>OZ012735.1:51439252-51454252 GCA_963859935.3 Lathyrus sativus | reverse complement strand
ATAAGACTTACTGCATATGATATGTCGGGTGTAGTACAAACCATAACATACATCAAAGAACCCACTATATTAACATATGGAATGCTATTCATATAAGTTCTTTCAACATCAGTGTTAGGACAATGATCTATACTTAGCTTGAAATGAGGGTTTGTTGGAGTCACAACAGGCTTTGAATTCGACATACCAAACTTTTCGAGAATCTTCCTTAGGTATTCCTCTTGAGATAAGCATAATTTCGACTGCTTTCTATCTCTTTGGATGTCAATCCCAAGAATCATGGACACTGCTCCCAGATCCTTCATGTCGAACTCCTTATTGAGTTCAACCTTCACCCTCATTACCTCTTCGACATTATTTCTTCCTATTAGAATATCATCCACATAGAAAAACAAAATAACAAATGAATTACCCGGTCGAAATCTGAAGTAAACAGAGTGGTCAAACTGACTTTTGATGAAACTTATGTGTGCCATGAACTTGTCGAATCTCCTATTCCACTGCCGAGGAGATTGTTTCAATCCATATTAGGATCTATTCAGCTTGTATATATAATCTTCCCTCCCTTTTTCGACATACCGTTCAGGTTGCCTCATCAAGATTGTTTCATCTAAATCACAATACAAGAACGTAGTCTTCACATCCATCTATTTCAGTTCAAGGTCGAACTGTGCCACTATGGCAAGCAACATTCGAATGGATTTATGCTTCACAACAGGAGAGAACATATCATTAAAGTCGACACCTTCTTTCTAAGTGAACCCCTTAGCAACCAATCTTGCCTTGTATCTCTTCGACGTTACTCTTTGATTCCTTCCTTAACTTTGAAAATCCATTTATAGCTGACTAACCTAGCTCCAACGGGTTTCTTGATCAATTTCCAGGTGTTTTCATCATGAAAAGATTTCATCTCATCATCCATGGCCTTCAGTCATTCAGTCTTCTTTCGACTCCTCATGAATTCCTCATAGTCTCTAGGTTCTTCATCTAGAACCTCACTTGTAGAGATTAAGGCATAAGCTCTAAGATATGCATATTCAAGTCTGTGAGCTGGCTTGATGACTCTCCTCGACCTGTCTCTTGCTAGAAGGTAGTCATTATCATTCTTCTCATCTTCGATAACATCTCTTGCATCTTCTTCGACTTCATCTGGGGTACGCAATTCAACATCAACATGTTCCACCTCAACAGGAATCTCTCCCTGTTCCAGCTCTTCGTCAGCATCATCAGTTTTCTTCAAAGCCATCTCTGCTTCATTAAAAACTACATTTCGACTGGTGACACACCTCTTGTGACCTGGCTCTAGGCACCAGAGCCTATAAGCTTTGACTCCTTCAGGGTATCCCATGAACATGCATTTCAGAGCTATAGGTTTGATCTTGTCTTGCCTAATATGAGCATAGGTCATACATCCAAATACTCTCAGTTTGTCGAGACTAGGTGGATGTCCCGACCAACCTTCATTCCCAAGGCATTCGAGGCACATCTATTTATCAGGTAAGCTAATGTCGAAACAACCTCCGCCCAAAACACCTCCTTCAACCCAACACTAACCAACATGCATCTAACCCTTTCAAGGATTTTTTGACTGAGTCTCTTAGCTAAGCCATTTTGTTGAGGAGTATCTGCTACAGTATTATACCTTGGAATCCCAAACTCAACACAATAACTGTCGAACGCTTCTTTGTAGAATTTAAGTCCATTGTCAGTTCTCAACCTCTTAACCTTTCTGTCAGTTTGAGTTTCGATCAGAATCTTCCAACTTTTGAAAATCTCAAAAGTTTCATCCTTCGTATTCTGAATGAATACCCATAGCTTTCTGAAATAGTCATCAATGATGGATAGAAAATACCTTGCACCTGAGTGTGAAGGATTCCTTGTAGGCTCCCAAATATCAGTATAAATGTAATATAGGGATCCATGTGTTATCTGCTTGCCTTTGTTAAACTTCATCCTACAGGATTTACCAAATACACAAGATTCTCAAAACTCCAACTTTTCAAATTTGTCACCTCCTAGCAGGTTCTGCTTCTCCAATTCGACCAGACCTATTTCGCTGACATGGCCCAATCTCATGTGCCATAATTCTGTCTTCGACACAGGTTTTATGGATGCAACATTTGTTGAACCACTTAAAAAAGATATCCCTTTCTGTCGAATTCACCAAGAGAAATCAAATTTCTCTTCAAGTCAGATACATATCTGACTTCAGTTAATAACCTTATTGACTCATTATGGAGCTTGAATCTCACAGATCCAATACCTACAATTTTGCAAGATTTATTGTTTCCCAGCATCACATATCCACCATCTTAATCACATAGCTCCTCGAACAGTTATTTGTTTGGAGTCATGTGCCAAGTGCAACTTGAATCCATAATCCACCCTTTTCTTGAGTCGCCACTTGAAACTATAAGAACATCAGATGAGTCGAAGTCATCTTGAACAATGGTTGCGCTGTTATTACCTCCCTGGTCGTTCAGGCGTTCAAGGCACATATTTCTTGTGTGACCCTCTTTCTTACAGTGATAACATCGAATACCAGATGTTTCGCCTTTATAAGACTTCTGCTGACTTTTACCTTTCTTCTTGTCGAACTTACCATCCTTTCGCAAGAATTTTCCCTAAACGGACAAACCTTTGCCCACTGTCAAAGGTTTATGCTCCTTTCGTTTGTTCAAGTCCTTAGAATACAAGGCTGATTGAACTTCTTCAAAGGTCAAGGACTCCCTTCCATACAAGAGACTTTCTTTGAAATGAGCATGTGTTCTGGGCAAAGCACACAACAACAACAACAGTGCTTGATCTTCATCATCGATCTTCATATTAATATTTTCAAGATCAAGAATCAGCTTATTGAACATATACAACTGCTCAGCCAACACTTTGTCTTCACTCATCTTGAATGAATACAAAGCTTCCTTCAGGTAGAGTCGATTCCCCAGAGATTTGGTCATGTACAAACTTTCAAATTTCACCCATAATCCTGACGTTGTAGTCTCGTTTGATACCTGTCGAAGAACCTTATTACCAAGGCTCAACAATATTGCATTGTTGGTTTCACAATCATGCTCGTCTTTTCTTTTGTCGTTAACGCATTGTCCATGGCTGCCTCTCTCACTAACACTTCCAAAAAACCCTGCTAAACTAGTAGGACTTTCATCTCCAAGCACCACATGCTGAAGTCGTTCACTCCGGTGAACTTTTCAATCTCATACCTTGTTGAAGGAATCTTCTCCATGTTCACCGCACCAATTTTTTGTTAATCAAATGTCTTTAAACAAATTATAAATAGTTTCTTTAAGATCAAGAATCACACAAGGGTTAGGGTTAACAAAGATAACAAGGTAAAACAACAAGTAACAACAAGGATTGGTTATAACTGTTATTCTTTCCTTACTCTTATAACAAGATTACAAGTATACAAGAATAAAAAAAATGACCTATCTCTCTTTTAATTAGGATTTTATCTTCCTATTTTTCTTTATGCCAAGATTGAGAAACTAGCATCCTATTTATAAGAAAAATAGCACACTAACCTAATGGGATTTTTAACAATTACCCATTACAGGTTAACTTTGGGTACAAGCTAACTTAAACAATTGGGCCTATAAGCAAGGCCCAATTCAACATGCTAACAACCTTAGCAATATTGACTAATGCATGCTAGAACAAACTTCGACTACAAACGCATTACTCTGACAGCAGCATGCGAGCATACTCCGACACACACACACACACACACACACACACACACACACACACACACACACACACACACACACACACACACACACACATATATATATATATATATATATATATATATATATATATATATATATATATATATATATATATATATATATACATATATATATATATATATATATACATATATATATATATATATATATACATATATATATATATATATATATATATATATATATATATATATATATATATATATATATATATATATATATATATATATATATATATATATATATATATATATATATATATATATATATATATATAACTTCAAGGAAATTCTTCCAGAAAACATTCAGTATGGTGAAAGTTGTTTCAAGATTTAGTAAATCTTGGGAAATCACTTCGAGACGCAACAGTTCTCCCCCAAGGCTCATTTTGGGGCATGCCATTTCCATAGTATAGTAAAGCTCGCCACTCTAAAAGTAGGTCAATCAGAGATTCATATCCACAAAATGCATAAACTAGTATGTTCGTGCATTCATTTTCTTGCATATCATGTATAAAACAAATCATTCATAAACCTCATATGGATTCAGTAACCTCTCAAGGAAGTTCAATATAATCCTCAACAAACCAAGATTCAAGAGTGGTTCTTAAGAGTATAGTAGTTTTTCTTATGTGCAAGTTGCTTTTAGAAATCAAGTAGTATTAGTGTTGATTCTCAAGGCGAGTTTCTTCCCCAACCAGGTGATTGATATTCCTCATTTGAACTCTTGTGTCAACATAATTTCTGCTTGATTCCCCCAATAGATATCTCCTCGCAGAGTTTTCCTTGGGAATTATTCTCCAGAAAAACTTAATGAGCTTACCAGGCGAGTTTCATATCATCTGGATTCCTTAGAAAGGTATTCCAAACAAAATTATCCTCAACAATTCTCTTCAAACTAATTTTCCAAGATAGACATCAATTCATAAGGAAAGATTAAGGTAACAATCTGCCCAGTGATTCTAATGGATAAGAGTTCCTTAACAGACAAGCTTTACTGAATGATCGTCAGTATATCTCTAACAAGTCTTCTGTTGTGTTTACTCCCCATAGAGTCTCTTGTATTTCCTCAACATGTTACATCAGTCAATCCCTGGCAAAGTCATTGGTACTTACTGATATGAAGAAGCATCCAGAGTGAACCTTTTGGCACGGTAGATGAAAGTAATGCTAAGCTTTTTGGTTAGTATTAACCTTTCATCCCAAGAAACTTTTCAGAATTTTCTCATTCCCCAAAGGAGTCTATTGTCAGCCAAGAGTAATTGAATATGCAGTTATTCATCAAAGAGAGTATTTTTCATTTTTCCCAGTAGATTTGCTTCAACTAATAGTAGTTGAATGTAATATTTTTAGCCAAGAGTAGCTAAATATGAGCTCTTTAGCCAAGAGAAGTTGAATATGATAATTTCTTCCAAAGAAGAGTCTACCTCCAAGCGAAGAAGGTTCGAAGAATAGGCGAGTATGATAATTTTTAATAAATCCATCCCCAAAGGTTTACCATCAGTCAAGAGCAGTTGAACATGATTCTCTAATCCCCTAGTCAATTTGCATAGCATCTAAGAAATCAATGGTATTTTTTTAGTTCATTTGCATTCATGATTAAGAAATCGAGAGCATTTCTTAATTTATCATTTCATGATTAAGAAATCGATAGTATCTCTTAATTCATGTGCATAGATATTTGAGAAGTCGGGAGAACTTTATAACATTCATATCTTTAAGAAATCAAGAGTATTTCTTAAAACCATTAGTTAAATTTCATGATTGAGAAATCGAGAGTATTTCTTAGTTCATTAATCAAGAGCATTTCTTAATTCATCATTTCATGACTAACAAATAGAGAGTATTTCTTAATTCACGTGAATTCATATTTAATATGTCGAGAGTACTTCTTAAACTACATATCTTTCAGAAATCGAGAGTATTTATTAATTCATGTGCAATCATGTTTAAGAAGTCGAGAGTACTTCGTAATCTGCATATCTTTAAGTAATTGAGAGTATTTCTTAAATCATGTGCATTCATATTTAAGAAGTGAGATTACTTTTTAACATGAATATCTTTAAGAACTCGAGAGTATTTCTTAATTCATGTGCATTCATGTTTACGAAGTCGAGAGTACTTCTTAACCTGCATATCTTTAAGAAATCATGAGTATTTCTTAGTTCATGTTTAATAAGTAAAGAGTACTTCTTAACCTGCATTTCTTTAAAAAAATCAAGAGTATTTGATAACATGAAATTATATCGTGTATCTGACTTAACATGCATGAGTTTATACTATGTTTTATTTGATTTTCCCCCTATTTATGCTTTATATTACTCGAATTTGTTTGTATTTCTCAGGTACTCGTTTCGAAGTGAAGAGTTAGAAAGTGAAGAAAATGAGAAGAAAATGGAAAGGAAAGAAAAGAAAAAGAAAATAAAAAGAGAAGGAAAGAAAATGAAGAGAAAGAAAAGGAAACGAAAAAAAAGAAGAAGAAAAGAAAAGAAAAAGAAAATAAAAAAGGTGGGCCCACCACCCTTATGTGGCTGGAGCCACATTAAAGGTGGCGCCCACCACCAAGTCCAAGAAGTGGCGCAAGCCACATGTTCCAAAGGGGGGAGGTGGCACAAGCCACCTATTAGTGAGGAGAAAAATCTCCCACTCCCCCTATTTTCCAGCTCCACTCGATCACGCTTCTGGATGATTTTCATGCAACTTGAACTGATTCCTTCTCCTCTTCAATCCAGTATATATATCAGAGAAACCCTCCAAAAAGGGGGTCATAGCTTTTTCACGAGAATTAGATTTTTTCATTTATCATTCTAGCATTAATGCAATATTAGCTTTTGTTATTTTTTCGTGCAAGAATTTAAATTCTTGTACCTGTTTGAAGAACACCAGTGTATTCCTTCAAGCCTGTACTCAACTTGTATCTCCAATTTATTCCGTTTTCCAGGTTTCAATTATTTTGTTTTCTATTTATTGTATTACAGCATGATTATTATTATTGTTTTGCATTATATTAGAATGTCTGATTTTCCAACCATGTCTGGCTAAATTAGTTGATGTCGGTATGTAACAGATTCATCTGAAGGGATTAAATGACAATCGGTGTAGTTTTTCTTTACAAATTATTTTTTAGGCTCTAGTCTCTCATTTTAATCAACAAACCTTTCTTGCGAGAGTAAAAAGGGGAAACTAAGGTTAAGGTCAAGATAAACGAGAGTTTGAGGTCTTAACCAGATAGATGAGGTTAGGCATTAACTCTAGACACAGCAAAAGCACTTTAGAATTATTTAGGACTTATTTATTTTCAAAAGGTATCATTAAATTCGTATGATACAACAAGAGCGCTCATTTTAATTTAACGATATAGTCTGAATCAATAAACACGAGAGTGTGAGGTAAGGATTTTTAAATAAGTATTTTTCTAATAAAAAGTATTTTGAACAACCTAACTTACATCGGTTATTTATTAAATTCCTGATGATTGATGCGTTGCATACTGACATCCCGTTATTGACTATTCTTATTAGAAATTTTAGTATTTTCTTAGATTTAATTCCATTCGCATATTAACTTTTATAAAACGATTAGCCTTAGATTTACATAGTAACATTAGAATACGGTACGTTCGATTTTTAGTCTCTGTGTATCGATAATCTATTAAAACTTCGCGATACAACTGTATACTTGTAGTTAGATTTATTTAGACACACTAAACTGCAATCATGTTTTTGGCGTCGTTGCCAGGGACTAATTAAGTCGATATCATAACTCCTTTGCTGCGTCGTATAGACCTAGGAAAAAACCTCATTTCCCATTCTGCCAATTGTATGCCAAGTACTCGCTCACAAGGCGAGAACCTCACGTGACCGATAGACGAACCTGAACGTCTTCTTATCGTAAGAAGACGTATCCGAGAATACTGTGAAGCTCACGAAATCCATTTTCCTAGTTTAGAACCTGAATTTGAAACGGAACCTGAATTTGACTCAGAATCCGAAATACAATCTGAAGCTAAATTGGAAGTTAACCAAGACATGGGCGACAGACCACAAAACTGTCCTCTTAAGTACTATGCTACCCCGTCTCAGCAAGAACCGCATAATAGCATTGTTGCATCTGCTATCAACCGAAACAATTTTGAGTTAAAACCCTCGTTGTTGTCTGCAGTTCAACAAAATCAATTTTCTGGAAACCCTACAGAAGATCCCAATGAACATTTGATTAAGTTTGTGCAGTACGCAGACACAGTGAAGGCAAATAGTGTGCTCGCAGACGTGATAAGACTACGCCTTTTTCCTTTCTCATTGAGAGACGAAGCTTGGGCTTGGTTGCAATCCTTGCCATCAAACTCCATCACCACGTGGGAAGAGTTAAAGAAGGTTTTCTTAGCACATTATTTTTCACCAAGCAAGACAACCATGCTGAGGACCTAAATCAATAGCTTCCGACAAAAAGACAACGAGTCTCTTTTTGAGGCGTGGGAGAGATTTAAAGACATGATAAGGATGTGCCCGCACCATGGTCTTGAAGATTGGTTAATCATCCACACGTTTTACAATGGTCTCTTGTACAATACAAGAATGACAATAGATGTCGCCGCTAGTTGTACACTTATGGATAAAACTTACGAAGAAGCCTACCAACTAATCGAAAGTATGGCTCAGAATCACTACCAATGGGGAGGTGAAAGAACTCTAATGGAAAAATCCCAACCAAAAGGTGGAATGTACGAGGTTAATAGCCTTGATCACGTTCGTGATAAGGTAGATGCCCTTGCTCAAAAGATTGATAACTTGCCCATAACACCCACAACCACCGTGGCTGTTGTAGCTCCAAACTGTGAAGTATGTGGAACTCTTGGACATGCTACCCCTGAATGCCAAATATTGGCAGGAGCCTCTATAGACCAAGTGAATTATGGTCAAGGAAACCCTTATGCAAATACCTACAATCCTAGTTGGTAGAATCATCCAAACTTCTCCTACAAAAACAACAATGCAATGTATGCACTTGGTCAAGCACTTGCTACACCACCAGGTTATCAAAAGGCTTCCGCAGCTGCTCCTAATGCTCCTAGAAAGTCTAACCTTGAATTAATGATGGAAAACTTTATAGATGCCCAGACTCAAACAAACAAGGACTTCCTGAATCAAAACATACACACCAGTGAGCAAATTAAGCAATTAGCAAACAAAGTAGACGCTTTGGCCACCCACAACAAAATGCTTGAAACAAAAATTTCACAAGTGGCACAACAACAAGCACCTACTGTTGCTCTTGCAGGAACATTTCCTGGACATCCACAACCAAATCCGAAAGGACATGAAAATGCTGTTATATTAAGAAGTGGAAAAGAATTAGATGGACTCATTGATCTGAGACTTCAGAATCCAGCCATGTATCAAAAGCCTGATAACACAACAACTGAGAAGGACAGTGAACCCAAGGAAAATGAAGATAATAACCAAGAGGCCATAGATAAATAAAAACCTTATGTGCCTCCCCCACCATATAAACCACCTATTCCGTATCCTCAAAGATTAACAAATTCTAAAACTGTAGGGCAATTTAAGAAATTTGTTGAACTTTTGAAGCAATTGAACATCACAATACCTTTTACAAAATCTATCACCCAGATGCCCTCATATGCTAAGTTCCTTGAAGAAATCTTATCCAATAAGAAAAATATAGAGGACAACGAAACAACTACACTTACTGATGAGTGTAGCGCAATAATTCAAAACAATATGCCTCATAAGCTAAAAGACCCAGGTAGTTTCTCCATACCTTGTGTAATTGGAAAGTTCGTCATAGATAAAGCTCTATGCAACTTAGGAGCCAGTATTAGTGTAATGCCCTTATCCATATGTAACAGACTTGATATGGGAGAAATGAGGTCGACTAAGATGTCTGTTCAATTAGCTGACCGCTCTATTAAATATCTCGTTGGTATACTAGAGAATGTTCCAGTTCGTATAGGTTAATTCTATATTCCTACCGATTTCATAATCATGGATATTAAAGAAGACTCCACTACTCCTATCATATTAGGAAGACCATTCTTAGCTAGTGCCAGAGCCATTATAGATGTGAAGAGAGGTAAGCTAACCTTTGAAGTCGGTGAAGAGAAGGTTGAATTTATTTTGACACAATTCTTACAAGCACCAACTATAGACGACACATGTTATCTACTTGAATTCATAGATGAGTGCGTAAGATAAATGGAGATGGAACCAATCACATATTCAAACATTATAAAAATTCCAATACCTCCTATTTCTGAAGATGATAATTGGCGTGAACCTTACCAAGATGATAACTTAAGCGAATGTTTAGCACTTACACCTGATCATCTACCTTGCCCAAAGAAACCAGCTCTATAACTGAAAACACTACCTAATAATTTAAGGTATGAATTCCTGGATACAGGAATTGAACGACCTGTGATAGTCAATGTAGATTTAGGACAGATCGAAACTAAGAAACTTTTAGATGTCTTAAGAAAATACCCGAATGCGTTAGGCTAGAACATCGCTGACTTTAAAGGAATAAGTCCTTCTATTAATATGTATCACATTATGCTAGAGGAAGACTGTAAATCCTCTAGAGAACATCAAAGAAAGATCAATCCAATCTTAAGTACTGTAGTAAAGGATGAAATGAAACAACTTTTAGAAGCGGGAATTATATACCCGATATCATACAGTAAATGGGTTAGCCCAGTACATGTACCAAAGAAGGGAGGTGTTACAGTTGTTAAGAACACAAAAGGTGAATCTATAACACAGAGAGTAGTAACTGGAAGTAGAATGTGCATCGACTATAGAAAGTTAAACAAAGCTACTCGTAAGGATCATTTCCCATTGCCATTCATTGACTAAATGTTGGAACGATTGGCAAAACATTCTCACTTCTGCTATTTAGATGGTTATTCAGGATTCTTTCAAATCCCTATTCATCCCGATGACCAAGAAAAGATAACTTTCACATGTCCCTATGGTGTAATGCCCGTTTTAATTATTTTCGGGTTCCGGTGTTATTTTTGAATTTGTTGGTGTATTTGTGTGGATTTACTTTGAGGATAAAGAACTCATAGTGTTAATATATAGTGATAAAATGTGATGATTAATACTAATGTAATTATTATTATTAATTATTACTATTATTACTAATATTAGTATTATGAGGGAAATTTAATAAATTGGATTTTTGGAGAATTAAGAAATATGGATTATTGGTGAATTAAAAATGATATGAAGAAAATATTATTTGGGAAAATGGAAAATAAGTGGTATTATTTTGGGATGAGGGGTAAACTTGGTATTAGGTGAAAAATAGATTTGGAAGGAGAAGAAGAACGTGTACGAAGAACAAGAACAAGAGGAGGAAGTGCACGATCAGAAGAGGAAGGCAAGAGCAAGCAAAATCGTGTGGATTGAGGAGCTTGTTCATCAATCAACACGAATTTGAGGTAAGGGGGAATTTAACGGTTGAATGGTATTTTACATGAATGTTGGTAGAAGGGGAATCCCTAACCCCATGTATGAATAATTTGCATGTTGATGATGAATTGATGATATTGCATGTTGTTGTTGCTGAGATTATTGTGTTAGAATATGTTAATTTCGTTGCATGTGTTGTGGGTTGATGTTTGAGTGAATTTGGAGCTTTCCGGGTAAATTTTGAAGTTGAGCCGAAAGTTGGTTTTGAGAGCAGAGTTGATGATTAGTCGGATGGAATCGGGGATAGACCCCGTAATTAAGTTGTAGTATGTGATTGGTGTTGGGTTTCGCGTTAATCGGGCGAAATCGGTGTGGGAGGTGACTCTGCAGCTCAGAATTTTTCTGAGTACGCAGGTATTCGCTGGGCGAATGAGGGGCGAGCCTTCGCCAGGCTTCGCCAGGCGAACTAGCCAGCGAGTGCTGGTAGAAGCTTCTGTCTGGCTTCGCCAGAGGTTTCTCCTGGCGAATGGCAGCGAGTGTTCGCTGTGGGGCTTCGCCTGGCGAATGCCCCAGCGAGCCCGACAGCAGTTTGTGTTTTTGCTGCTGGCTTGTGTTGTTCCTCTGTGGACTTGGACCCTTGGTGGGCATGTTTGATGATGAGCTTGCTGGAGAGCTGAGGCGAGTGTATGTTGGAGGTTGTAGGGCTGTTTGGCCGACGTTTATCGCAAGTGGCATAATCGTTAAATTATGCGTTATGTATGAACCTATGTGGATGCGTACGTGAGATGTGTGCACCGTGTGTGTGCGGTGCATGAAATGTGAGGATCAGTATGATCGTGACGCCTTAAGTGCGTTTTGTTGGTGTGTTGTGGTGAGTGGATCCTTGAGGATCGGTACGCTTATTATGCGTTTGCATTTGTGTGCGGTTATGTGATGTGTTTGGGTCAGTAGGACCGACATGCCTTGTGTGTATTGTATGTGATAAGTTGTGTAGTGAGCGGATCAGTGGGATCGACGCACTGTATGTGCTTGTTATGTATGTATTTTATGATGTGAATGGATCCGTGAGATTGGTACGCCTTGTGTGTCGTGTATATGTTGTGTGAGGGGTGGATCAATAGGATCGGTATTGTTGGTGTGCTCCCGTAGAGGAGGGTGATGGCCATGTGTCCATCGATGTTAATGTGTTGATCTCCCGGTGAGGAGGGTGATGGACATGTGTCCATCGATGTTAATGTGTTGTGCTCCCGGTGAGGAGGGTGATGGCCATGTGTCCATCGATGTTAATGTGTTGTGCTCCCAGTGAGGAGGGCGATGGCCATGTGTCCATTGATGTTAATGTGTTGTGCTCCCAGTGAGGAGGGTGATGGCCATGTGTCCATCGATGTTAATCCCGTAGAGGAGGGTGATGGCCATGTGTCCATCGATGTTAATGTGTTGTGCTCCCAGTGAGGAGGGTGATGGCCATGTGTCCATCGATGTTAATGTGTTGTGCTCCCGGTGAGGAGGGTGATGGCCAGGTGTCCATCGGTATTGTTGTGGTGCTCGTATTGTGGAGGGTTGATGGCCAGTTGCCCATCAGTGTGGTGTGCTCCCTGAGTGGAGGGTTGATGGCCAAGTGCCCATCGTTGTTATGTGCTCCTGTGAGGAGGGTTGATGGCCCGATTCCCATCGTGATTGTGAGTCGGTACCGTATGTTAAGAGTTGTGTGAGTGCATTTGTTGCGTGATTATATATTTTGGTTGATGGTGGGACCGTGAGTCCGGATGATATGTATATGAAATAGTATTATTATTGATTTCTGCCTTTTATTTCATGTACTATTATGCCATTATTATTTGATTGTGATTCTCACCCCTTTTGTTACTGTTGTGGTCTGTGTTTCTTCGGAAGTACAGACAATCCAGGTGCTTAGCTAGTTGGATTGTGGTGTCTCCGTAGGACTGCTCTGATACGTAACACTGGGGCGTTTTGGGGAGTTTTACTGTTGATGTTGATATGTGTGTCCATGTGGCGTATCTGACTTTTGTATATGTGTGGTGATGTGTGATGATACTATGTATTTTGGGCAGATAGCCAATGTTGTTCATATGATGATGATGATGGATATGGATGATGTGTGTATACGATATTTTGTGTTATGGCAGACCATATCTTTTTCCGCTGTAATTTTATTGAAAAATTCAGTTAAATCATTTGGAAAAATATTTATGGAAATTTTGATGTGTAATGTGGCATCCCGTTTGGGAGAGAAACTCTGATATGTGTTTTATTTGATTGTTTTATTTTATTTTGGGAACGGGGTGTTACATATGGTACCCTTGCCTATCGACGAATGCCATTTGGACTATGTAACGCTCCTGCCACATTCCAAAGATTCATGATGTCAATCTTTGCTGATTTTATAGACAACATCATGGAAGTATTTATGGACGATTTTTCTGTTTATGGGCAGAGTTTTGAAGGATGTCTATCGAACCTAGAAATGGTACTTGAAAGATGCGTAAAAGTCAATCTTGTATTAAACTGGGAGAAATGCCATTTCATGGTCAATCGAGGAATTATACTTGGACACGTAGTATCTGACATAGGAATTGAAGGTGATAAAGCTAAGATAGAGATTATAGAAAATCTTCAACCTCCGAAAACCGTACGATAAATAGGAAGTTTCTTAGGACACACCGGTTTCTACCGACGATTCATAAAAGATTTCTCAAAAATTACCAAACCACTGACCGGTTTATTAATGAAAGACACTGAATTTATCTTCATGAGAAATGTCTAAAAGCGTTTGAACAATTGAAAACGGCTCTCATTTTCGCACCTATCATGAAACCACCAGATTGGAGACTACCATTTGAAATTATGTGTGATGCAAGTGATTATGCTGTAGGTGCAGTTTTGGGACAAAGAAGGGGCAGAAAACTCCATGCAATTTACTACGCAAGTAGAACCTTAGATCCTACCCAAATGAACTACGTTATAACCAAAAAATAACTTTTAGCTGTCGTGTTCGCTTTGGGTAAATTTCGTTCTTACTTCATAGGAGCAAAAATAATCATCTATATCGATCATGCCGCCATTAGATACCTATTAAGTAAGAAAGATACAAAACCAAGACTCTTAAGATGGATCCTACTCTTACAAGAATTCGATCTAGAGATTAAAGATAAAAAAGGAACTAAAAATGTAGTTGCAGACAATCTATCAAGAATAGAAGGCATTAAGCCTGAACAAGTGCCTAGCAATGATGATTTCCCATACGAACGACTCATAGCCCAATTGGAAAGAAATATGTCTGAAAAAACCTTGAATGACATCAAATCAAAAGAATCAGTGAAAGAAATTCAAACAAACACAACACTGCCGTGGTATGCTGACTTTGTCAACTACTTAGCGGTCGTAGTACTTCCACCAGATCTAACTTATCAGCAAAAGAAGAAATTATTTCATGACCTTAAACAATATTATTGGGATGAGCCTCTGGTTTTTAAGAGAGGTGCCGATGGTATTTTCCGTCGATGTGTCCCTGAAGATGAAATAGAAAACATAATCTCTCATTGTCACTCTGCTCCTTATGGTAGACACGCAAGAACTTCAAAGACTTATGCTAAGATCTTACAATCTAGCCTTTTCTGGCCTAATCTATGGAAAGATGTCCATATCGCGATATTAAACTGCGACCGGTGCCAACACATTGGTAACATCTCTAGACGCAATGAAATTCCACAAAAGGGTATTTTAGAAGTGGAAGTATTTGAAGTGTGGGGGATTGATTTCATGGGGCCATTCCCATAT
>OZ012735.1:51071752-51434252 GCA_963859935.3 Lathyrus sativus | reverse complement strand
TGAAATTTCTTAGCTCCCTTGTATATGATCCTGAAGGAGCGGTCCAATTCCGAATGTTTAACAAAGAATACAAATATACTTTTGATGAACCGGTTGCGATACTTGGTTTCCCCATCGGAAACAGTGTAGTTTATAGCATCCCGAGTGGACCTCAATGGGTCCACAATTACTGTTGTCTCTGGAAAGGCTTAACCGCCACCGACACACATGGTTGCGAAGGAAATAAAGCCACTCTCATTTAAAACCAGACCGTAAGATATTTTCGCCAATTATTGGCTACAACTATTATCGGTCGGCCAAACTCTAACAAAGTGAATGAGAAATAGTTTCTCTACTTGATAAACGCCTTTATACCCCATAAGATTAACCATGTACCATTTATGTTTAACCATATGTATATGATAACCGCCTCAAATAAAGGTGTCGTAACTTTTGGCGGTCTAATAACAACAATAGCTCGCATGCTAAATCTCCAAGATAAGTTCACATGTATGACACCACTTCCATCTCTTACTATAGATCTAAAAACGACTGAACACATGAAATCAGTAAAGAGAAGGCGAGATGATAAATATGATTTATTGATTGATAATAAGGTTCTCCTTGATTTTACACTTCCTAACATTGATCGCAAAAATTTGAGGGATGAGAACAACCTCTGTTATACTAATAACCCAGGCCCCACGCACATTCCTGAGAATGTTGCTGCTAGCGGGGATGCAACTAACATTTAATCACACACCGCACCATCCTCCTCCGAATTTGTTGCAAGTACATCATCCAGACGCAGGCCTAGGAGACGAGAAGAAGAATCATCCGGAACTCTAGATATCATATATGCTGAGGTGATGAGACATGGCAAATCAAACGCTCTCCGCAACCAACATTTACAAAGCCTCGAAACTCAGCAAGCTCAAATGATGGCCCAACAAAACCAAATGTACACCTAACAGTCGGAGATGATACAAATCTTACAACAAATTCAGCAAAGCCAAACTTCAATGGAAGAGCTGATACAGGGGATGACCGGTATGTCCTTTCAAGGACAAGACCAATATCTGAATCTGGGTATGTCGGACCAACAAACCATAAATGTTAGGCAACCACGAACTCACAGGAGAGGCCGTCAGTAGCCCGATTTTCCAGGTTTCTCCTTCCTTTCTCCACCTTACATTTTGCATTGGGGATAATGCTCAATTTAAGTGTGGGGGAGGAACTTCTATCGCTTTTATTTAATTGTTTTAGCTATTTACTATTTTCTAGGTAGATTTAAAATTTTTATGCTTATTTCCTTTCATTAGTATGCTTAATATTTTATGATTCAATAAAATAAATTCATGTATTGTCGAGTCTCTACACGTAGTTTCCGCTATTATTTGGAATCTCCCATCTTTCTTGAGCCATAACAAAAATTTCAATTTTTGGTTTGATATATGACATGGCAGTTTAAAAGCATTAGGCTAAGTTAGAAAGACCTAGGAAAGTGTTAATAGTATCGGTACTGTCTTGACACCCTGAACCCTTTGAGTATGCAAATGAATTTGAATACTTATTATGCCAAGACCAACCTCTTAAGTAGTTTATACCAGCAATCAGCATCATCCTAAAACACAGCCTAAGTGATAAGTCGATGCAAATTTGTGTTTGATCTCAAAACCAAAAAATAATTTTAAAAAAAATTGTTTATGAATTTAATACCAAATGCGAACCAAAGATATGTTCCTTCTAAGTTAGGTGGTCCTTACCCGACCATTTATCCCAATGGATCAGACTCTTGAATCTCAAAATTAAAAGAAAAACAAAAGGAAATCCAAAGAAATTTGAGAAATGAAATTGGTTGAACACTAACAAGTACTTACCATGGGTATGCAAAGATAATGGGCTTAATGTGATTGTACTAGAATGAAAGACAGGTGCAAAAAAAGTATAGGTCGAGTTATAATAACATGATTCGGATTCATTTGCATAAGATAAGAGTTTTTGAAATAGTGTCACTACGGTATCCTCATTGTGGATATTTAGTATCTATCTTTTTGACGGAAGCTTAGCTTGAACGTATGTCTGTTTCACACCCGTGCCTAAAGAGTTTTTACTTGCTTAAGGACAAGCAAAGATTCAAGTATGGGGGAGTTTGATAACACAAAATTATATCGCGTATCTGAGTTGACATGCATGAGTTTATAATATGTTTTATTTTATTTTCCCCCTATTTATGCTTTAAATTACTTGTATTTGTTTGTGTTTCTCAGGTACTTGTTTCGAAGTGAAGAATTAGTAAGTGAAGAAAATGGAAAGGAAAGAAATGAAAAAGAAAATAAAAAGTGAAGGAAAGAAAATGAAGAGAAAGAAAAGGAAAAGAAAAGAAAAGAAGAAGAAAAGAAGAGAAAAAGAAAACGGGAAAGAAAATAAAAAAGGTGGGCCCACCACCCTTATATGGCTGGAGCCACATTAAAGGTGACGCCCACCACCAAGTCCAAGAAGTGGCGCAAGCCACATGTTCCAAAGGGGGGAGGTGGCGCAAGCCACCTATTAGTGAGGAGAAAAATTCTTCCACTCCCCCTATTTTTCAGCTTCACTCGATCATGCTCCCGGACGATTTTCACGCAACTTCAACTGATTCCTTCTCCTCTTCAACCCATGATATATATCAGAGAAACCCTCCAAAAAGGGGGTCGTAGCTTTTTCATGAGAATTAGTTTTTTTCAGTTTTCATTCTAGCATTAGCTTTTTATTTTTATTTTTTCGTGCCAGAGTTTAAAATTCTTCTACCTTTTTGAAGTACAACATGATTATTATTACTGTTTTGCATTATATTAGAATGTCTGATTTTCCAACCATGTCTGGCTAAATTAGTGGATATCGGTATATAACAAATTCATCAGAAGGGATCAAATAAAAATTGGTGTTGTTTTTCTTTACAAATGATTTTTTAGGCTATAGTCTCTTATTTTAATCAACAAACCTTTCTTGCGAGAGTAAAAAGGGAAAGCTAAGGTTAAGGTCAAGATAAACGAGAGTTTGAAGTTTTAACCAGATAGCTGAGATTAGGCATTAATTCTAAATACAACGAAAGCACTTTAGGATTAATTAGGACTTATTTATTTTCAAAAAGTATCATTAAATTCGAATGATACAGCGAGAGCGCTCATTTTAATTTAACGATATAGTCTGAACCAATAAATACGAGAGTATGAGGTAAGGACTTTTAAATAAGTATTTTTCTAATAAAAAGTATTTTGAGTAACCTAACTTACATCAATTATTTATTAAATTCCCGACGATTGATGCGTTGCATACTGACATCCCGTTATTGATTATTCTTATTAGAAATTTTAGTATTTTCTTAGATTTAATTTCATTCGCATATTAACTTTCCTAAAACGATTAGCCTTAGATTTACATAGTAACATTAGAATACGGTACGTTCAATTTTTAGTCTCTGTGGATCAATAATCTATTAAAACTACGTGATACAACTGTATACTTGCAGCCAGATTTATTTAGACACATTAAGTAGCGATCAGTATTTCTTAACTCATGTGCATTTAGAAGTCGAGAGTACTTCTTAGCATTTCATGATTAAGAAATCGAGAGTACTTCTTAATTCGTCTGTATTCAGATGCCGATAGTACTTCTTAGCATTTCATGATTAACAAATAGAGAGTATTTCTTAATTCACCTACATTCAGAAGTCAAGAGTACTTCTTACCATTTCATGATTAAGAAATTGAGAGTATTTTTTTAATTCATATGCATTTAGAATTCGAGAGTACTTCTTAGCATTTCATGATTAATAAATTGAGAGAATTTATTAATTCATCTTCATTCAGAAGTCGAGAGTACTTCTTAGCATTTCACGATTAAGAAATCGAGAGTATTTGTTAATTCACATGCATTCAGAAGTCAACAACACTTCTTAGCATTTTATGATTAAGAAATTGATAGTATTTCTTAATTTAACTACATTCAAAAGTCGAGAGCACTTCTTAGCAATTCATGATTAAGAAATCGAGAGTATTTCTTAAGTCATCTATACTCAGAAGTCGAGAGTACTTCTTAGCATTTCGTGATTAAGAAATCAAGTATTTCTTAATGCTTCTATATTCAGAAGTTGAGAGTACTTCTTATCATTTCCCAATTAAGAAATCGAGAGTATTGCTAAATTCATTTGCATTTATTTTTAAGAAGTTGAAAGTAATTCTTAAGCCACATTCTTATCACCCGACGACTAATAGCCGAAAGTATTTCCTAAAACCTTGTGGCATCCATTTGAAATACCATCTATGTTGATAAATGAGTGTGATTTGTTTTGAGAGACAAGTGTGAGTTCTAAGTTCCATATTGCTTAGAAAAGTGGTGGTTGAACACTTTATGAGTGAGAGGACCAATAAACCTATCACCTTAAGGTTTTAAGTGAATATGTGGCGTATCTCTCACTTATTTAGGTGAATCTTTAACCTTAAGGTAAGTATTTAACTCAATTTCAATGTGTCCCCCTCCCGATGACCCATCAGTGGTATCATAGTCTGGGTCGAGTAAGGGACCGCCTCCTTGTGTAGAAAGTCTTCTTGACATGGTGGTTAGGTGATGTGTCCTATTAAGGTGCCCCTGACAAGATAAGGGTGTCTCTAATTAGTGGTACAAGTATGTGGAGGAAAGAGCTTCCACTTGAGTGGAAGCATAATGGATGAACTCACACTTGAGGGGGAGATTGTTGGGGAAAATGTGAGTTGTGTAGATAAATAAGTGTGAGTTCTAAGTCCCACATTTCTTAGAAAAGTGAAGGTTAAACACTATATAAGTAAGTGGAACTAAACACCTAGCACCTTGAGGTTTTGGGTGAATATGTGGGGTCTCCCTCACTTGTTTTGGTGAGTCTTTGACCTTTAGGTGAGTGTTTGATCTAATGTGTATGCTTCCCCGTCATGGTGACCCAACATTGGTGACCCAATAGTGTTTGACCTAATGTGAATGCATTGTGAGATAATAACTGTATAAATATATGTTCAATGTGTGAATATTTATTGTGTATCATATGTATAATTGGGTGATAAATGTGCATGCTTAGTTGATGATTGATGAGGCAAATGGGTGATAATTGGCTAGTAGTCTTTACTATGTTGTTGTGTGATCGTTTATCGTCAGAGTAAGGTTGTATTCATTGTTGAGTTTGATTATGATGTGGGAGGGATGTGAATACACGGTGCTGATGTGTATTTATAATATGTGAATGATTTGGTATTGTGTGAATCTATCATGATTGTTTATGCACCATTTATTATTGGAATCTATTTTCACCCCTTTTATATGCTATTGCATCTTACTTCTCCGGAGTACAAATAATCAGGTACCTGAGAAGAAGTTTGACGTTGAGGACAAGAATTTTCCTGTTTAGTTGTTTGTCATTCAAGCCTATGGTTGGAGTCACTCTGATATGTAACACGAGGAATGAACTGTTTTTTTATATATTTTATGTTGCATATCTTAATTTGCTTTTAATATTGACCCATTTTTCAAATTTTTTGTTGTTGAGGCTTCTATTCCAACTATTTTCTAATTTTCCACTTCTTATCAAATGCGTTATTTCATGATTATATGGTTCAAAATTTTTGATGGTTGTGAATAGCATCCTGTTTGGTGAGTAGTTGTGATACACATATTTTTATTTACTATTTTGTCGAATCAGGAAGTAGGGTGTTACAATACTTCTATAAAATCCAATTTGAGCACAAAATATATACAACCACCACATATCTTGTAAACTCAACACAAGAAAAAAATGTCGACAATAAATTACTACACGATCATCACTTTTCAGCAACAAACAACTCATCCAATCATCCACATGAACAAGTAATTAATTATTCATGAATTTAACACCAAAAATCAGTGATCAAACATCAATTAACCTTGATCAAACATTGAGATCACAAATCACAAAGATCAAATCCAAACAAATGGATCAAAATGCAGCAAAAACCATGGTTCTACATTGTGATTATTCAAATAAGCTCAAAACAGAATTGGATCTAGAATTAATCAACCTTCAAAGCTGAGATTTGCTTTGGTAAGTGTTGATTCACTGCAAATTAATAGATCCAAGCTAGAAACCCAAAGAATCTTCAAGATCCAAGAGCTTCCTTATAGTAGAAATGAAGAACAAGCAAAATCAATCCAAGAATCATTTCAAATCTTGCTTCCAAAATCAGATCCAAATCCAAATGAAAATTAAGTGATGAATTGGAGATAATGGAGATGAATGAAGAAGGTTTAGCTCTAGAATTCAAGGATTCTAATGAAGAATCAATGAACTCAAGTGAATAAAGCTTTAACAGGGGTTTTGGGAGTAAAAAGTTGAGAGCGAATTCTTAAGAATGAGTGTAAAATCTAAAAATGAAGGTCATTTTTGAGGTTTGGAGCAAATTCACTTAAATAGACTCTTGGTTAGGAGTAGAATTATGGCTTGAAATGTGGGTTAGTGTTTGGAATGGAAATTAGGAGTGGAATTAAGAATGAAGTGTTTGAAATTTGGAGGGAAATGGTGAAAATGAATCAATTCTAGATCCTTCCAATGATACACATGTGAAATCAAGGGTTGAAAATGATTGGAAATTCTGCAGTGCTGAAAATTCAAATATTTTTGCAAATTGCACCTAAGGTAATCGATTACCCATATGTGGTAACCGATTAACACATTCCAAATTTTCTAATTTTTGCGCCATGTGGAGGGAAACTTGCGTAATCATTTGTTGCCATCTATTTTGAGCTTGGTTAATCCTCTGAAACTTGCCCTTGGATATTGTAACTGTTAAAATGCCTGAGATATTCTATGACCTATCTCCTGTGCTGAAAATAACCTGTTGAATTAAATAAAATCGGTCCTCCGACTGCTGGACAAAATCAATGTCGGCTCCACTAACGCTCGCTGTTTAAACTCTTGCAATAAAAGAGAGCCCTAAGCCACAAAAAATTTATGTGTGTGTGAATTATCTTAGTATTTTAGGATTTACTTTGCAAAAATTCTAGTTATGGCAAGAGACCTATGTTTATTGACGATAACCTCGTTAGTTCCTTTTGGCTCAATTTATGAAACAAAGGCCACAAAGTTACATACCTTGATAAGGGAGTGTCGAGTAGTAACTCCCTTGGAAATATCTCCAATGATATTCTGAATAGGATGATCTTTGGTTGTTCTCCGTTCCCTTGGAATATCTTGATAATCTACACGAGTTTCCCTATTCAAATCATGAATTTGTTCTTGATTTGAAACTTGATCTTGACTTTGATCTACTTCTTGATCCTTTTCTAGGTTAGTCTTTTTCTAAAATATCTTCACAATTAACAACCTTTACTTTTACAAATTTTGGGTTAGTTTCATCAAAAGTAATATGAACAAATTGTTCTATAGTCAGGTTCTTTTGTTAAAGACTCTAAAGGCTTTCCTTGAGTGGAATTTCATATGAGTATACTTTCTTCAGCTTTTGTATCATATTTTCTGAGGTTATCCTTCATGTTGTTAAAGGTAAAACATTTGCACCAAAATACATGTAAATGAGAAATATTTAGCTTTTTTGTTATATATCTCATTGTGCATCTATTTTAGAATTTGTCTTATCAATACACTATTCATAATATAGTAAGAGTGTTTGCTGCGTCATCCCAAAAATATTTTGAAAATACAACATTCAAGAAAGGGGTTGAAAATACAACATATTTTAAAAAATATTTGTAGACGAATGTAGGGTGCACACAAAGTATTCTTATAAATCATATATACACAAGCCTTAATCAATATAAAAAATAAATAATGGATTAAATAAGTTAGAAAAATAACTATATTAAATTTTAAAAATTTTACATGAAAATGTAAAATATGCCTGTCTTTTCATTTAGAATATTTTGACTTTGCCTTAAACCAAATAAAAAGAAAAAAAATACACTGTTCGAATTTCATTTCTATCCACCAATTGGAATATCAGAATAGTGGATATAGTTCTGATTCAATAGGTTAGGTCCACTTACTTTTTGTAGAATCTTTCCCTTTATTGGATTGGAAGAATCCAAAATAGGAGTATATGACAATTAAAGCAAAGAAAATATCAGATTCTAAAAAGAATATATATATATAGAAAAGAATACTATTTCCCTTTCTAACTAGAATGAGTTTACTCTATTCGAATGATAACAATAACTCAATAGAGTTTAAATTCTAAATTGGATTTTTTATAATGAAATTCAACTATTCATTAGTTTTTTTTTATTTTATTACAAACAGAAACTTCTTACAAATATCAAGAATATTTGTATATCTTTCTTCAAATAGAAATACTACTGTTATCATTTTTTTGATCAAAAAAGCCCTTTATCAGATTTGAACCGATGACTTACTCCTTACCATGGCGTTACTCTACCGCTGAGTTAAAAGGGCGCCGTTTGAGTCAATTCCCGAATACAGAATCAGCCAATATGAATATGAATATGAATATGAATATGAGTTGAGTACATCTATTTCAAATATTTCCGAATCTTTGATAAATGGATTCTATCCTGTCCCTTAACTCAATTCTTATTGATCTTCATGCAGGAATGAATGTGTTATATATCATGCTTTAGATCGGCCTGATTATGATTTAGATCCGTAAATTTTTATGTAAGAAAGAATATTTTATATATAATATTTTGACCAGTGTTATCGTGGTTTACATCACTCAATCCAAAAACTATCATTATCATGATTGAGGATAATTTTCAGTCTAACTATTTTTTTTAATTCTATCTTAGTTGGAATTTTCATATCTTATAGATTGTATTTTAAATCTAATAATATAGATTAGTTAAAGAACAAAATAAATTCCAAATTTATTATAACAATGTATGTTTTTCACATATTCTCAATTAATTATTTTTTTTAGATTAAAATATTTTATCAAAAAACTTGATTATATAATTTAGTGCTTTTCTTATTATAAATTAGAGAGAGAAAAGTCAAATTGAAAAGAAAAAAAACATTTTTTTTCAAATTATCTACGATCTAATTTAATATCCAATTATGAAACAAAATGGAAAAATAGTGAGAGTGCATTAGGTTTTCTTTATAATATATATATATATATATATATATATATATATATATATATATATATATATATATATATATATATATATATATATATATATATATATATATATATATATATATATATATATATATATATATATATATATATATATATATATATATATATATATATATATATATATATATATATATATATATATAAATTAAATATTAAATAAAATAACTAATAAAACTAATCATTTTAAATAATAAAAATATAGAATTAACTAATTATTATATATATATATATATATATATATATATATATATATATATATATATATATATATATATATATATATATATATATATATATATATATATATATATATATATATATATATATATATATATATATATATATATATATATATATATATATATATATATATTCAATAATATAACTAATAAAACTAATCATTTTAAATAATAAAAATATAGAATTAACTAATTATTATATATATATATATATATATATATATATATATATATATATATATATATATATATATATATATATATATATATATATATATATATATATATATTCAATAATATAACTAATAAAAGTAATCATTTTAAATAATACAGATATAGAATTAAATTTTTTATAATTTTAATTAATTAAATATTTTAAATATATATCTTTATTTTATTTTTATAATTAAAAAAATGAAATGTATTATAAAACTATTTTATTAGTATTTTATTTTTTAAAACAATAATTACATTTATTAAAAAAAAGTAAAATTATATAATTACATTTATTAAAAAAAAGTAAAAATATATGATTATTAAGATTGTTGTTGATTTGAACATTGATCGGAGATGATAGAGCGCTTATGCCTCAGTTGCAACTTGTGGCGGTTGAAAAGAACTTCATCCATGATAAAAATTATTTTCAAATTAAATCGAAGGTGGAATATTGTGTGATATAACAAAATTAAGCATATAGATTACATAGATATGAGAAATTTATAGTTTCCATAATTTATAACCGGTCAAAATTGAATTTGTTGCCAAGTAGTGGGAATGCATTTGTCTTTAGAAGTTGAGAAAATGAAAGATTTGAAGAGATTGGAGTTTTAAAAGTTGAAGTTAGGTGATAAATTGGAGTAAATAGTTGAGATGAATTAAACTAAAATTATGGTCGGGATGTTTAAAAGAATTGGAGTTGAGAATTAAACTAAAATTGTTGTGGTGATTGTATGTATAGATAAATTCGAAAATTGTTGTTGAATGAATGAGGGATGTTATTGTACGATAGTTGTTGTATATATATTGGGGATTAAAGCATGATTGTTGTGGATGGGTGGGTTACATGGTATGAGTTGGTTGTGGTGAAATTTGAGTGTGAACCCATGTATAGACACATTTTTAATATGAAAAGTCCGTGTGTTAAGTAGATGAATTCAACAAAAGTGAAACATGTAGTATCACATTAGAATGCCAAAGTTTTTAGTTGTTTTGCATTACTAGAAATAGTCGGTTTTTCTACGGATTTATCTATGGAGTTTAGATAAATTTCCGTAGAAAATTGCATGCTGTTTCTGATTTTAGCTAAAATCTTTTAGGGGTGGCAAAATGGATGGATATGGATTGGATTGCTAATGGATGGATTAAAACAATCCATTAGTCCATTAAAATCCACTAAAATTTTATTAAAATTATCCAATCCGATCCATCCATTAAGAATAAAATCCATCCAATCCATCCATTAACATATTTTTAATGGATGGATATCCATCCATCCAACTTTTTTTTTAATTTCGTAAAAATAAATATTTTTTTTCCAAAAACAAATCAGTTTTTTATTATGAAAAAAAAAACCGATTTTTTTCCAAAAAAAAAAGTCGGTTATTTTTTTTCGAAAAACAAATCAGTTTTTTATTTTGAAAAAAAAACCGATTTTTCAGAAAAAAAAGTCGGTTTTTTTTTCTAAATTTTTTTTTTCGAAAAACAAATCATTTTTTTATTCTGAAAAAAAACCGATTTTTTTCAGAAAAAAAAATTGATTTTTTTTCCAAAAAAAAAGTCGGTTTTTTTTTCGAAAAACAAATCAGTTTTTTATTCTGAAAAAAAACCGATTTTTTTCCAAAAAAAACGTCGGCTTTTTTTTCAAAAAACAAATCAGTTTTTTATTCTGAAAAAAAAAAACTGATTTTTTTTCCAAAAAAAAAAGTCGGTTTTTTTTCCAAAAAACAAATCAGTTTTTTATTCTGAAAAAAAAAACAGATTTTTTTTTCAAAAAAAAAATATAGTTTTTTAATTATTTTTAAAAAAAATCTAATTTGAAAAAAATAAATCTAACCAAAATAAAAATAATCCATTGGATCCTTAAAATATGTTGGATGGATTGAATCAATCCATGCATATAAATGGATGGATTGAATCCATCCATGCATATAAATGGATGGATTTAATCCAATCCATTAACTTATTTTTTGTGTGGTGGATGGATTGGATGGATTTTTTAATGAATGGATTGGATGGATTTTGCCTTAATGGATTTAATTGCCACCTCTAAAATCTTTGGGATATATTTTCAACAGAAAGATTATAGGTAAATCTGCAAGAAATATTCCGCAAATATATCTACAAAAATAAATCCACAGCTAATTTTCTTTTAAAATAATCCTAAACTATTTTTTAAAAATTAACTTAAATATATTTTTGTTTTTTAAATTGAGACAATATAATTTTCCTATGCAATACACACTTGGATTTACCAGAGATTATACCTACATGTAATGGCTCACTTCCACTAGATATGCATTGCTTCTATTGATCCTAAACATATATACGCATCAAAGTTATGCAAGAGTGGTTTTCTCCAACCGACCAATTATGTTCCAGAAATTAACATATAATAGATGAGCAATAAGATTCAATTTTTTATTACTAATTTGTTCCTTTTCAATAAAATATCTATTCACATCTTTATCGGACTATTATAAAGTTGTAGAAATGACTAAAGTCGCGGTATTATTGTTTATCTACTAAATTTTTTTTTAGTATTATATTATTATATTATTAATTAATATAAACTCTTCCTATCAATTCTTTATAGCATTGTGCTCTCACTTATCTTTTGAAGTAGAAAGAAAAAAAGTATTGCAAAAAAACATAGACTTTATCTATCTAATATTTTCTTATTTAGTTTTTATGTAAAATATTTATGTTCATTTAATTTTTTCATTTTTGGTAATTATTTTTTATATTTTTGTTCATTATAGAATTTTAAGTATTTTATTTGAAGTATTGTCATTTTAAAAATTTGAATCAAAAAGTATAAAATTAAAATTAAAATGGTTGAAAGTTTAATTGAAATATTGAACAAAATTAATTATCATATTTTTGCAATTTAAAAAATGTAAATGTTAACTTTTAAATGAAAATGTTACTTTTTGTAAAAACAAATTATTATTAACAATTCATAAAATTTTAACCATACTGTTTTTACACATTGTCCCTAATAAAATTGAATACCAAAAATAAAAACACAAACCCTCATGTTATTAAATGTCCCAGTTGCTGCAAAATGAGCTGAAATAGAAAAGAATGCAGATGAATCAGCTTGTGGAACAACAAACTTCATTGAATCACTGCCAAATTTTTAAGATCACGAAAAACAAATCGAAAAATTCAAAGATTATATAGCTTAAAATATCAGTTTTATTAAGGAATCTCGCATGCACAAGGATGTAAGAAGTAAAATAAAAATGATTTAGAACCATAAGAATAAGTAAAAATATGAAAGATATCAATCAGTAATTTTGGGAGGAGAAGAGTGATGTGGAAAAGCAAAATTAGTTCCATAAAAAAAATAATGCATGAATACCTTGCAACAGAAAGTATGCATTAAAGCATGGTTCAAAAATATTATGATATTTTCAATATTTTTTTGGGCTAAAAATCTAGATATGATGCAACCGAAAACTATGATGAGCTGGAATAAATTCTCTAACATATACCAAATCATCCATTCATAGAGATACCATGAAAAAAATAAAACATTAAAGGAAAAAATAAATAAAACAATAATTAAGATATATTAGGAAAAAATAAATAAAACAATAATTAAGATATTACATTGAATTTTTGAATTCCCTCGCACTACTGAAATGAAGTAGTTAATCAGTAAAATGATGTAATTTAAGTTTTTCTAAAACTCCTGCGTAAGAGAATTAGAATTGGCACTAGAAGAATTAGAGATAAGGGTTTTTTATTTATTTATTATTATGCATCCAAACCTTTAGCTACCCACAACAACACTTTCACAAAACCTTACAAACTCATCCTAAGTTCTTTTCCCTAGAACTTCCACCCTAACTTCTTAGCAAACTCTTCTTCCTCCAATCTCTACGACTGAAATACTACATCACCTGTTCTGACATTGTGGCAAGTATGATATGTAAATGTTTATGATATTGTTTTGATATGGATTGGTGTGATAAATTGTGTATGTTGTTGTTGTTGTGTTGTTTGGCATTCATGAATCAATTGATCAGGTGATGAATTGATGTAAAATTGAATGTTTTATGGTATGAACATGATTGAATAATTTATGATGAAATTGTTAGAGTTATGTTAATTAGTGATTCATTGACATGTTTGATCATATTAGAATGTGAATTGTGTATTTTGAATGATGTAATGGATACTAGTTAGATGTATGAGAGGTATGTGATGAAGAAGACGAACGATGTAGAGAAAATTGAGTTTTTGGAAAAATTACATGTGACCAATTAATTAACCCTAGGGAGAAATCTATTGGTTCCCTTTGAAAACAAAAGAAAATTTGGAAGGAAACATTGGAACAATCAATTGGCCTCCCAGAATGATCAATTGGTCCCTTTTAAAAATTGAAAAAAACACAGCCCGAGAGTTAAGGATAAACGATTGATTCTCTATGTTAATTGACTGGTCTGTTACAACAATTGATTAATTCTCTTGTTGTTTTAGCCATAACTTGAGCTACGTGGCTGCAGTGGAGACGCGATTTAAATTATTTTTAAGCTAACGCACAAAGCTATTGCATGGAATGCATTGTGAGATAATAACTATATAAATGTATGTTCAATGTGTGAACATTTACTGTGTATCGTATGCATAATTGGGTGATAATTGTGCATGCTAATTAGTTGATGATTGACAAGGCAAATGGTTTGGAGTGAAAACTACTTGTATTATGTTGAGTGTGTGATGAATTACATTCAAAATTGGCTTGTAGTCTTTACTGTGTTGTTGTGTGATCGTTTATCGTCAGAGTGAGATTATATTCATTGTTGTGTTATTTTTATTACATGGTGATATGTCATGCATCATATGTTGTCATTGTTCTGAAAAAGACATGTTTGCTAGTTCAAAGTGGAGATTAATGACTTCTATCAAGCTCGGAGTGGGAGCTTAGAGCATACAGTGGGGGCTCGGGGTTCGTAAAGATTGGAACCCAATTCATATGAAGAACCAATTTTTGAATCGGTACCGCATACATAAAGAGTTGAGTTGTGAGTCCGACTCAAATTGGGGATCGAGAAGAGCAAGAGTTATTGCAATTATTGCATTGCATCATATAATAATTTTGCAAATGAAATGCTTGTGTATTAATGAATACCCTTGTATGATTGTGTGAGTTTGATTATGATGTGGGAGGGATGTGAATACACGGTGTTGATGTATATTTATAATATATGGATGATTCGGTATTGTGTGAATCTATCATGATTGTTTATGGACCATTTATTATTTGAATGTTGTTCTGGCCTGGGCCCCGGCTTGGTCAGGCAGGCCCAGCCAAATAATATTCTACCAAGCCCAGTCCAGCTTGGGCCGCAGCCGTCGAGCACAGGGTCCCCTACGAGTAGGTAATGTCCCTCCGCGGGCAGGACCTGCCTCAGCTACATCGGGCACAAGACTCCCCCATCGACCAAACACTACCCCCTCCGCGGGCAGGACATGCCCCCCCCCCCCCCCCCCCCCCGCTCCCCTGTCGGGCAGGACAACGTGTCCTTCACACGTTCTCCACGTGCTCCCCTCCGTGGGGACACGTCACCAACCAGCTGCCCACCTCCGAAAGAGCAGATCAAACCCACTTTCTGGAGATCACGGGACAGTTGGACTAGGGCGAAGACCACGTCCTGGTCTTTACTACGCCACGTAAGCCCTAACAGTCACCTGCGTTGGGCCTGGCAATCCAGCCCAACACAAGTGACCGTTGGCCCAGCGCTGGGGTCTCTCTATAAATGCCCTCTTTCACAAGAGGGTCGGGTAATTCACTTCTTACCCCTTTTCTGTACTTGTGATCACTCTGTCCAACTTCTTACTTTGGCATCGGAGTGCCTTGCAGGTATACCCCCTCCTCATCTTCATCACCGGTGAACAAGTAGCAGCCCAACAGAGTGTGGCCACCTAGTGATCCCCTTCTGATCAGGTCAAATCAGTGATCCCCTATACCTGTACCTGGCCGTGGCTAACAAGGCCGTCAGCGTCGTCCTGATCAGGGAAACCCAAGAAGGGCAAAAGCCAATCTACTTCACGAGCAAAGCCCTCCACGGTCCTGAAGTACGATATCAGCTGATCGAAAAAGTCGCTTTGTCCCTCATCACCGTCACACGCGCGCTTCCGACCTTACTTCTTGGCACACACCATTGTGCTCCAAACCAACCATCCCGTCAGGAAGCTCCTCGGCCGACTAGACATGGCTGGACGAATGTTGAAATGGTCATTAGAGCTATCTGAGTTCGACATCGTCTACAAAGGAAGGAAGGCCCTCAAAGCCCAAGCCCTGCCCGACTTTGTCGCCGAGATGACCCCCTTTCCAGACCCTACCATGGGGAGCCACAGGTGGACTATCTTCGTCGATGGCTCCTCAAACACCACGAGCAGCGGAGCAGGCATCGTCCTCGACAACGAAGAAGGCACTATCATAGAAGTCTCTCTGACACTGGCCTTCCCGACGATGAACAACCGAGCCGAGTACGAGGCGTTCCTTGCCGGACTTCGCTTGGCATCAGACCTCGGGGCCAAAGAGATTAAAATCTACACAGATTCCCAGCTGGTCGCCTCACAAGTACGGGGAGAATATCAGGCAAAAATAAATAACCTCGTCAAATACTTGGCACTCATTACCGAAAAAATGCAAAGTTTCGACTCCGTGAAGGTTCAACACGTCCCACGCGAACAGAACACCCGAGCAAATATTCTCTCAAAACTAGCAAGCACCAAATAGAGGGGCTGGTATAAGTCTGTCATCCAGGATATCCTATCACAGCCGAGCACGAAAAAGGCCGAAGTCTCGCTCGACGTCAACGCCATAGGAGATACCAACTGTTGGATGACACCACTGCATGCCTACCTCAGCGCAGGCCGCCTCCCAGCCGACCCCAAAGAGGCCAGTACGATCAAACAACGCTCTTGCTCGTACGTCCTTCTCGAAGGCAAATTGTACCGCAGAGGCTTCGCGGTCCCACTCCTCAAATGCATCGACACCTCCTAGACTGCTGACGTTCTGGAGGAAATCCACGAGGGCATCAATGCGCAGTACCTCGGGGGACGATCCCTGGCGAGAAAGGCCCTGCGAGCAGGATACTACTGACCGTCGATGCAAGAGGACGCGAGAGAGCACGTCAATAAATACGACAGATGCCAAAGGCACGGGGACATGAACCTCGTTCCACCGAGCGAGCTCAAATCCCTCTCCTCCCCTTGGCCATTTGCTTGGTGGGGGATTGATATCCTCGGTCCCTTCATCCTAGGTTCCTATCAGAACAAGTACCTGATCGTGGGCGTCGACTACTTCACCAAATGGATTGAGGCCGAAGCCCTCGCCAATATCACGGTCCACAACATACTCCGATTCTACAAAAGAAATATCCTCGCTAGATTCGGGGTCCCGCTCGCCATTGTCGCCGACAACGGCACGCAGTTCACCGAAAAAAATTTCTGGGACTTTGTCACCAAACTCGGGACCAAGCATCACTTTACCTTGGTCGAACATCCTCAGACGAACGGCCAAGCCGAATCCGTGAACAGGGTAATACTCAGAGGACTAAGACGAAGACTCGGCGACGCCAAGAGGGCGTGGGTCGAGGAACTCCACAGCGTCCTATGGGTATACCGAACTACGCCTCACTCAACCACGGGAGAAACACCATTTCGCCTCACGTACGGAACCAAGGCGGTAACCTCGGTCGAGATACGAGAGCCATCCAGACGAACTGAGGCTCCCCTCGAGGTCGAAGACAATGACGACGCCCTCCGAGAGGAACTCGACCTAGTCGAGGAAATTCGGTCGGGGGCAGCTCTTTGAGAAACCCGGCTGAAACAGCAGGTAGCACTTCGCCACGACAACAGAGTCCTGAAATGCGAGTTTCAGATCGGCGACTTAGTCTCACGGAAAAACCCTATAAAATTCCCCTACAACGGCGGAGATCGTCACCTCTCCTCGGGGCATTCAGCATGCCCTGACCACAGTCCTAAAACAAACAGGAAAAAAGAAAGAAAGGATAAAGGAAACTTACTATGATTCGATCTGCGGGGGAGTACGTGGCGGCTGCTGCGGCGGAGAGATCAGACGACAACAAGACGGCAAAGCAGAAAATTTGAGAGCAAGAGGGCGAAAAGTGGAGAATGAGCGGGGGCTGGCGTACTTATACCCCAGCACGGGACTCGAAGCGTCGCTAGGCACTCGAGTACCCTAGGGTAGCCGCCCTAGCAACCACCCAGAGTGCGACACGTGGCGAAGGCTGACAATCGCGTCCTCGCACATCTCCTCGCCAACACATGTCCTAAAGCTCGGGCAACTGGTGACGAGGAAGGACGCGCGTACTCGCGTCCCCGCGGAACACGAGCTGAAGGGTTTTCCTCCTCAGGCTAATCCCTCCTCCCCGGCACAACGTCATCAAATCCTCGCTCCCTTCCTCGGAGCTACGACTTAGGGGGCTCCTGTTCTGGCCTGGGCCCCGTCTTGGCCAGGCAGGCCCAACCCAATTATATTCTGCCAAGCCCAGTCCAGCTTAGGCCGCAGCCGTCGAGCACAGGGTCCCCTACGAGCAGGTAATGTCCCTCCGGGGGCAGGACCTGCCCCCCCGCGGGCAGATCCTGCTCCCCTGTCGGGCAGAACAACGTGTCCTTCACACGTTCTCCATGTGCTCCCCTCCGCGGGGACACGTCACCAACCAGCTGCGCACCTTCGAAAGAGCAGGTCAAACTCACTTTCCGGAGATCACGGGACAGTTGGACTAGGGCGAAGACCACGTCCTGGTCTTCACTACGCCACGTAAGCCCTAGCAGTCACCAGCATTGGGCCTGACAATCCAGCCCAATACAAGTGACCGTTGGCCCAGCGCTGGGGTCTCTCTATAAATGCCCTATTTCACAAGAGGGTCAGGTAATTCACTTCTTACCCATTTTCTGTACTTGTGATCACTCTGTCCAACTTCTTACTTTGGCATCGGAGTGTCTTGCACGTACACCCCCTCCTCATCTTCATCACCGGTGAATAGGTAGCAGCCCAACAGAGTGTGGCTAGCTAGTGATCCCCTTCTGATCAGGTCAGATCAAATTTATTTTAACCCCTTTTTATGTTGTTGCATCTTGCTTATCCAGAGTACAAATAATCAGGTACTTGAGTAGGAGTTTGAGGTTGAGGATAAGGTTTTGCCTCTTTAGTTGTTTGTCATTCAAGCCTATAGTTGGAGTCACTCTGATATGTAACACAAGGGATGACCTATTTTGTTATTTATTTTATATTGCATATCTTAATTTGCTTTTAATATTGACCCATTTTTCAAATTTTTTGTTGTTGAGGTTTTTATTCCAACTATTTTCTAATTTTCCACTGCTTATCAAATGTGTTATTTCATGATTATATAGCTCAAAAGGTTTTGATGGTTGTGAGTAGCATCCTGTTTGGTGAATAGTTGTGATACCCATATTTGTATTTACTATTTTGTCGAATCAGAAAGTAGGGTGTTATAATATTTCTAAAAAAATCCAATTTGAGCACAAAATCTGTCCAGCCACCATATATCCTGTAAACTCAATACAACAAAGAAAGGCGACAACAAATTACTACGCGATCATCTAGGGCCTACTCAATCAACTCAGAAGTATCGTTGTAATTTAAAAAATGGGTCCATTTTTTTCTCTTTTAAAAAATGAAATTAAAATAATTAAAAATGACATACAAAATTATAATTATATTAATAAATAATAAATTTAATTATAATTATTTTGACTTTTGATCCATCTCAGTTTTTATGTAGTGAGTATTTATCATAATTTTTTTTTGTTTTATTAAATTTGTATTATAACATTTTTATTGTTATTAATATTAATGAAGAAAATGCACTTTTTAAATTTTAGGGCCCTCTAATATTTGGGGCCCATACCCAATAAATAACTAATTGAGCTCCAAAAACAACACTTCAAATTTAAGATTTCAAGTAAACCTTAAAAAACCTATAAATTATAATTATAACATAAATATGAAATGATGAATGAATGTCATGCCAGACTTTAAGTCCACTATGTCAATATTGCCGTATTTTATGAAAAACCTCTCATCAACATATTGACAGTGTCGAATGTAGTGTTTGACTCAAACAAATAGTGAAAGCAAAATACATATTGACTATAGAATAGTGTTGTAGAAGCAACTAACTCCAATGGATCATGAGTAAGGAGCCTTTGCATAACAATGTATATCAAAGTTAGATGTTAGATCACTACATGTACCTTTTGAAACAATGTATATTTTAGAACAACCAATGTGTAATTTAAGATGATTCGCCCCAAAGAAGTTATGTTTCACGAATTTACATACTGAATATAATAAACTTTAGAAATGAGTTTTCATTTAGATTATAATAAACTTTTGAAAATATTAGGTTTTGTTTAACTCTTGTTATCTCACAATTGGATTATGTAAGGATCAAGTCTTCAATCATATTTTTCTTATGTCTTTTGTTTCGTCTAGATGAACCATATCACCATCAAATCTCCTATTTATCAACTCAGAAACAAAGAACCCTAAGTTAAAATGGAGTGAAGTAGGGGAGAAAAATAAATATTTACACTCTAATCCAAGTTACAAAACTCTTTAATCCAAGTTACAAAACATGTTGTAGAAAGTGAAACAACACTATAATTGAGATGCTTGAAATAGATGTGACACTGTCGACAACAAGGATTCAAGATGTTGCTATTGACAGTGATGATTTATGATGATGCAGAAGCATTTGATGGAGAGGGCTCACAATGGTGGATAAACCCTCTAGTGGGTGGAGACCGCAGGGAAATTCACGACAACTAAAAGGGAGAAACAAAGGTCCAGATTGAAAAGGTTTCGCATTCTCTATTCTCTATGTCAATATTTTTTAATTTGTAACATCAATAAGAAAAAATATTAGTTTTCACCAAAATATATCTTTAGTTTTTAATTTAAAATGTATTATGACATATTTTTTTATTCTATTTATAAAAAAAACTAACTTTTTAGATTTATTGAATAATTAATTATCTGATATATTATACAATTCTGATTCATATTATTCAAAAAACCTAAAAAATAAAATTTCTTTTATAAAAAGAACCGAAGGTAATATAATATATGTGTTGTTTGCCATTTTTTCAAAGTATTTTTTGAAATCATATATATAATTCAAGGAAATTCTTCCAAAAAACATTTAGCATGGTGAAAGTTGTTTCAAGATTTAGTAAATCTGGGGCAATCACTTTGAGACACAACAATTCTCTCCAAAGGCTCATACTGGTGCATGTCATTTCCATAGTACAGTGAATCTCACCACTCTAAAAGTCGGTCAATCAGAGCTTGATATCCACAAGATGCATAAACTAGTATATTTGTGCATTCATTTTCTTCTTGCATATCATGTATAAAACAAATCATGCATAAACCTCATCTGAATTTAGTAACCTCTCAAGGAAGTTCAATATAATCCTCAATAGGCCAAGATTCAAGAGTGATTCTCAAGAGTATAGTAGTTTTGCTTATGTGCAAGTTGCTTTTAGAAGTCAAGTAGTATTAGTGTTGATTCTCAAGGCGAGTTTCTTCCCCAACCAGGTGACTGATATTCCTCAGTTGAACTCTTGTGTCAACAGAATTTATGCTTGGTTCTCCCAGTAGATATCTCCCCGCAGAGTTTTCCTTTGGAATTTTTCTCCAGCAAAACTTAATGAGTTTACCAGGCGAGTTTCATATCAGCTGGATTACTTAGAAAGGTATCCTAAATAGCATTATCCTCAACAAGTCTCTTCAAAGTATTTGTCCAAGATAGACATCTCTTCATAAGGATAGATTAAGGTAACAACCTCCCCAGTGAGTCTAATGGACAAGAGTTCCTTAACATACAAGCTTTACTGAATGATCATCAGTATATCTCTAACAAGTCTTCTATTGTGTTTACTCCCTAGAGGGTCTCTTGTATTTCCTCAACAGGTTACGTCATTCAATCCCTGGCAAAGTCATTGGTACTTACTGATCTGAAGAAGCATCTAGAGTGAACCTTTTGGTTTGGTAGTTGAAAGAAATTCTAAGCTTTTTGGTTAGTATTAACCTTTCATCCCCAAGCAACTTTTCAGAATCTTCTCATTCCCTAAAGGAGTCTATTGTTAGCCAAGAGCAATTGAATATGCAGTTATTCCTCAAAGAGAGTATTTTTCATTTTTCCCAGTAGATTTTCTTCAACCAATAGCAGTTGAATGCAATATTTTCATCCAAGAGTAGCGAAATATGAGCTCTTTAGCCAAGAGAAGTTGAATATGATAATTTCTTCCAAAGAAGAGTCTACCTCCAAGCGAAGAACGTTCGAAGAATAGATGAGTATGATAATTTTTAATAAATCAATCCCCAAAGGTCTACCATCATTCAAGATTAGTTGAACATGATTCTCTAATCCCCCGGTAAATTTGCATAGCATCTAAGAAAACAAGGGTATTTCTTAGTTCATTTGCATTCATGATTAAGAAATCGAGAGCATTCCTTAATTCATCATTTCATGATTAAGAAATCGAGAGTATCTCTTAATTCATGTGCGTACATATTTAAGAAGTCGGAAGAATTTTTAACATTGATATCTTTAAGAAGTCTAGACTATTTCTTAAAACCATTAGTTAAATTTCATGATTGAGAAATCAAGAGTATTGCTTAATTCATCTGTATTTAGAAGTCAAGAGTACTTCTTAACATTTCATGATTAAGAATTCGAGAGTATTTCTTAATTCATCTTCATTCAGAAGTTGAGAGTACTTCTTAGGATTTCACGATTAAGAAATCGAGAGTATTTCTTAATCCATCTGCATTCAGAAGTCAACAACACTTTTTAACATTTCATGATTAAGAAATTGAGAGTATTTCTTAATTCATCTATATTCAAAAGTCGAGAGAACTTCTTAGCAATTCATGATTAAGAAATCGAGAGTATTTATTAAGTCATTTGCATTCAGAAGTCGAGAGCACTTCTTAGCATTTCATAATTAAGAAATCGAGACTATTTACAAATTCATCTGTATTCATAAGTCGAGAGTGTGTCTTAGCATTTCATGATTAAGAAATCGAAAGTATTTCTTAACTCATCTGCATTTAGTAGTCGGAGTACTACTTAGCATTTCATGATTAAGAGGTCGAGATATTTCTTAATTCATTTGCATTCAAAAGTCGAGAGTACTTCTTAGCATTTTATGATTACAAAATCAAGAGAATTTAGTAATTCATCTGCACTCAAAAGTCGATAGCACTTTTTAGCATTTCATAATTGAGAAATTGAGAGTAATTCTTAATTCATCTGTATTCAGAAGACGAGAGTACTTATTAGCATTTCGTGATTAAGAAATTAAGAGTATTTCTTAATTCTTCTACATTCAGAAGTTAAGAGTACTTCATATCATTTAATGATTATGAAACCGAGAGTATTTTATAATTCATTTGCATTTATTTTTAAGAAGTCAAGATACTTCTTATCATTTCATGATTAAGAAATCGAAAGTATTTCCTAAAACCTTGTGGCATCATTTGCATTACCATCGATGTTGAGAAACAAGTGTGATTTATGTTGAGAGACACGTGTGAGCTCTAAGTCCCACATTGCTTAGAAAAGTGGAGGTTGGGCATTTTATAAGTGAGAGGGCTCATACACCTATCACCTTAAGGTTTTGCGTGAATATGTGGCATCTGTCTCACTTATTTAGGTGAGTCCTTAACCTTTAGGTAAGTGTTTGGCCCAAAGTGAATGTTTCCCCCTCCTGATGACCCATCAGTGATATCAGAGCCTGGTTTGAGTAAGGGACTGCCTCCTTGTGTCGAAAATCTTCCTGACATGGTGGTCAGGCGGCCAGTCATATTGAAGTGCCCCTGATGAGATAAGGGTGTCTCTCAATGGCGGTAAAAGTATGTGGATGAAAGAACTTCCACTTAAGGGAGAGCATAGAGGTTGGACTCACACTTGAGGGGGAGATTGTTGGGGAAAATGTGAGTTGTGTGGATAAATAAGTGTAAGTTCTAAGTTCCACATTGTTTACAAAAGTGGAGGCTAAACACTTTATAAGTAAGAGAAACCAAACACATTCCTTGAGGTTTTTGGTGAATATGTGGTGTCTCTCTCACTTGTTTGGGTGGGTCTTTGAACTTTAGGTGAGTGTTTGACCTAATATGTATGCTTCCCGTAACACCCCAAATTTAATTGGAATATTTATTTAATTATTTAAATAAGAACATTCATTTTTTGATGGTTTTGTGGATTATTGGGAATGATGTATTTTTGGATTATTTATTTAATTAATAGTATACAATATGGAAATATTAGTATTATTATTAGTTAAAATAAATATAAGTGAAATAAGGGCAATTTGGACATTAAGAGGAGTTAGTGAGGGTATTGTGGAAAAAGCCCAATTGTGAGGCCCAAGGCTATGTTTGACAAAAATGAAATTTTGAAGAATTAGGATTCATTTTGTTAGACTGTGAAGAGAATTAAGGCCAAAGCTCTGAGGAGGAAGATTAGAGGCAAAAGCTTTGAAAGGTTCCCAGAATTATTTGAGAAGACTTTTATCGGCAATTAAGGTATGGGGAGTATTACCTTCATGATTTTCCATGTGTAACTTTCAATGTAATTATAGATGATTTAAGGGTTTAAGAGATTTTGAGATTGATTGTGAGAAAAAGGGATTTTTGACCTTCGTGGCCTAAATCTAGTATTGAGATGTTAACCATGAGAATTCTTTGGAGAAAAAGGGAAACTATGCCTTCGTGGCCAAAACTCTGATTTGATATTGGTCTAACCTTGTAGGAAAATTTGATAGTGAGAACCCTGATGATTGTGGTATAGTGGTAAGTATTTCTTCCTGTTAGAGCATAGATATGAGAAATAGTGATTTTTGGCCTTCGTGGCCTAAACATGTTAGTGTGAGTCTAACCGTGGAATCCGTTGGGGAAAAGGGAAAGGTAGGCCTTCATGGCCAGAACCTTGAATTGTTATATGTCTGACCCTGAAGGGATAGGAATATTTGATAGTGAGTAACTCTGATGCCTTAGGGTGTAATTGAAGGCAAAATTGTGATTTAGGGCGTGAATATGTTATATGATTGACCTAATATACCATAGGTTTTGTGCCTTTATCGTCGTATGACCTTAGGGATGATTTAGGGATATTTTGAGGGTATTGGGGAAGTGAATCGTGTGGACATTTGGGTGGATTTAAGTTCTGGTGCGTAGCAGAATTTGTTGTCATCGCACTGTTCGCCTAGTGAACAATGTTGTTCCCAAACTCGCCTAGCGAAGAAACTCGCCCCAGACTCGCCTAGTGAACATGCCAGCGAACGTAGAAGAGTTTTGCTAATGTTGATCGTGTGCAATAATGCCTTGATGTTTGATTCTGTGATTTCTTTGACGATTAACATGAGTAGGACTGTGAAGTTTAGGTGATTAATAGGCGATAGTATGAGGATTACCACGAGTATAATTATGAATTAATATGTGATAATATATGATAATATGATGAATTAATATGAGTATGACTGTGAGCGCTATGTGATTTGTACATGATTATATGATGATTTCTATGATGTATGATGATGATTATTATAATGAGCTATGATGACATGATGTATGATGATGATTATTATGATGAACTATGATGACATGATGTATGATGATGATTATTATGATGAGCTATGATGACATGATGTATGATGATGATTATGATGATGAACTATGACGTTTGATGATGATGAATATGATGAATGATGATGCACCTATGATGTTGTTATGAGGATGATTTGTGACGTGTGTATCATGCATTCATGTGCATCCGGACTTCGGTTTAGGACCTAGATTACTTTGGCTTCAATCCCATTGTGTGGATGTGAAGTATTTTGATGTGCTCTGGTTCTCTAGTAGAGTCAATCCTATTGATGGGAATTTATGGAGGGTTGATGGCCCAGTGTCCATCGCGCTGTGATGATTGGTATCACATGCATTGAGTCTTGTTGCATTTGCATTTATGATGTCATTGGGAATAATTTATGATATTGTGGCCTTTAAGGCATATTGAAGGATATGAATGTGTTGAATATGAAAATGACGTCGTTTATATGTTGATTTTTATACATTGTTTATTATGAATCGTTTTACTCACCCTGCCTGTTTGAATGTTGCCTCCACGTGGGTAACATGCAGATGACTAGGTTTAGCCATGGGCGCCGTTGAGGACTTTTGATGTTTCGAGTTGTTAGCCTTTGGCTAACTTAGAGGGTTTGCTCTGATAGTGTAACATTGGGTTGGGGTCTATGTTTTATCTGATTTATTTTGATTATCCTTCTGTATAAGGAAAACTTTGGATAATGCCTTTTGAGTTCCGCTGCCTTTGAGCAATTTTTGATATCTTTTGGGAAAACCCGTTGTACACGGAGCATTGACTTATTTTGAGTTATTGAGAAATGTACACCCTTTGAGGTGATTTTAATTGAGTTAAATATTTTACACTGATTTATGTGAAAAATTTGCCTTTTAATTGTGGTTAGAAAAGGGTGTTACACTCCCCCCTCATGATGATCCAACAGTGGTATCAGAGCCCGGTTCGAGTAAGGGACAATTCCTTATGTATAAATTCTTCCTGACCATATTGTTCAGAAGACGTGTTTCCTTGAAGTGCTCATGATGAAATAAGGTTTGAAGGTGAGATAATACTTAGAAGGGGGGTTGAATAAGTATGAAAGATTAAAATTTTAGAATTAAAACACAATTATTTTTATCCTGGTTCGTTGAACTCAACTACTCCAGTCCACCCTTCCTAGAGTGATTTGCCTTTCTCAACAAGGACTTAATCCACTATTTAATCAAACAGATTACAATAGTAACACCTAAGAACAACTGTTCTTAGTCTTCTCAAGAGCTACTGATTCCAACTGAATCCTCTTAAGGAAATCCTTTACAATTAATGTAAATCTAATACAAGAGTAAGAATGCTTCTAAAAAGCTTTTATCACAACAGTGATATTTCTCTTAAGTTTAAGTACAAATAATTCTAAGAATGAATATGAAAATATGAGAGCTTTGAATGTTTCAATTTCTTTTCAGCAAAAAGTCTCACTAAAGAATTTGGTGGAGTCTTCCTTTTATAGGCAGCTGATCTAAGATGAGCTGCACGTTGAGAAGAGTGTCCCAAAAAGGTCTGAGCCTTTTTGTCTTCACATCAACTAACCTTTCCTAGAAGAAGAAAGCACAGAAAAATCCTTTTTGTCTGTGTTCTTGTGTCTAGCATAAATGAGGAAAGAGACGTTTGATTTACTCCAACGGATATAATCTTTGAATATTTCTTCTTCAGTTTTCAGCAAGTTCATCAGAGTCTGATTGGGTCAGAGTCTTCTAATGATGATCAGAACTTTGCTGGATCAGAGTCTTCTGTAGCATGTGTGCTTTCAGGGTGTTAAATATCAGAGCATATTTAAAACAGAACTTCAGTACTGGCAGCTTTAGTACTTTTAAAATCTTCTGTAGAAACTATGCTTTGAAAAACTCTTCATACAATATTCTTCTTTGCTTCAGATGCTTCTGACTTGCTTCAGATGCTTCTGCTTGCTTCAGATTCTTCTGGAGCTTCTGCTTCAGAATCTTCTGGAGCTTCTTGCCTTAGATCCTTCTGGAGGCTACGCTCAGGATCTTCTGTTAGCAGCAATCAGAATCTTCTAATGAGTGCATCTGGCGCTTCAGAGTCTAGTTAATTTCTTGTATTCAATTCTGATTTGCTTCTAGAGTGTTAATATCTTTACTATCTGCAGTAAAAAATCTCAAGCAAATTTTAGAGTATATAATTCTTAAATACAAAATTTCCTAATAGTTATCATCAAAACATAGAGATATTATTAAGAACCAATCTGTGTTCTAACAATTTCCCCCTTTTTGATGATGACAAAAAGCATCAGAAATTTTGTTTAATTGAAAATATTAGAATTATAACTCCCCCTGAGATGATGAATCTCCCCCTTAGTTAAATACAGAAAAGGAATAGAAACTTCCCTTTTGTCTTGAGTAATCTTCAGAGTTAGATCTTGTTTGTTCTTTTAACATTTGAAGGTCAGAATGTCTTGCAGATTTAATGTTCAGAGTTTGATAATGGTCAAATGATCTGAGAGACTCAGAGTTTCTTTTATAGAATTTACTTATCAAATGTTCTGAAATAGTCAGATTAAATGTTAGATAGAATAAATATGTCTGAAGTTTCATTCTGGTGAGGTTATATTAAACAGTTCAGATCTATATTTTCTCCCCCTTTTTTGTCATAAGCAAAAAGTAAAACTTTAAAAAGACAAATAAAAGGAAATAGTAAAGAATATAAATCAGTGGAGAAAAACTTTGATTCATTCAATAGATCAAGAGTACATAGGCAAACATCAGAAGATATAGCAATAAAGTACATATGCAAACAACAGATGCAAAAACATTAGAATGAAAAAAATTGAAAAGCTAATAGTGTTTGGACAAAAGCATCTTCAATAGATCTGTAATCTCAGAGGATGATTGCTCTTGCTTGGACATCCACTTAGCCATAGTTTCATTCTTTTGATCTTGCTTTGACATCCATTCTGTCATATCCTCAGACTTCGTATCCTGCTTTGCCATCCAGGACTTGATCTCTGACTGGCCAGCTTCCAGAGCAGCAATCTTATCTTCAAAATCTGGATGTTCTTTCTTTATCTCAGATGAAGAAGTATGATTAGGTTCTGAAGCTTGAACAGAGTCAATTTCCATTGGTTCTGTAGAGTCTGGAGCAGTGGAGTTAGAAGGAGGGTCTACCAGAGTTATAGCCAACGGATTTTCCTCAGATGCAATGTCAGTAGATTCTGTTGAAGGTGGAGGAGCATCTGTAAGGAGCAGAGGATCAGATTTCTTGACAGTCCAGAATAGAGTCCTTGCAGCCTCAGCAAATCTGAGCTTCGCATCATCAGAACAGATGTTCTTCAGATTTGAGGCCACAGAGTTGAATCTGTTGATGAATCCATTCCAGATGATGTCAGATTCTTTTGCATCCATTGTTGCTGAGCATTTCTTCTGAACAGTACCTAAATACAACTGTATTTCTTGCAAAAAAGTTTGAAATAAATTATTAACATTAAGTCCGGGCTTTGGATGTAACAGAGTTTCCAGAGTTACAGGTTTAGGTTTGGGAGTTGGTGGAAAAATTGATTTTTGGATGGAGATTAGAGGAGGAGGATAGTATGGAATGAAAGGTATCTCAGGAGCTTTTTCTTTGGATCTGATTAATGCGTTTAACAGATGAGGTTTTGCTCTGGTGTGAAGGGTAACTACATCAAAAGGTTTATTTGAGTAGGTTTGGAAGGCAGATTTGGGTGGTTCATCAGATGCAGCATTGTTATCAGATGTAATTGGCAGAGCTGAAGCAACAACTTTATCAGATTTTGCAGAACAGAATATAGTTGCTAAGGATCCTACATCTGACATGGATTTTATATAGTCAAGAATCACAGATGGAAGGGTCATGGTGAGTTTTGATTTCAGAGGGCTGATGGGGTCAGATGGTTCAACTCTGTCATAAAAGTCTTTGAGTTTGAAGCCATAAGCCAAATTGTGAAATAGAGATGATACTTGGGCACAAGATATAGATGATCTTGGATTTGAATTTGGAATCAATATTTCAGATGATGGTGCTGGTATGAGAGCTTTTGAAGGTATAATGGGTTCAGGTTGATTTACCTCAGAGTATTTTTGAGATGGAGAGATTAGAAAATCTGGGTGGAGGTCTGATTTTGAGGAGTTTGAGGAGGTGGTTGGTGTGCAGGAAGTAGAAGATACTTGAAACACAGTTTTTAAGGGTGTGACATCAAGAACTTCTGTTTCAAGAATGTGGGGTTCAGAAGTGTTGGTTGGTTCTGAAGGAATTTCAGATGGTTTTGATGGTTGTTCTGAGATGGGTGAATCAGATGGAATTGTGATTGGTTCTGATGAAATTGGAACATAAGTTACTTTTGTAGGTTCAGAAGTAACAGGTGCAATGGGTTCAGATGATTTTGATGTTGGATTTTCAAAGGCGTTTTCTGGTTGAGATTCTTGTGGTTTTTCTGGTTGTTCAGATGGCTTTTGTTTAGATGATTCAGAGGATTTTTGTTGTACAGAAGATTGTAGTTGTTGTTCTGTAGGTTGTTGTTCTGATGTTTGTTTCTGTGAAGATTGTTTTTGTGTTGATTTAGAACTTGGAGCAGTAACAGAAGTAGTTTGTGTTGAGGGTGGTTTTGGAACAGACTTAATATTAGAGTCATTTATAACAATTGTATTTGCAGAAGATACAGAAGAGTTAGTACCTTTTATCTTGATCCTCTTGGCTGGTACAGAAGAAGTGTATTCAGATTCTTTTCTCTTCAAGAGCTTCTTTGGCTTCTCAGCAATCTTGACCTTCTTCTGAGCAAGTGCAGGTTCTGCTTCTGGCTGAGTCCTCTTCCTCTCTAGTTGTGCTTCTTCTTCTTCTTCTTCTTCTTCTTCTTCTTCTTCTTCTTCTTCTTCTGCATCAGGTAGGGGTTGTCTTGCTAGCTGTATCACGTTTGCAGGAACAAGCTTTACTTCCTTCTTAAATTCATCAATGTACATAACCACAATGTGTCTTGGCTCTTCAACAAAGAACAGTGGAAAGTCATCTACAGGAACCCTCTTCTTACTCAGTTCAGACACATTCAGCTTCTTGGGAGATGTTGTGAGTTCATCAACTATTTTGAGTCTCTGAAGACTTTTAGCATTCAGAGGCTTTCCCATTATGAATTCCAATTCCTCTGTAACTCCAGTAGCGTACAGAGCAGTGACCAAACCATTCTCAATTAGAAGATCTGAGATCAACCTTCCAAAAGGGATCCAGGTTCTGATCTTCTATCCTTTTTCTTTCACATACTCTCTAGATGCATTTATATGGTTCCACAGATGCATAAAAAGAATATATGGAAGATCTACCTTGGTGCTCTGATTGAGGCAATACATGAAATAGAGCTGTTCATTATTGACATAGTCTGGAGAGTTTGTTGACTTCCTATGATGGATGCATCCCATGAAGATCTTGGCCCAGATCTTGTAGTCAGGCTTCAGATCCTTGAATTTGTTAGAAGCTTGACCAGCAGTCATCACTTCTTCATACACCTCATCCATGTCCACACGCCCAGATGGCAAGTGGGAAACACCATCTGTTTCTTCATATCCAATCAACTTTCTGATCAGATCTTCTATGATAATGATTTCTTTTCCCTGTACAGAAGATAGGATGAACTTGGGGTAAACTGAGGCATGGATCCAGAACTCTTTCACAAGAAGGGGATAAACTGGTCCAAAGAGTCTATCAAAGTACTTTACCCATCCTTGAGCACCAATGATAGAACGAAACTCAAAGCCATTTTCAGCAAGTGAATCAAATTCTACCATGGATTCACACAAAACCTCCAACTACTCAACAGGGGTTAAAGGAGTTCTTTTGGGAGGAGAATAAGGAGCAACACCCATGTTTGCAGAAGTTACTGCAGCCATTGAGGATTGGAATTGAGCAGCTATTGATGATGAAGTTGCCATTGAAGAATGCTTTGTCACACGCTTAGGTTTAGGGTTTTTATGCAGAGAGAAGAGAAGATGAAAACGCATATAATTTTCTGAGATTGTGAAAAGTGTGAAAGTGAAGATAAGTCATGTATTTATACTAAAACACTTAGGCATACCATCAGTCACAATTTGCACGTTTTAACAAGCGTTAAATGAAAAGAATAATAATCATTTCAAACATTAATTGCTTCTGACAATTTGAGGGGAAAATCAAAATTTTCACTATTCAAACTTCACCTCAAACGTCTCTTCAGTAATGTACACGCCACCTCTTCAGATTTGGTGGGACACGTGTTTGCTTGCATGTGTTCTAAATTCTCTTAAGAAATGAAACGTTAGCCAACGTTCAGATCTTCTAAGGATTGTTAGTTCAGAGTTTCACAAAAGAAAATATTAAGCAGAATAAATAAGCAATCAGAAGAAATACTTCAGAATATTAGGCATTTTTGCATCTGAAAAAAAATTTGCTTCTGACAAATATCATTCTGGACAAAAATCCATACCAATATTTTTCAGAATAAATTTGAATCTATCTTCAACAAGGGGTTTTGTAAAAATATCTGCCCATTGATGATCTGTATCAACAAAGGCTAAATTTATGATTCCCTTCTGAACATAGTCTCTGATGAAATGATGCTTAATTTCTATATGTTTTGCCTTAGAGTGTAAAATGGGATTCTTGGACAAACATATAGCAGAAGTATTATCACAAAAGATAGAAATGTTACTTTCAAAAATTTGATAATCTTCTAGTTGACTTTTCATCCAGAGCATCTGCGTGCTACATCCCGCAGCAGCAATGTATTCTGCCTCTGTGGTTGAAAGTGCAATTGTAGGTTGCTTCTTGCTGTACCAGGAGATTAGATTTCTTCCTAGAAATTGACAACTTCCAGAAGTATTTTTTCTTTCCACTCTGTCTCCAGCGTAGTCAGCATCACAGAATCCAACTAATTTGAAATCATCAGATTTTCTGTAACACAAACCCACATTAGAAGTACCTTTCAGATACCTTAGAATCCTCTTGACAGCTGTCAAGTGTGATTCTCTAGGATCTGATTGGAATCTAGCACACAGACAAACACTGAATAATATGTCAGGTCTAGAAGCAGTAAGATAAAGAAGAGAGCCAATCATACCTCTGTAGTGCTTCTGGTCTACTTTCTTACTTACCTCTTCCTTGCCAAGTGAGCTAGTTGGATGCATGGGAGTCTTTTCCAGCTTACTATCAGTCATGTTAAATTTCTTCAGAAGTTCTTTAACATATTTGGTCTGATGTATGTATGTGCACTCTGGAGTTTGATTAACTTGGATTCCTAGAAAGAATCTGAGTTCTCCCATCATGCTCATTTCAAATTCTGCCTGCATACATGTAGCAAACTCCTTTCCAAGCATAATATTTGTTGATCCAAAAATAATATCATCTACATAAATTTGACAAATTAGAAGATCTTTCTTAATTGATTTACAAAAGAGTGTTGTATCCACTTTGCCTCTGATGAAATTTTTCTCCAGAAGAAAATTGCTCAATCTCTCATACCAAGCTTTGGGAGCTTGTTTTAAACCATATAGAGGTTTCTTTAGTTTAAAAACATGATATGGAAAATTTTCATTTTCAAAACCAGGAGGTTGGTGGACATAAACTTCTTCTTCTATAATACCATTAAGAAAGGAACTTTTAACATCCATCTGATACAGAGTGATGTTATTTTGTGCAGCAAATGAAATAAGAAGGCGTATAGATTCTAACCTTGCCACTGGAGCATATGTATCAGTGTAATCAATACCTTCTTGTTGACTGTACCCTTGAGCAACCAGCCTTGCCTTATTCCTTTCAACTTCTCCTTTCTCATTTAGCTTATTTCTGAAGACCCATTTTGTACCAATTATATTGAATCCTTGTGGTCTTTGAACTAGATCCCATACATCATTTCTGGTAAATTGATTTAGCTCTTCTTGCATAGCAATAATCCAATCATTGTCTTGCAGAGCTTCATCTACAGAAGATGGTTCAATTTCTGACACCAGTCCAAATAGTGATGCTTCAGATGATCTTAGAAAGAATCTTGTTCTGATGGGATCATCCTTCTTTCCAATAATGACATCCTCTGGATGAGAAGCTTTAATTCTGGATGATGATCCTCTAATGGTTGATTCTTCATAAATGTTTAGATTATTCATCTGAGAAGTTAAAGGAATAGCATCTGGCGTTGCTTCTGGTTCCTTTACTTGAATTTTGTCTGCTTCTGGAACTTCAGAGTCAATGAAGACTACTTCCCTATCTGCAGAGTTTTTAGACTGCTTTGGCTTTTCAGAGCCAAGCTTATCATCAAATCTGACATGAATGGATTCTTCCACAATCTGTGTCTCAGTGTTGTATACTCTGTAGCCTTTAGAGCGTTCAGAATATCCAAGCATGAAACACTTCTGTGCTTTGGAATCAAACTTGTTCAGATTTTCCTTAGTATTTAACATATAGCAAATACATCCAAAAGGATGAAAATATGAAATGTTGGGCTTTTTGTTCTTCCACAGTTCATATGGAGTCTTCTTCAGAAGAGGTCTTACAGACACTCTGTTCTGAATGTAACAGGCTGTGTTGATTGCTTCTGCCCAAAAGTGTTTTGCCAGATTTGTCTCATTGATCATGGTTCTGGCCATTTCTTGTAGAGTTCTGTTTTTCCTCTCTACAACTCCATTCTGTTGTGGAGTTCTAGAACAGGAAAAATCATGAGCAATGCCATTTTCAGAAAAATATTTTTCAAAATATTTATTTTCAAATTCACCACCATGATCACTTCTGACTTTTATAATTTTGAAATCCTTTTCATTCTGGACTTGCTTGCAGAAGTCAAAGAACACAGAATGTGACTCATCCTTGTGTTTTAAGAACTTTACCCATGTCCATCTACTATAGTCATCAACAATGACTAATCCATACTTCTTGCCTCTGATGGATGCAGTTTTCACTGGTCCAAATAGATCAATATGAAGTAATTCTAGTGGTTTGGAAGTAGAAACAACATTTTTTGATTTAAATGAGGATTTTGAAAACTTCCTTTTTTGGCATGCTTCACAAAGAGCATCTGAGGTGAACTTCAGATTAGGGAGTCCTCTGACAAGATTAAGTTTATTAATCTGAGATATACGTCTCATATTAATATGGCCTAATCTTTTGTGCCAGACCCATTGCTCTTCATTAACAGACAAGAGGCATTTAACATTTTGAACTTTAAGTTCTGAAAGGTTTATTTTATAAATGTTGTTTTTCCTCTTACCACTAAATAGGATAGAGCCATCCTTTTGACTAATAGCTTTACAACATTTTTGATTAAAGGTGATATCATAACCATTGTCACTTAATTGACTTATGGACAATAAGTTATGCTTTAACCCTTCAACAAGTAAAACATTAGTAATAGAGGGAAGTTTACCATTTCCAATAGTGCCAGATCCAATGATCTTGCCCTTCTGGTTCCCTCCAAACTTCACATCACCTCCAGATCTAAGTTCCAGGCTTTGGAACATATACTTTTCTCCTGTCATGTGTCGTGAGCATCCAGAGTCCAGGTACCATGATTGGCGTCCTGACCTTGCTTCTAAGAACATCTGCAACAGGAATTATTTTGTTTTTAGGTACCCAGATCTTCTTGGGTCCTTTGGGGTTAGTTGGTTTGTAGGTTTGTCTAAACTTCTGTTTTTCAACATAATGTTTATTCTGACTTGCCTTGGGTTTAAACACATAAGTATTCTTCTCAGAGCTTGTGTGTTTAATGTCATTTAAGTGACCAAATCTAAATTGAGAATACAGAGGTGTCTTCTTGATGAAAAGTTTGTCAACAGATTTTGGATTACTTCTAGATGAAGATTCATCTCCAATACCTCTTCTGTTGTTCCCACTAACACCATAGATCATAGAAGCCATCTTGCTTCTGTCTATGCTCTTAGTAAGGAATCTCTGAAAGCTAGAGTCATATTTTTCTAAAATGTTTTCACATGACTTAGTCTCAGATTCAGATTCTTGTTGAGTTATTTCAAAGTCATTTTTGATTTTCAGATTAATTTCTTTTTGCTCAACAAGTTCTGTCTTCAGAAGATCAATCTCAGATTCAAGATTTCTTTTTAGCTTCTTGTATTTGAGTTTGATATTGTTATAACTTTTAAGAACTTCTGATAAAACTTTTATAAGTTCTTCTTTGGTAAGTTTAGCCATTACCTCTTCAGCGTCATCATCAGATTCAGAATCTGATTCATATCCTGAGGTTCCTTCCTCCTGATCTTCTGTGCTGGCCATCAGTGCAACATTAGCACATTCTTCTTCTGATTCAAAAGATGATTCAGATTCATCTGAGTCATCCCATGTTTCCATTAGAACCTTCTTCTTTTTGTTAAACTTCTTCTTGGATTTTTCTTCTTGGATTCAAAAGATGCCCAGGTTCTTTGCACTCATAGCACACAACTTCTTTCTTGCCAGATCTTCTGTGCCCAAAAGATTCCTTTCTATGATCAGATCTTCTGAAGTTGTTGAACTTCTTTCCCTTGTGCTTCCAGAGTCTGTTTATCCTTCTGGACATCATGGATAATTCATCTTCTTCAGAGCTTTCTTCAATAACCTGCAAAGCTTTAGCAGATTTATTAGATTTTAAGGCAACGGATTTACCTTTTTCTTTCTTCTGAGGTTCATCTTCCTCAAGCTCAATTTCATGGCTCCTCGGTGAGCTGATGAGTTCTTCTAAAGAGATCTTGTTCATATCTTTAGCCATCTTCAAGGCAGTCACCATTGGTCTCCATCTGGTAGGTAGACTTCTGATGATTTTCTTTACATGATCTGATGTAGAGTATCCCTTGTCCAGAACCTTTAGCCCAGCTGTGAGGATCTGAAATCTGGAGAACATGGCTTCAACAAATTCAGAGTCTTCCATCTTGAAGGCCTCATACTTCTGGATCAGAGCCAGAGCCTTTGTCTCCTTGACTTGAGAGTTTCCCTCATGAGTCATTTTTAAGGATTCAAACATATCAAAAGCAGTTTCCCTGTTTGTAATTTTTTCATACTCAGTATGAGAAATTGCATTCAATAATATTGTTCTGGCCTTGTGATGATTTCTAAAATCTTTCTTCTGAGCATCTGTCATAGATTTTCTGTCTATCTTCTTGCCATTCCCATCTGTGGGATGAACATATCCATCTGTGACTAGATCCCATAGATCAGCATCATATCCAAGGAAAAAACTTTCAATTTTGTCTTTCCAGTAATCAAATTTCTCCCCATCAAACATAGGGGGTTTGGTGCTGATTCTATCCCTTTCTTCATATTTATTGTTAATGTTGGATATTGTATTATTAGCCATTGTAACAATTAAATATATATCAAAGTATTTCTCTCTGGATCTTTACTGTCACTGTTAAGTGGTAGCACACACAGAACCGGAGCCCTGATGCCAACTGAAGGTGAGATAATACTTAGAAGGGGGGTTGAATAAGTATGAAAGATTAAAATTTTAGAATTAAAACACAATTATTTTTATCCTGGTTCGTTGAACTCAACTACTCCAGTCCACCCTTCCTAGAGTGATTTGCCTTTCTCAACAAGGACTTAATCCACTATTTAATCAAACAGGTTACAATAGTAACACCTAAGAACAATTGTTCTTAGTCTTCTCAAGAGCTACTGATTCCAACTGAATCCTCTTAAGAAAATCCTTTACAATTAATGTAAATCTAATACAAGAGTAAGAATGCTTCTAAAAAGCTTTTATCACAACAGTGATATTTCTCTTAAGTTTAAGTACAAATAATTTTAAGAATGAATATGAAAATATGAGAGCTTTGAATGTTTCAATTTCTTTTCAGCAAAAAGTCTCACTAAAGAATTTGGTGGAGTCTTCCTTTTATAGGCAGCTGATCTAAGATGAGCTTGTTGGTGTAAGCCCTAGAGGCCAATACTTTTTGGTACTTGTATCGGATTATTTGTTTAATAATAAAAGGCATTTCTTTATTATGTTTGTCTTTCAGAATAATAAAGTCCCTAGAATAGTTAGTCTGTTTAATGAAATGTTAAGTGTGACTTAATCATGAGATCCCATTAAACATAAAGACATTATTCTTAAAATATCCGTAGTCAAGCTTTATTGCAAAGTGGGATAACATTAAAAGCATTGAGACTATTATGAAGATAGACTGATGATCACATCTCATGGATCATGGATAAAGAGTTATCAAGTCTTGACATAGGTATAAATATTAGGAGTAATATTTATACCGGATTGACCCGCTATGAGAATACTACATAGTATGTTATGCAAAGTGTCATAAGTTATTCTCATGGTGATAATGGTGTATTACCACCCTTCGACCTGAAACCACTATGGACCCTAGATGTAGAGTCGGGTGCTTTATTGCTGATCAAACATTATCCGTAACTGGATGATCATAAAGACAGTTGATGGGCACTCCACGAAGCATGCTGAGGGACATGAGTGTCCTTGATGGAATTTGCCAATCCTGCATAACAGGAGAAATGTCTAAGGGCCCAATATTGAACTGGACAAGGATGACACAGTGTATGCCTTGTGTTCAATATAGACATAGGGGCAAAAGGGTAATTGTACAAACATATATTATCACGAAAAAGGTTTTGTCAGATCACATGACATTTTCGTGACTTGGGTAGCAGTGATGTGTTGCTAGATACCGCTTACTGTTTATTATGTTAAATATATATAATTTAATATAATTACCAACGTTACGAAATCCTACAGGGTCACACACATAAGGACAGTTTGATGAGAGATAGAGAAATCAAAGGAACACCGTAAGGTACGGTGCACTTAAGTGAAAAATAGAAATTCGGATAATACAATAATAATTATTGTTATTTTATAATGGTTATAAAATAATAATAAAATAAATATATTTATTATAATAATAGTTATTATAATAATATATATAATATTATTATGGATCATGTGAATTAGGGTTTTAGCCCGCAGCCCACAAGAGAGTCTATAAAAGGAACCCTTGTGATGAAGCTTTCACTTGATGCAATTTCGGTTTTGATTCTCTTTTCTCACTCAAATAATTCCGTTCGTAAGCAGCTAGCACTGTGACCGGAAGCTGTTCGTGTGGACTGAGTAGAGGCGTTGCACTTCATCAACGCTTGTGATCGCTGCATCAAAGATCTGAATCGCCACAAAGAGGTAACGATTCTATCACTGACCATGCTCATTCGTGAGGATCACTAAAGGAAAATTTTGTTTTCCGCTGCGTTTAGATCGCAATTTTCCTTCAGAGCTGCACGTTGAGAAGAGTGTCCCAAAAAGGTCTGAGCCTTTTTGTCTTCACATCAACTAACCTTTCCTAGAAGAAGAAAACACAGAAAAATCCTTTTTGTCTGTGTTCTTGTGTCTAGCATAAATGAGGAAAGAGACGTTTGATTTACTCCAACGGATATAATCTTTGAATATTTCTTCTTCAGTTTTCAGCAAGTTCATCAGAGTCTGATTGGGTCAGAGTCTTCTAATGATGATCAGAACTTTGCTGGATCAGAGTCTTCTGCAACATGTATGCTTTCAACGTGTTAAATATCAGAGCATATTTAAAACAGAACTTCAGTACTGGCAGCTTTAGTACTTTCAGAATCTTCTATAGAAACTATGCTTTGAAAAACACTTCATACAATATTCTTCTTTGCTTCAGATGCTTCTGACTTGCTTCAGATGCTTCTGCTTGCTTCAGATTCTTCTGGAGCTGCTTGCCTTAGATCCTTCTGGAGGCTACGCTCAGGATCTTCTGTTAGCAGCAATCAGAATCTTCTAATGAGTGCATCTGGCGCTTCAGAGTCTAGTTAATTTCTTGTATTCAATTCTGATTTGCTTCTAGAGTGTTAATATCTTTACTATCTGCAGTAAAAACTCTCAAGCAAATTTTAGAGTATATAATTCTTAAATACAAAATTTCCTAATAGTTATCATCAAAACATAGAGATATTATTAAGAACCAATCTGTGTTCTAACAAGGTTGTCTCTCAATAGCGGTACAAGCAAGTGGATGAAAGAGCTTCTGCTTGAGGGGCGACATAGTGAATGAACTCACACTTGAGGGGGAGATTATTGAGAAACAAGAGTAATTTGTGTTAAAAAAGAAGTGTGAGTTCTAAGTCCCACATTTCTTTGAAAAATGGAGGTTGAGCACTTTATAAGTGAGAGGATCCATGCACCTATGACCTTATGGCTTTGGGTAAACATGTTGTGTCTCTGTCACTTGTTTAGATGAGTCTTTAACCTTTAGGTAAGTGTTTGATCCAATGTGAATGCTTCCCCATCAATTTGTTGATTAAGAAATTAAGAGTATTTCTTAATCTCTTTGTGTTCATTCATAACCATAAGCATGTTGTCCTATTGCATAAGGGGGGAGAATTTGGTTCTATTTGGTATTTAAACTATCTTTCACTATGATGATTTAAAGACAAGAGTTCTTCATATCTATTGGTTAAATTTGTTTTAATAGGGGTAACTGTTATACCCTTAAATTTACCCATGTTTTCAATTCGCATTAGTATAGCATAATCATTTTATTTTTTCATGCATTCTTTCACTCAAAAGCATTTTTCAGGGTTCAGATGAAAAGTCAAGAGCTCTGACATTTCATATTGTCTTAATGATATTCATTCAGTCATTTTGTTTGATTAAGAAGTCAAAAGGCTTGATTTCTTAGTCATAGTGCATCGTTCAGTATATTGCATCGTGTTTTAGAGGTCCAAAGGGTGACAATCAAGAGCGTTGTCGTCATTTGAATCTTCGTAGGGTTTAATTGTAATAGAGAAGTAAATGGTCCAAGGGAGATTTATTTGAATCTGATTGTATATTAATAATTATTTAATAAGTAATTTAATGTATTACTAGACATCTGCATTTTAAACTTATCATAGCATGCATTTGGTTCCGTATAACGCTTAAAATATCAACTAGAATAACTTTTCGGATCTACAAACAGATCATTCGAACTGTTTCTCAACAGTATGCAAAATTAGCAGGTCAAAAATTTTAAAATCGAGCTTTCAGACGTAAATATTCTTAATCTACACTTCGCGTAGTTTAACCTGATGTGCTTGTTTTGATTTTTTTTGACTACTTTTTCGATTGCATTTTTGTCCGCCTGAGCTTTCTAACCAATCAAAATATTTATGTGTGTGTGAATTATCTTAGTATTTTAGGATTTATTTGGCGAAATTTTTTGTTATGGCAAGAGACCAATGTTCATCAAGAGTATTTCTTAATTCATCTGTATTCAGAAGTCAGGAGTACTTCTTAGCATTTCATGATTAAGAGGTTGAGATGTTTCTTAATATATTTACATTCAAAAGTCGAGAATACTTTTTAGCATTTTATGATTAAGAAATCAAGAGAATTTATTAATTCATCTGCACTCAAAAGTCAAGAGTACTTTTTAGCATTTCATGATTACGAAATCAAGAGTATTTCTTAATTCATCTGGATTCAGAAGTCGAGAGTACTTATTAGCATTTCGTGATTAAGAAATCAATAGTATTTCTTAATACTTCTACATTCAGAAGTTGAGAGTTCTTCTTATCATTTCATGATTAAGAAATCGAGAGTATTTCTGAATGTATTTGCATTTATTTTTAAGAAGTTGAAAGTACTTATTAAGCCGCATTCATATCACCCGACGACTAGAAGCCGAAAGTATTTCCTAAAACCTTGTGGCATCCATTTGCATTACCATATTTTTTGAGAAACAAGTGTGATTTGTTTTGAGATACAAGTGTGAGTTCTAAGTTCCACATTGCTTACAAAAGTGGTGGTTGAGCACTTTATAAGCGAGAGGACCAATAAACCTATCACCTTAAGGTTTTGCATGAATATGTGGCATCTCTCTCACTTATTTAGGTGAGTCCTTAACCTTAAGGAGAGTGTTTAAACCAATTTCAATGCGTCCCCCTCCTGATGACCCATCAGTGGTATCATAGTCTGGGTCGAGTAAGGGACCGCCTCCTTGTGTCAAAAGTCTTCCTGAAATGGTGGTCAGGAAACATGTCCTATTGAAGTGCCCCTGACAAGATAAGGGTGTCTCTTAATGGTGGTACAAGTATGTGGATGAAAGAACTTCCACTTGAGTGGAAGCATAGTTGATGGACTCACACTTGAGGGGGAGATTGTTGGGGAAAATGTGAGTTGTGTGGATAAATAAGTGTGAGTTCTAAGTCCCACATTTTATAGAAAAGTGAAGGTTAAACACTTTATAAGTAAAAGTAACCAAACACCTAGCACCTTGAGGTTTTGGGTGAATATGTGGTGTCCCTCTCACTTGTTTGGGCGAGTCTTTGACCTTTAGGTGAGTGTTTGATCTAATGTGTATGCTTCCCCCTCATGGTGACCCAACAATGGTGACCCAATAGTGTTTTACCTAATGTGAATGCATTGTGAGATAATAACTGAATAAATGTATGTTCAAAGTTTGAATATTTATTGTGTATCGTATGTATAATTGGGTGATAATTATGCATGCTTAGTTGATGATTGATGATGCAAATGGGTGATAATTGGCTGGTAGTCTTTACTATGTTGTTGTGTGATCGTTTATCGTCAGAGTGAGGTTGTATTCATTGTTGTGTTATTGTCATTGCATTGTGAGATGCCATGCATCATATGTGAAAGTTTGATTATAATATGGGAGGGATGTGAATACACGGTGTTGACGTGTATTTATAATATGTGGATGATTTGATATTGTATGAATCTATCATGATTGTTTATGCACCATTTATTATTTGAATGTATTTTCACCTCTTTTATATGTCGTTGCATCTTACAATACTTCTATAAAATCCAATTTGAGCACAAAATCTATACAGCCACCACATATCCTGTAAACTCAGCACAACAAAAAATGTCGACAACAAACTACTAAAGGAAGAAATTTGAAGCTTAGAATCTGTTGCAGTGAGAATCGTGATACCAAGCTATTGATTAACTTGAATCTAAATCCTTAAATTCACAACCGGACTTTAATTTATCCAAAGGAAAGGTCTAAAGAAAGAAAAACCTTTTTCGCAATGTAACAACAACGCTAAGAGATTCGGGGATCGGGGGTTGGTTATGCATAGGGTAGGTATTTCACATCCTAAACATCTGTAGTACTCTACAGGAACCTTTTGTTTATTTGCATGCTAAGTTGGTAAATGTTTGCTAAGGTTTGGGGTTGGGTAAAGGGTGTAGGTTAAAACCTAAAGATAGTTTCTAAGGTTGCTCGCAAAGACATCGCGTCCTCTGCCTACGTATCCTAACTAGGATAGAATCAGAGCAATCGTAGTTCACCTCACTAGGGTTGAAGAACACTCGATTATGATTAAGGTTCAAAGGGGAACAAACATTACAATGCTTGTATAGAGTCTAAGAAAACTCTCTAGATCTATGTTATAACACTCAAGAGGGGAGTAAGTAATCATTACTATGATTCTTACATAGAGTTTACAAACTCTATCCTAGGGTTCTAGTTGAAAAACACTCCTAATATGGTGGGTCTTTTAGACTTAAGGCAAAGTCTAAGGCATATACTAAGGTTCAAGATGACTTCACAAAGTCAAAGGAGAGGGTAATGAGCTATCCAATGACACAAGGGTCAATGGAGAGACTTTTCCTTTGGAAGGAGAGAGAGGAGGCAACTTGGATGAGAACTAAAAAGTTCCATCAGTTAGGGAAGAAATACTTAACAAAGCAATAAACAAATAAGCAAGAAGAATAAAAAATATGGTTACAACCAAGCAAGCATGCACATCACAATAAGCAAGAATTAAACTGGCACAAATGGTTACAACCAAGTATGACACATCTTTACAAATATAAACAACTTAAAGGATACATATTAACAAGTATGGAAACAACCGTCATACAAATAAGTCACAACTTAACATGATCATGCTATAAATTCAAGGTGTATCAAATGTAACAACATTTAGGCATTGATGACAATCAAATACGTAAAGAATAATCGCAACAGTTAAACTCAAGATTTTAGGAAGAGGACAATAATTTTATGGTAACCACCAACAAGAAAGGCAAACCTAACATGTTAACTAACATATAGGAAACACATTCAAACAAATTTTACGAGATAAAACAAACATGTTTCAAGATAAAACTTAATCAAGATGTAAGGTAACAACCTAAGAACAAACCAACTAACAAGTAGGCAAAAAAAACAATGTAAATACAATCCATTTGAAATTTCAATCCATTAAATGAAACTAGACGTTACGACGAACGATTTGCAAAAAGAACGGGTTGAAAATGATGAACTATGAATAAGTTATGAATTTTTGAAGTTTCATTGATTTTAAAAATAAAATAAACAAGCACACATAAAAAAAAAGAAAGTGGCATGGGTAGGGATTGAACCCATGCCCTTGTGTTTACCAACACAACTCCCTAACCAATAAGCCACTAAACGCGCGCTGGGTGGAAATGGAAGAGAAGAAGAAAAAGATTCAATTACAATTGAAAATAAAATGCCAAAAAGAGTTGATCCCAAGGATCGAACTCAGGACTGGCAAGTGACAGGGTGATATGCGCGCAAGTTGATTACCACTGGGGTGGCTATACATCCAAGTATAAAGCCACCCCCATAAATACAAGAGGCTACAAATGGTGGATGTTCTGGGCAAAATGCAAGCCAATCAAACCAAAAACGTGAAGCAATCGAACTTGATCAAAACAGGTTCAATTTTAACAAAATTTAAGTCTAAACTGATTGTTTTTTAACAAGGATCATGATGGTATCCACAAAATTTTGAAATAATGCTCCCAACAAGAAACACGATAGAAGATGCAAGTTTGGCAAATGAGTTGCAATTTGAAATACCACACCAGTTCTGAGTTCAAATTCACCAAATGGGCATTGCACACAAGTCACAAATGTGATAAGAGATAGGTTAGATACTTAGGGCTCAAGCATAGATCCATAAAAATGAAACTGGCACATGAATTGCAAACATGGCATGATAATGAGGCAAGCTGTCAAGACAGCACATTGGTAGATGAAAATGTTCAGTTTATACATATGGCCTATGAGTCCTAATCATATTAATGATGATGCTCTCAAATGCTATAAATTCAAACATCCATGTTCAGGCAGAAGAAAGTAAATAGCATGGTATATTATCAGTTATGGATGAAACTTGTAAAATTATGAACTTGCTTTCAAAACCAATGAATAAAATGACTTCAAACCAAAATCAAATTAATGAAAATTAACACAGATAAACAGTTATATCATACACATATGGCCAACTCCAAATATGAAAAGGAAAGGGGTCAACAATGGTGATCAAAGCAGCCAAGCTGCAGGCCAGGGCCAAAGTGGCCCTGCTGCACCAGAATCCACACAAAGGGCAGTCATGGATGGAAATCCAGCCTTTAATCAAAACAACACAGGAAAGATCATGGTATCTCAATCAAACCAGATAAGCTGCAAAGAGGATCATGAGGATAACAATCCACTACCAAAACATATGCACCAATATAGAATTGTCATGCCAAGCAAAATGAAATTGGAGAAAAATGCAAGTTTGAAGGCTAAAACATGGAAGAAGCATAATCTGTTTGAATTGCCCCCCCCCCCACACACACACACAATCTCAAATCATGATATAAAGTGTATCTACACTCAAAATTCATCACAAACTCAATAGAAAAGGAAATCACATGCCAGCTGCTTAATTAAACATGAAATTGCATAATTTGAAACCAAACATGACTGGAACAGGTTGAGACAAAACAAGCATCATACACAAGTCTTAAATATATCAATGGATGAGATTAGCACTTGAAATTGGTCATGAAATACATACAACAACAAAAAGTTCTCAAACTACAATTGTAGCATACAATGGGAGGCAGGCTGTCAAGCAAAACAAAACATATCATTCACAAAGATATTTAAATCATGTGCACATACCAAACACATTGTCTAGAAGCCATATGCTCATGAGCTGTCTTAAAACAATTCAAACAGAAAAGAAGAAGTGTGTGCAACTGTGGTTTCAAAACTGTTTTTGGCAACAATGTAGTACAAACTGGTCAAGCTATAAATAAGTGGCCTCATGTTGACAAACATAGCACATACACATCATAAATATAACAATGAAGGAGTTTCAACTCAGAAATTAAGCACTTTGCAAACAGAAAAGAACTTGGCATGGTCATGGCATACTTGGTATTGAAAAAGCAATTTGAGGGTGAGGTGGTGAACCAAGTAGGAATAGATCAAACAAAACATATACACACATCAAAATCATGAAAATGGATGAGTTTGTGTTTAAATTTCAAGCATATTTCCAACAGGATAGAATTTGGCATATTGTGGTAAGAAAAAGCTGTTTTGAACATAACAGTGGTACAGCAGGGCAACTTTCAAGTAATGATGCTTTAATGCTAATCCAATGACACACACACACACACACCATAATCATATTAAAGGACATTTCCATGCTCACAACTCAGTTCAAATCATCATCAAACAGAAAAGGGCCTATTGAAACTTAAGCAATGCAAAAACAACAACTCATTAAGGCAACAGGTAAGTTCATGGCAGTTGAGGTGACTTGGTACCACATACAAGTTTCAAACATGATTATGAATAATTCTATGCACATAGATAAAGTAAAGATCAGTTGGAACAGAAAATGGTAGTTGGTAGTATCAATGAGGTTTTGAAAATGCAGTTTGGAGGTGATAAGTTGTTTTTTGAGAAAGCAAGGCAGTTAGGACATACACATACCACATACAACCCCAAAACAAGTTAGATAATGTTTTCACAACTTAAAATCAAGCAAGAACTAATCCAAACCAGAACTGGTGTGTTGATCCAAACTTTGACAGCAAGACAACAAAAACTCAACAGCAAGCCTCAATGAACAAATCTCAAGCTTTCAATATTTCAACCAGTTCAAACATTATGAGTAAGATCATGTAAACATAAATCAATAGTTTAGAGCATTCAAGACACAACATGGCAAGCACAAGCATCTTGGCACAAGATTCATGGTAATGGTAAAGCAAAATGATACAAACTAACACCAATGTGAAAACAAGGGCCAAACTAGATTCAAACATGCTCTAGGGTAGGGGGATCTCATGAACCAACTTATAAGTCATTCAAATATCACTAATGAACCAAGGCTAACAGATCTAGGGCAAGCACAATCAACATTTCAATGTTGGATCCCTAAAACTACCATATAGACAAAATCTTCAAAAAACAAGTTATACATAATATCAAAGTGCAATATTGGTAACACATCATCAACATATCATTCACAAATGAAATACTTTAACAAAAACAAGTATCATAGCTACAAAACCTAAGTTCTTGACAAAGAACTAGTATGGGACAGCAATGGCTACATTTCCATAACAAGCAACTTCAAAGTTGTAAACATGATAATGTATGAATAATAAAGTAGTTGAGCATCACATACCTCTTGTAGACAAGTCTTGATCAAGCTAAAAAGCTAAGAAACCCAGAGACCTTCTTCCTTGGCAAGGATTTAGAGCTTTCTTCCTCTTGAAGCAACAAGCTACCTTTCAAGACAGTTGGAGTTGTGTACCTCCCAGCTAGTTTTTGTGAGTTTGGACAGTTGAGGTATGATATATATGAAGTGTTGGGAGTGTTGGAATGGTGGGAAATGCCTCAAGTAAGGATTTGGCTTCCAAAGTGCATGAAAGTCAACATATCAAGGTGTGAAGGTTGACTTTTGGGAAAATGATGTTTTTGGGTGGTTTGAGTGTAAGGACACCTTCTACACAATGTTTATGGATTGTGTAAATGGATTTTAGTGGCTTGGAAGTGGTGGAACTGAGTTTGAGCAGAGTTTTACTCAAGACAACTTTTTAGTGAAACTTGAAGTTTTTGAAAAAGGAAGATTTTGAGAAAATGGTGGAGAGTTGAGAGCTGTTATTTCTCTTGGTTTCTAAGAGTGCTCTAGTGTGTCTAACATCATAGAGAGTGCTTCTATTTATAGTGAAATCAAGGGTGAGGGAATATTTGGATTTTCCACATTTGGAGGGAGATTATGAAGTTTTGAAGTGAATCTTGCCAATATCTTTGTGGCAGCTCTTCATATCAGCTCCATGAACCAATGTTGAGCCAAAACCAATTGATATGGGAAGGATGGGATGGCTAGGAAGGTAGGGGACTACAGCTGCCCAATTTGCTTGAAAAGTTTCTCTTTCATGGCTTTTAAATGAATATTATAATGTCCACTTGCTCCAAGTTGAACAAACTCTCCAATTCTTCATTTTTTCTGGTGTTTGTATCATCCAAGCCTCATAATATCATAAAGGATCATAATCCAAGGGTCAAGGATGACTCAAGTTATGGAAATCTGAATTTTGAGAAGTTTGACATAGCGGTTTCAAGTGTTGGAAGCCCTAACTTCCATGGTTCATAACTTTCTGTTCACACATGCTATTGAGGATTTCTACCATAATTTAGAAAGTCCTCAAGTAGCTCTATAACTTTCATGTTTTTGAGATTTCCAAATTATAGATTGAACTAGGTTGAAAAACCCTTCCAAGTTGCTGAAAAAAATCACTTAAAAGTGCTAAATAACTTGGAATTTTTCTAAGTTATTTCCCTTATTGAAATGAATTTTGTCATAACTCCAAATCTATGCATTTTTTGATCATGGACCACTTTGTGACATTTGTAAGACTTGTCAAAAGCTTTCAAATGAGCTTTGAACCACTTCATTTGGATGTGTGGTTGAGGAGTTATGGTCTTGCCCCTTTTGAAACCTTAATTCCTGATTTTTGCAATTACTTCTTAACCCTTGATCCAATGGTCATGAAATTTTATGGGAAGGTGTAATATGACATAAGGAACATTTTTGATTCACATCTTGAAGTCAAATTCTTTATTGTTGAAGAGTTGACTTTTCGGTCAACCGTTCGATCAATCGGTGACTACCGAGTCGACTGTTGGGGCTCCGGGTATTCTGAGGACTTGAAACTATTTGAATAGACTTTACTAAGCCATAGGAACCTAATGGACCTTGATCCCACCATTGAAACACTTTTTAAATCAAAAGTCAAACTACAGTTGACTTTTTCTAATCGAAAACCCTAATCGGGTATCTTGAACTACACTGTTCTCAATTCCTGGGTGACCACCTCAAATTGAATTGATACTTGACCCAATGTAGTATTCTTGATCTTGTTTATATTTGAATCAATCCAAAACATTGACTGATCAAACCACTGAAGCCTCGATTTTGACGGTACGGAACCCTGATTCATCTGCATCTTGACACAGATAAACTTGAACTGGGTTAAGGTTAGTTAATCAAATGAATATGATCCTAAAATGATGATGATGATCTAAGGGGTCAAAATTTGGGGTGCAACAGAATCATCTAATGTTCACTTAAAAGACTAATCTATGAAGTTATTCTAGTTAGGATCACCTAAACCATATCCAACTTGTAAAATGGGGGAATAATAGAAAATCAATTCTAAAAATCTTAAGGAAAATCCTAGATGATCCTATATGTATTAAGAATCTATGGTACAAAAACCAGGGGCAAAACCTAAATCAAAAGGTTCTAATAAAATCTAAATTCAAAGGGTGTGCTAAAGGGGGTCCATCATGGAATGCTCCTAAAGATCTATCTCAAACTCCTATTTAAAATCATAAAAATACAGTAAAAATCACACAATATCCTACAATGTGTCAACATTCACCATGCAAAAAATCAGAGATTAAATTCAAGCATTGATATGGAAACAAAAATCTAGAAACTAACATGGTATTATTTCTATTCATGGAAAATCACATAAAATAAAAATACAAAATTAATTGAAAAAAGAATTAAAATTGCAATTAAAAATTATGGCAAAATTCTAGACATGTCAAAATATCTACAATATTTTTCTCATGATTTTATGACATCATTTTATATTTTTATTGAATTAAAATGAACAAGCAATAATAAAGAAAATAAAGGAAAATGAATATAAAAGAAACAGGCCAGGGGTGCATTTAGTAGTATTCCTACGTTATAATCTGTGTGGGCCTGCACTGATGGGTGTGCGAACAACGAATGAGCAAAGGCCCAGAGTTTCAATTAAGGGAAATGGCCAGGGGGTGCTGGAAGTAATGTTTTATGCGTGTATTCATGATGGGTCGTGCGCTGGGAGGTGCGAATAGCAAAACGAGTTGAAGCCCAGCTGATGAACTAACGCAAAACGTTGCATTTTGCACCTAAAGGAAGGCCAAATTGTGAAGCAATCCTGGCCATGCGATGCGTGGATGGAGTCAAGGCCTTCGCCTGATCTAACGGACGATACATGATCTGGCATTTTCAAACAGAAACAGAGGGAACTCACCTCGCGGTGGTGCTGGTGGCCGGACTTTGTTCCGGTCATCTTCAACCTCATGTCAACAATGGCATTTTCTCATTTCTTAACCAAAACTTGATTTTCTTTAACCAAAACTGTGTTATTTTTCGTGTAGAATCCAAATATCAAAGTTATTTTCACTTTCCTCCATTAAAACTCAGAAATCAATATCATCCAAGAATCACTCAAGAATTATCAATTTTCTCAAAACTCAAAATTTAAGATACTAATCTCTTCCTCTCACTTCCTACATCATGAATATCAAATTCTTTTCCATTTTCATCCACTAACAAGAGAGAAAATCAAACGACAACCTAGGGTGTCAATTCTTGAAGTTTCATGGAACTTAACCAAACTAATCCTAAAAGCTTCTACATATTCCAAGGATCATAATTATGTAAAAATAGCGCAATAACTCATCAAGAACAGAGCGTATGGATGAGAAATAAGAACCTTGTTCGGAGCTTCAATGATGGAGTGTTCTTGTACGAATTCTTGATCAAAGTTCAAAATCCTTCAATGGTGCTTGGAGAAGCTTCATGAATGATTAATTCCCTTTGAAATTGCTTCAAAGTAGAAATTCAATTTTCACCTCTAACAAACTTTTTTCAAGTGCTTCTTACCTCATTCAAGCTCAATCCATCACCAACCTTGCTTTGAACTCATTCATGGTGTTATATAGAAATGATTTGGGCTACAATGGAGGCCCAAAGTTAGTTAAAAATCCAATTTCAATTTTCACATTTTTCTCACTTTTTCCTTTGGATTCTCCATGAACTTGGTGTGTGGAAGCTTCCAATTCTGTTCATATCAATTTCTTATGATACAAGGAACATGTAGGGCTTAGATCAAAGCCTTGGAATTGAATGGATGGTTGATTTCCATTATGTTGCTTTTTGGTGAAGAAACCATGGAATTGGCATAGCAAATGAATTCAAATTTGATTTCTAATTTTTTCAATGTTCTTAAAATATCCATTGGACTCAAAATAAGCACAAATATGGCCTAATTTGGTTCCAAAATCAATTGGTTTGAACTAGCCCTTTCAAGCTTCCTTTAATGATTCATTCATGAATTTTCTTCAAGCATTTCTCATCCTAATCCATATCAATGGATTCTTGGGTCATGGTTGGACAAATAACATCATTTTGAAAAACTTTCAGGTTGGACAAAATTTCATCTGAGGTGCGTAAGTTGGTGAAATTGACCCATAATCAAAATGGCCTATAATCTCAAATTCCCAAAATACCCTTGTCTTGCAAAGCTCATATCTTGAGTTCTACAAATCCAATCATGGACTTCTAGTACTTTCTATAAAGATAAGAAGATAAGGAAAAACATTCATGTTGGCCAAAAGTTCATGAGAATCATCTTTCTAGGGCAAAATTGTCATGCAAGTTGGTTGACTTTCAAGCTCCAAATTCACACTCCTCTAATGACCTGTAACTTGTCTGGCTCATAACTTGAGTTCTATAAACGCTATCAAGGACTTCTAGTACTCAAATTAAATCTATGATCATGCTCTACAAAAATCATGTTAGGGTCAAGGTGAGATGAAAATCACATCTTGAGTTATGTGGTCTTGAAGTTAGGCACCAAACCAGGGAATTTTGCACTGTCAAGCATAGCAACCCTAGCCTAGGAACTCCTCACACTCTTGATTCATGATGAGATGACCTTGGAATCATCCCTTGGGCATCTTAATACATCAGTCCATGATCACATGGCCTTGGAATTAGGTCTCAACCTTTCTCAAATCATCAGTTGACCCAAGGTTGACCAGATGAAACCCTAGTTGTACCAATCTTGGTAGTTACTTCTTATCCTTCACATAATGACCTGTCTAGGCTTCAAGATGACTTTCAATAATTCTCATGAGCTCTCTCAAGGCTTCAAGTCTTCTCCCATAGATTCCAAATCATCTGAGTAGCTTCCCATAACCCTCAAGTTAGAAGATATACCCATTTGGCTTCAACCACTCTCTCTGAGAGTCTTTAACTTCATTGATGAGGATATCAACCTTTGAACACTTGAATGAACCTCTTATCTAGCTTCATACCCTTGTGTAGCCATTCGTTGGTAGCCATACCTCTTGATCCCCTGCACACATGTCAATGCAATGCAGATGATAATGCTAGAATGAATGCAATGAAACACAAGCTAGGTGAAAAAAGGGTAGGCAAATTTTGGGGTGCAACAAACACCACCTAAACCAGTCAAAGAAGCATCACAATAAACCACAAATGGTTCCATTGGATTCGACAAAATCAAAATCGGCGCCATTGTCAATCTTCTCTTTAACTCAATGAAACTCTTTTCACAATCAACATCCCAAATAAAAGCCTTTCCTTTACAAGTCAATTGCGTTAACGGAAGTGCCAACTTAAAAAACCCCTCAATAAACCTCCGATAATAACCTGCCAATCCTAAAAAGCTTCGAATCTCCGTAACCAATATAGAAGACTCTCATTGCATCACTGCATCAATCTTGGATGGATCCACACTAATACTATTACCGGAAATAACATGTCCGAGAAAACTTACTTCCAACAACCAAAACTCACATTTCGACAACTTAGCATACAACTGTTTCTCTTTCAAAATATGCAGCACAATCCTTAAATGCTCTTCGTGCTCCTATTGAGACTTAGAGTAAATCAAAATGTCGTCGATAAACACAACCACAAAACGATCCAACTGATCATGAAAAATACGATTCATGTATTCCATAAACACACCTGGCGCATTAGAAACCCCGAACGACGTCACTAAATATTTGTAATGACCATACCGTGTCATAAAAGCCGTCTTTTGAATATCCTCTTCTTTCACACGAATCTGGTGACGTAAGGTAACAACATAGTTCGGGGAACTACAGATATAGAGGGGAAAGTGCTCGACAAGGATTGTGGCCCTTGTGCCTACGTATCTTTACCTGAAGGAATTAAAGAATCAGAGCAGCCGTAGTTCTGCCTACGGTTTGTTAATGTTTTTATGGATGATGTTATCGTGCGCATTCTAGCAGTTTAGGTGTTTTGTTGCTCGCATGTGAGGAGACTTATGCGTTACCTGTTTGCGGTAGAAGGACGTAACATATCCTTTTTGAAAGATTGATTAGTTTTTTCCATGCGAGGCAAGATGTCACATTTGATTGGTTGAATTGTTTTTTAGAGGGGAGATAAGTCCTTAGATAGTAACCCCTACAGGTAATACCCAATTCTTTACCTCCAAGTTTTTGTTATAAAAAGGTGTGACGAACATAGCGTCTTCGTATTGAAAGACAAGCATCAAGACCACACACACTACAGTGAGTATCTCAACACTCGAAGAGGAAGAAGTCTACGCTCAATCCTCTCTCTTTAATTCAACACAAAGAGAAATTCATTCTCTTATTAAAGTATTTTTTGGTTTTGAATGGTAAGTGCTTTGCGACTGTAAACCCTACGGTAAATGTCACCACACGGGATAGGAGAAGGCCTACGCCTAACCACTCCACGACCATTCAAGTTTTTTTACGAAAATGAGTTTGAAAATGCACTCGGTGCGGGATCGAGGTTTTAGATCATAAAGGTTTCGGAAGGAAGTTATGAAAGTGAGAGGTAGTGAAAGAGATAGGTGATGGATAAAGTTGCGTCTTCGTATTGAAAGATGAATATAAAGACCACTCACACTACAGTGAGCATCTTAATAATCGGAGAGGGAAAGAGTCTACACTTAATCCTTTCTTGATATAATTCAATAAAGAGAAAATGATTCTTCTGACTGAAGATATTTATGAAAATGAATTCGGTACGGGACCGTGGTTTTGTAGGAGGAAAAAATGTAAGTTCATGGTGGCAACCAAAAGAAAACAGAGCTTTGATATGTTAACAAACATAAAGGAAACGCATGTCAATAAATCTCACAAGATAAAACTAAGCATGGGATGAAGGGAATTTTAATCGAGACGATAGGTAATGACTTGAAAACGAATCAACTTACAAGTAGACAAAAAGAATTGTAAAAACAAGCAACTATGAGATTACAATCCATTTAATACAACTAGACATCACAATGAGAAAGTTGCAAAAAGAACGGGTTGAAAATAATGAACGATGAATAAGTTACGAATATTTGAAGTTTTAATGATTTATGATAATAAAAACACACAAATAAAATAAAAGAAGAAGAGAAAAGGCAAAGCTGGGAGTTGAACCCATGCCCTTATGTTACAAGCACACAACAACAACCATTTGGACACAACACACACGCTGACAAGGGAGTGGAAGGAGTGAACAAAATGATTAACAATGACCATTAAAAATAAAATGCCAAAAAGAGTTGATCCCAAGGATCGAACTCAGGACTGGCAAGTGAAAGGTGAATATGCGCGCAAGTTGATTACCACTGGGGTGGCTGTACATCCATGTACAAAGCCACCCCCATAAATACATAAGGTTACTTATGGTGGAATTCCTGGGCCAAATAAAAACCAATCAAACCAAAAACGTGAAGGATTCAAACATGATCAAAACTCAACCATTTTTTATGAAACTTTACTCAAACCTGACTGTTTTTTAACAAGGATTATGATGGTGTCAATGAAATTTTGGAATGAAGCTCACAAATTGAAACAAGATGGAAGATGCAAATTGACATTTTGAGATGCATTTTGAAAACTAACATCAATTATGACTTCACATACATACAAAAGGCAATGCACACAACACATATATGTTATAACAGATAGGTTAGACACTTAGGGCTCAAGCACAACTCAGTAGAATAAGGATTGGTTCATGAATTGCAATCAGGTATGAAAATGGAGGCAAGCTGTCAAGACAGTACCTTGGCATTTTAGGACGCTACATGATGAACATGGATCAAACCAAATACACTTAGGATTAATGAGGGATGTGAGCAAATTACAAACATGATTGTGAATGAATTCAGGCAGTGATAACAATCAAAACAGTATTGAATCAAAGAAAGGCACATCAAATTGCAATGATAGGCATGATGTGAAGCAAATTGTCACGACAGATGGGAAAATGTTCAGTTCAATGCATATACATGGTCTAACAGTCCTAATCATGTTAATGGTGATATTCTTAAAGTTACAAACCAAACAACAATGTCCTGGCAGAAGAAAGTAAATAGCATGGCATATTGATGAACTTGGTACAATTGTGAACTTGCTCTCAAAGCCACAATGATAAAATGACTTCAAACCAACATCAAATTATTGAAAATTAACACAGATAGACAATTAATCATACACAAGTGTGGCTAATCCAACTGTGGAAATGGGAGGATCAATGGCTGGCCAGCAATGGCAGCCAAACTGCAAGCCACAAATAAACGGTCCTGCTGCCTAGACTCAGATAGCACACCAAACATGGATGGAACAACACTTGATCAAACAGAGCAGGAAAAACATGAGGCCTCTAACAACAGACTTGAAATGCAACAAACATATAGCAACCCAATGCCAAACTTAAACTCAAACCACAACTGTCATGCCAAGTGAAAAAATGGAAGAAATGCAAATTGAAAGCCAAGTCATGGTATAAGTATAAACAGATGGAATGGGCTTCATACACAAACTTAAATCAAGATATCAAGTGTGTGTATGCTTCAAAATTAGCCACAAACAACCTAGAATTAAAAGTCACCTATCAACTGCTCACTTAGGCATAAAATGCACAAATTGACACATATCATAATTGGAACAGAATGAGATGAAAGAGAAACCACATACAAGCCACAAACATGATTATGAATGAGTCCATACTTCAATTTGATCATGAAATGCACAAAACAAGAAAATGACTATCAAGTGGCAATTGTAGCACACAATGGAAGGCAGGTTGTCATGACAGCAAAGCAAGGCATACACAAGTGTTTGATTCATACACACACAGATCTTAAACATTATTTAGAGATCTAAGGCTTCATGAGCTAAAATAGAACAAATCAAACCAAAAAAGAAGTGTGTGCAGCTGTTGTGTTTTTCAAAGCAGTTTGGCAGCAAAATGAGGTATCAGCTGGTCTGGCTAAAAGGAAGTAATCTCATGTCAAGTAATAGCATACACACATCATAAATATGAGGGAAATTGAGATCAAACTCAAAGTTCAGGCATACTTTAATCAAAGCAGAAATTTGGCATTTTGGTTAATGTGCAAAAAGAAATCTTGGAATCAACTAGGGATCCAGCAAGCACAAACCAGAATGATGAGTTTCAGGTCAAACAATGATGTACGCACATCTCATGTATGGTAACAGATGGGATGAAGCTCAAAATTCAAGCACAATGCACTTAAAACAAAATTTGCTATTCTTGTATGAGATGCAAAAAAAAGTTGTTTGGCAGATTGATGATGCAGCAAGTGTGTTTTCAAATGGCGAGGTTTCAAACCAAAACAAAGACACACACACACATCATAAACATGATAATAGGTGAGATTGAGTTCAAAATTTTAGCACATTTCACTTAAAACAGAAATTGTTATATGGTGTAGATGAAAAAAACTGTCTTGAGGCGCACTTGGTACAGCAGGGCATTTTTCAAAATGAAGGGAAACATGTCATGACAATGATGCACTCATACCACAAATATGCAAAGGGAAATGCTCATGCCTCAAATTCAAACCAAATCAACATCAAACAACATATGGCAATATTGAAGCTCATGAAATGTAAAGAACCACACTCAAACAGGCAGCTGACAAGTTTATAGCAGTTAAGGCAATTTGGCAGCACATACAAGTTCAAAATATGTAGAATAATGGTTCTAGGCACATTGATATAGCAAAAATCAGTTGTAACAGAAAATGACAAGTTGTTGGTATCAATGAGGTTTTGAAAATGCAGTTTGGAAATGATAAGTTGTTTTTTGAGAATGAAAGATAGTTAGGACATACACATCCCACACACAAACTCAAAGCAAGTTAGATGATATTTCCACACACAAAGATCATGCACAAACTGCTCACCACAGGAAATGACATATTGGTTCAGAACTTTTTGACACCAAAACTCATGAAATCTCATGACAAGCCTAAATGAACACATCTCATGTTTTCATCATTTTAACAAGGTTAATTGGACAAACCAGATCATATAAACACAAATCAACAGTTGGAACTTTTTAAAATACAACATGGCAAGCACAAACCTCTTAACACCAAACTCATGGTAATCGTATATCAAATGTAAGGAAAATAACTCACAATTTGAACAAAGCTAAACTAGATTCATACATGATCTAGGGGGTAGGGGAATCTCATGAACAACTTACAAATCATCCAAATATCACCAATGAACAAAGTTTGACAGTTCTAGAGCAAGCACACCACATTTCAAAGTTTGGATCCTTAAAACTACCACATAGACAAAATCTTCCAAGACAAGTTAAACATAATATCAAAGTGCAATATTGGTAACATATCATCAATACATCATTCACAAATGAAATAATTTAACAAAAGCAAGTGACATAGCTACAAAACCTAAGTTCTTGACTAAGAATTAGTATGGGACATCAATGGTTATATCTCACAACAAGCACCTCAAAATGATAAAACATGACAATGTATGATCAATAAGGAGTTTGAACATCACATACCTCTTGTAGACAAGTCTTGAGCAAGCTAAAAAGCTAAGAAACCCAGAGATCTTCTTCTTTGGCAAGGATTTAGAGCTTTCTTCCTCTTGAAGTAACAAGCTATTTTCAAGACAGTTTGAGTTGTGAGGTTTCCAGCTGGTGTTTTAGAGTTTGGACAGTTGAGATATGATATATGTGAAGTGTTGGTAATGTTAGAATGGTAGGAAATGCCTCAAGTAAGGATTTGGCCTCCAAAGTGCAAGAAAGTCATTATACTAAGGTGTGAAGGTTGGCTTTTGGGAAAACGATGGTTTTAGGTGGTTTGAGTGTATGGACACCTTCTACACAATGTTTATGGATTGTGTAAATGGTTTTGGGTGGCTTGGAAATGGTAGAACTGAGTTTGAGCAGAGTTTTCCTTAAGACAACTTTTTAGTGAAAATGGAAGTTTTTGAATAATGAGATTTTTGAGGAAATGAAAGAGAACTGATAACTATTGTTTCTCCTGGTTTTTAAGAGTGCTCTGGTGTGTCCAACATCAATGAGAGTGCCTCTATTTATAGTGAAAGCAAGGGTGAGGGAAGATTTAGATTTTCCACATTTGGAGGGAGATTATGAGGTTTTTGAAATGAATCTTGCCAAGATCTCTTCATATCAGTTCCATGGCTCAAGGAAGGTCAGAAAATCAAGTGGAAAGGTACATGAAGTGACTGAGGTGAGCTTATGGTGTAGAGTGAGCAGCTGCAACAGTCCTTGGAGGAAACGTTTCTCTTTCCTCTTACACATTTGATTATTTTATTACAAAATGCTTGCAACTTGCCTCTCTCTCTTCACATCTCTCATTTCTCTGCATTTTCATTCATCCATACATCTAATTATCAGATTGGATCATGATCCAAGGGTCAAGGATAGCTCAAGTTGTGGAAATCTAAATTTTGAGAACTCTTGACATAGTGGTTTCAAGTGTTGGCAGCCCTAACTTCCACGGTTCATAACTTTCTGCTCACACATGCTATTGAGGAGTTCTACCACAATTTAGAAAGCCCTCAAGTACCTCTATAACTTTAGTGTTTTTTATACTTAAAAATTATAGATGGAACTAGGTTGAAAAACCCTTCCAAGTTCCTGAAAAAATTACTTAAAAAGGCTAAATAACTTAGAATTTTTCTAAGTTATTTCCCTTCTTGAAATGAATTTTGTCATAACTCCAAATCTATGCATTTTTTGATCATGGACAACTCTGAGACTTTTGTAGGACTTGTCAAGAGCTTTCTAATAAGCTTTGAACCACCTCAATTGGATGTTTGGTTTAGGAGTTATGGTCTTGCCCCTTTCAAAACCCTAATTCCCGATTTTTGCAATTACTTCCTAACCCTTGATCCAATGGCCATGAAATTTTATGGGAAGGTGTAATATGACATAAGGAACATTTTTATTCACATCTTGAAGTCAAATTCCTTATGGTTGGAGATTTTACTTTTCAGTCAACCGTACGATCGATCGATGACTATCGAGTCGACTGTTGACAATCCGGGTATCTTAAGGCCTTGAATCTTCTTGAATGGACTTCACTAAGCCATATAAACCTTAGGAATTAAGATTGCATCATTGGAACACCTTTAAAAACAAAAGTCAAACTACAATTGACTCTTCCTAATCGAAAACCCTAATCGGGCCTGAGCTGCATTGTCTTCAATATTTGAGTGCCAACCTCAAATTGAATTCATGTTTGAACCAAAGTAGCATCCTTGAACCTATTTCATGCGAAATAAATTCAAGACGTCGACTGATCAAAACCATTGAAACCTTGACTTTTAAATGTGCGAAAACCCTAATTTCCCCTTTTTGCTTGGACATTGTGCAAATGAACTGGGTGATCATTCCAACTCCACCATGACTTCTGAGATACCCAACAGGCTTCTTCTTTCCTTTTTTTCTCATGCTCCTTATGAACTCCCTCTGATGATTCTTTTGATAACTTTGTGATAACAACAACCACCTGATGGCTCGAACTAATGCTTTTTATTGGAGAAAAGAGGTGGGCAAATTTAGGGTATGACAGATGCCCCTATCTAATTGGCTTAAACCTAGTAAGACGAACTGTCACAACATTCATTCTTTCGAGGTAGAAGATGATTAGATATAGAAGACCCTGAATTTGTCCGGGAAAATAAATACTTGGGAATGGGATACTGGATACCTTCCAAAGGTTGCTAACATCAAAAGGATGTTAACAGAGAAAGCTTGACACCAAAAGGATGACAAGCCTATCATCAAAAGGATGATAGTATACTCACAACGCTGCTCTAAAATCAAAAGAAAGTAAGGGACCCACTGCCAAAAGGATAGTGGAAAACATGTTAGTCATGACACCAAAAGGATGCCAGACCCATCACCACAAGGATGATGGAGCAGAAACAAGATCAACCCTAACACCAAAAGGATGTAGGGAATCCATTACCAAAAGGATAATGGAAAGTACGCTAGTCATGACATCAAAAGGATATCAGACCCAACATCAAAAGGATGATGGAGCGGAAACAAGATTAGCCCTAACACCAAAAGGATGTAGGGAATCCATTACCAAAAGGATAATGGAAAGTACGCTAGTCATGACATCAAAAGGATATCAGACCCATCATCAAAAGGATGATGGAGCGGAATAAGATCAACCCTTAACACCAAAAGGATGTAGGGAATCCATTACCAAAAGGATAATAGAAGATACGCTAGTCCTGACATCGAAAGGATATCAGACCTATCATCAAAAGGATGATGGAGCGGAAATAAGATCAACCCTTAACACCAAAAGGATGTAGGGAATCCATTACCAAAAGGATAATGGAAAATACGCTAGTCATGACATCAAAAGGATGATAGACCCATCACCAAAAGGATGATGGAGCGGAAACAAGATTAAACCTAACACAAAAAGGATGTAGGGAATCCACTACCAAAAGGATAATGGAAAATATGCTAGTCATGACATCGAAAGGATGCCAGACCCATCATCAAAAGGATGATGGAGCGGAAACAAGATTAACCCTAACACCAAAAGGATGTGGGGAATCCATTACCAAAAGGATAACGGAAAATACGCTATAAGATATTCTCCCACGAGGAACGCCCATGGCTTTACTGAAGATGCCTCTGATCAGGCTGAAATTGCTTTTAATAGACCCACACTTTTTGCATATAATGCCCCTGACTGGGCTGATGGTCGTTTTGAAGCTCTGGAATTGATCCAACCAAAAGTCACACAACTTCGTCGTGGGGAACACCCACGGTCTTGCGGAGAATGCCCCTGATTGGGCTAATAATCTTGGAAATCTTCGAGATTGATCTTGGATCTAAGCTCGCATATGCGAATGTTTGATGATGATAATGTTCCATAAATGGAAATGCAAATGCAAATGCTGACACGCGGAGATGCAAGAGCTGAGGAAAAATGATATGATTCTGGATATGCATATGATGTAAGATGCTTATGAAGTCGAATGTGATGCGTATGATGCATATGATTATGACGGGTAATTGGAAATGCAAGCGCCGACGTGGCGGATTTTGGTAGTTTGCCAATGCAAGTCGGACTTTGGGTTTAAGTGGGAAGGTAGAGGACAAGCCTGACTTCCTGACATCATCTTTTCATGATGTAATAAAAACTTGGAGGTGCTGATACCTCCAACTCGGGACCAGCTTTGCTAGGCTTAACAGTCTTGTCGGTCAAGTCGTTTCAAGATTTAAAACGGTGTTTCTGTGTACTCCTATTGGAGTCGTGGTCACCCTTTAATTACCCTAAAAGAGTGAGTCGTCCCTTGATTCAACTTACCATAATGTCGTTATATGCAAAACCCATCATCAAATAAACGAAACTTACAACCATATGGTAAATAAAAGAACAGAGAAAACTTTAATGAAAGTAATTTTTATTGATGAAAACCCCTAAATGGGAAAATTGCAAAAGGAGGCAATTCCTAAAAGAGGTAATTTCTTTGAAAGAAATATATAAAAGAAACTAAGATAATGTTGGAAACGATTCCTGCCGAGTTTCAAATCCGCTATGGCCCATATGTCTATGAAAACCCTTCATGCCTTGCTTTTGAATGCAATGATTGAATTGATCTTTCTCAGTCGAGAGCTTGATGATTATGGAGGGGGGTTCGCACGTCTTTTTAAGATGCAGTTTTGCCCTTTTCAAATCCCTAACTTTTTTCTAAGCCGCCCTTTCGGGTTTTCAGCTTACCAGGATACTTTTATTTTTTTCTTTTTTTTTTATAGTCCCTAATTTTTGCCTGAGCCATTTTTATGGCCCACCAGGACGCCCATTTTTGCGTGGATTCTCTTTTTGGTCCACCGGGTCTATTTTTCAGGCATAATATTTTTTAACTGCATCCGAATTCACAGGGGATGGAAGATCATCACCGTCCATGGTCGAGAGGATCAAGGCTCCTCCGGAGAAAACCTTCTTTACTATGTATGGCCCCTCGTAATTTGGTGCCCATTTGCCCCTTGGATCAACGTGAGTTGGCTGAATTTTCCTCATTACCAAATCTCCTACTTGAATGTGTCGTGGGCGAATTTTCTTGTCAAAGGCCCTCTTCAACCGTTTTTGGTATAACTGTCCATGACAGATGGCTGTCATACGCCTATCATCAATGAGATTAAGCTGGTCGAGTCTGGCTTGTATCCATTCGGCTTCATTTAGCTTGACGTCTGCCAAAATCCTCAAGGAAGGAATCTCTACTTCGATGGGCAATACTGCTTCCATGACATATACGAGAGAAAATGGGGTTGCCCCTGTGGAAGTGCACACAGAGGTGTGATAGCCATGCAGCGCAAATGGCAACATCTTGTGTCAGTCTTTGTAAGTCTTCACCATCTTCTGGACGATTTTCTTGATATTCTTATTTGCCGCCTCAACAGCTTCATTCATTTTGGGGCGATAAGGTGTTGAATTGTGGTGTTCAATCTTGAAGCTCTTACACAATTCTTCCATCATCTTATTGTTGAGGTTTGAACCGTTGTCAGTAATGATCTTGTTCGGGATTCCATATCGACAAATAATCTCTTTCTTGATGAAGCGAGTCACCACTTGCTTAGTGACGTTGGCATAAGATGCAGCTTCTACCCGTTTGGTGGAGTAGTCGATGGCCACTAAGATAAAACGGTGTCTGTTCGAAGCAGTTGGCTCGATGTGTCCAATTACATATATACCCCACATGGCGAAAGGCCAAGGCAAAGTCAACACATTCAGAGGGAGTGGTGAAGTATGAACTTTGTCTGTGTAAATTTGGCACTTATGGCATGATTAGACATGGAGACAACAATCTGTTTCCATCGTCATCCAATAGTATCTCGCCCTCAAAATCTTTTTAACCATAGTGTGACCACTAGCATGTGTTCCAAAAGATCCCTCGTGCACTTCATTTATGATGCGTTCTGCTTCATGTTTATCCACGCATCTGAGCAAAACCGAATCATAATTTCGCTTGTATAACACGTCACCGCTGGGGAAGAACTTCGAGGAGAGCTTTCTGAGGTACTTCTTGTCAGTGATAGTTATGCCTTCTGGATATTCCTGTGTCTCTAGATACCGCTTGATATCATAGAACCAAGGATGATCATCAACTTTAGGTTCCTCTGCATCAGCTGCCAGGCAATAAGCGGGTTCGTCCAGATACTCCAGACGGATGGATGACGCTTTGTTCTCCCACTTGACTTGAAACATGGATGCTAATGTTGCTAGAGCGTCATCCAACTGATTTTCCCCTCTGGGAATGTGATGAAAAGTGATTTCATCAAAGTACGGGATTAGCTTCAAGACATGATCTTTGTAAGGAATCAACTTAAGGTCAAGTGTTTCGTATTCCCCTTTAATCTGGCATATGACAAGCGCAGAATCTCCATAGACTTCCAGAATCTTGATCTTATTATCAATGCTAGCTTCAATTTCGAAAATACAAGCTTCGTATTCGGCCATGTTGTTAGTACATTTGAAGCATAACTTGGCGGTGAATGGTAGGTGAAAACCAGTAGGAGAAGTGATGACTGCCCCAATTCCACAACCTTTATCATTTGCGGCACCGTCGAACACGAGCGTCCATCGCGATCCTAGTTTGGGTCCATCATCTAGGCCTGGCATGGTATAGTCTCTAGCAAACATGACGTCTTCGTCGGGGAAATCAAAGCGCATAGATTGGTAGTTTTCCATAGGTTGGTGGGCAAGGTAGTCAGAGAGTACACTTCCTTTGATAGCTTTTTGCATAATATACCGGATGTCATACTCTGTTAATACCATTTGCCAACGAGCCACTCGTCCGGTGAGAGCAGGCTTCTCGAATATGTATTTGACAGGGTCCATCTTGGAGATCAATAAGATCGTATGGGTGAGCATATATTGTCTCAAGCGTTTTGCTGCCCAAGCCAATGCACAACATGTCTTCTCGAGCATTGAATACCTAGGTTCATAGTCGTTGAAATTCTTGCTGAGGTAATAAATTGCATGCTCTTTTCTACCAGTTTCGTCATGTTGACCCAACACGCATCCCATGGATCCTTTTTAGCACATTCAAGTACATGATTAAGGGTCGTCCGGGTACTAGAGGCATCAAGATCGGTGGTTCTCGTAGATATTCCTTTATTTTCTCAAAGACTTTATGACAATTATCATTCCACACCACTGCTTGATCCTTTCGAAGTAGTTTGAAGATGGGCTCACAAGTGGCCGTTATTTGAGATATGCACCTAGCGATGTAGTTCAGTCTCCCAAGGAAACCTCGGACTTCCTTTTCAGTTTTAGGTGCTGGAATCTCTTGGATAGCTTTGACCTTATCTGGATCTATTTCAATCCCCTTTTGGCTTACAATAAAACCTAGCAGTTTACCAGATCTTACACCAAAAGTGCATTTGTTAGGGTTTAATCTCAGCTGGAATTTCCTTAGTCTGGCGAATAACTTTTCCAAGTGAATGAGGTGTTCTTCCACAGTCTGGGATTTTGCAATCATATCGTCTACATAACACTCAATCTCTTTATGTATCATGTCATGAAAAAGAGTGACCATTACTCGCTAATATGTCGCGCCTGCATTCTTGAGCCCAAACGGCATGACCTTGTAACAGAAAGTTCCCCATGGGGTGATAAAAGTTGTTTTTTCCATATCTTTGGGCGCCATATTAATCTAGTTATATCCAGAAAAGCCATCCATAAATGAGAAGACAGAGAACTGGGTTGTGTTGTCTACTAGTACATCAATGTGTGGTAGAGGGATGTCATCTTTCGGACTTGCTCTGTTGAGGTCTCTATAATCGACACACATTCGCACCTTCCCATCCTTCTTCGGTACTGGGACAATATTCGCTACCCATTGTGGATAGTTGGATACTTCCAGAAAACCAGCGTCTAGTTGCTTCTACACCTCTTATTTGATCTTGAAGGACATTTCTGGCTTCGTTCTCCTCAACTTTTGCTTCACCGGCGGGCAACCTTCTTTGAGGGATAACATGCACCACAATATCTTCATCTAGACCAGGCATATCTTTGTAGGACCAAGCAAATACATCAACATACTCTCGAAGTAATATGACTAGCTTTGTCTTAATCTATGACTCCAAATCTGCACCTATCTTGATATCCTTGACGTCCTCCTCAGTTCCCATGTTGATGATTTCGACCTCTTCTTGATACGGCTGAATGACCTTTGACTCTTGTTTTAGAAATCTAGCTAGCTCTTCTGGGAGATCACAATCTTCCTCGCAGTCTTCATCGGCTTGGTAGATAGGGTTATCAAAATCATATCGGACCATAGCGGGGTCGTTATTGACAGGAACAGAGGAAGATCTGCACGATGAATGACTTCATGCTTTTAAGAAAAGATGAAAGAAATAGAACAAAACAGAACATTGCCTTAAAAAATAATTTTTTGTGCAAAAAGTAAAAATTAAAGAAAGAGAGCGTAAAATAGATGCGAAAGTTTATTTATTGATGATAAGTTGCTTGTAAAAGCCAAAAGCCCTACAACATGATCCATATGCCTTGGGCAGAGCATAGGATTTTTTTTAGGTAAAATAAAAAACAGGGAATTACTCGTCTACTAGGGTAACTTCAGGGATTTCAATGACTCTCCACTTGTTCAAAGTTTGATTAAGCGCCCTAGGATACACCATGAACAACTCTTCATGATCTTCGACTTCAGTTTCCAAAATCATGACTTGACCATCGACAAGGTGTCCCCCACTAGTAAAAACCAATGGAGTTACAAGCCCCTTGCCTCTATTAGTTGCATTCTTCTGCTTGTAACCCAGACCAGCTCCATTTTTGTTAACGGGGAATTCCAACACTCTGCCCCATCCTCGCAGATGTCCCTCCTCTATCAGTGTTCTTGCGTCCTTCCAAGTCACTATTGAAGATGTTGGCTTTTCGTAAATTATTTCAACATTGATCACTTCAAAGGCTTGAAACGGGGTCTCATGTACTTCACCTCCTACTTCCACATAACGGAAAGAAGCTAGATGGCTCACAAGAACATCTTCTTCCCCTTTGATGATGACCATCTGATTGTTAATCATAAATTTGATCTTTTGATGCAAAGTTGAAGTTACAGCACCTGCGGAATGAATCCATAGACGACCAAGGAGGCAACTATAAGCAGGATATATATCCATTACATAAAATGTAATGATAAAAGTATGAGGTCCAATCTTGATCGGGAGATCCACCTCTCCTACCACGGTTCTCTTAGCTCCATCAAAAGCTTTTACAATTGTCTGACTTGGCTTCATCACAAGTCCTTCAATTGGCAGCTTGCGCAACGAGCTCTTTGGCAACACATTCATCGATGATCCAGTATCAACAAGTACTCTAGAGAATACGACATCCACACATTCGATAGTAATGTGTAAGGCCTTGTTATGATTTTTACCTTCGGGAGGTAATTCATTATCATTAAAGCTCAAAATATGACCTGATGCTATATTCCCCACCACTTCTTCAAACTGCACTATTGATATCTCCTCTGACACGTGAGTTGCCTTCAAGAATTTTAACAGGGCTTCTTGATGGGCTTTCAAACACATTAGTAATGACAGGATGGATATCTTCGAGGGAGTCTGATTGAGCTGGTCAATCACTTTGTAATCGCTTTTCTGAATGATTCTTAGAAACTCCTCTACTTCATTATTTGGGACGTATTTTTGTTTAGATGACTGCCCCTGTTCAATGGTGCTTGATCTAATATTATCTTTCTTTGCATTGTCGCTGCTGTTGACAGGTGGTGTAATTGGAGCAAAAATCCGGCCACTTCTAGTGACCACCGGTTCCCACAATGTTCTCTACAGTCTTTTTCTCTACCGAGATATCCTTTTCTCCTATCTTCTGCCCGTTGAGAAAAACAGTCTCATCATATAGCCAGGGTACAGTGTTAGTGCTTTTGTATGGAAACGGAGTTGAGGCCGAAATGACAAGGTGGTTCATTGATGGAAGAGACATAGGTATCTCAACTGGATCATATGAGATTTGTAGTGGGATAGAGATCTGTCCATACATGTTGTTCCATTCCTCCTCATCGCACGGTATGGTCAATGGTGTACGAGTCAAATTATCAGAAGGAATCCACAGCTCATACCCATCATCATATGGTATCTTCAATGTTTCAAATGGAATTTTAAGAGTAGCAACTTCTTCAAATTTTGACAGTTGTTCTGCTACTAATACACCTTGATCAATCAGGCTTTGGATGCCTTTCTTCAACTCAGTGCATCCTTGAGATCCGCCTAAACAAACGTGGCAGTCAGTTGAACATCCTGGATAAAGTTCTTCAGCAGGAGTTGCTCCTTAATAGTGGAAAGGGGAGTTCTCAATTTGTCAATATCCGAAATTAATTGGATCCCCTTAGAGCCTTCAATCATGTTTGTTGAGTGATGAGTCGGCATTGGATTGGTTTTGATGTTTGGAGTATTTCGAGTGAAGTTTATTGCCTTTGAATCGATAAGATCTTGTACAATGTGCTTCAGAGTCTTGCAATTTTCAATGCTATGGCTCGTGGCGCCAGAATGGAATTCACATTTAGCATTGGCGTCATAGCCAAAAGAGAGAACCTCTGGGGGATTCCTCATTTCCCTAAGCTGAACAAGGCCTCATTTCAACAAGAATGGTAGCAATCTGGCGTAAGTTGATGGAATTGGATCAAATTTTCTTTCTGGTCTCCTTAGCCTTTGCTGACCTTGGTACTGATTTTGTCTCGGTTGATAGGATTGTTGTTGTCTGTTTAGTTGAACAGCGGGTTGACTTGCTGGAATGGACAACGGTTGTTGTGGAGCAATGGCAGCAACATGGTGATAACCTTGATGAGTTCTGCCTCTATCTGCGAACACAACACTAGTTTCACCTTCTTTCTTCTTAACGAGTCCCTGATAAGGTTTCTTGAACCCGCTTGAAGATCCGCTAGCATTCTGAATCTTTCCTGCCTTCATAAAACTCTCTAATATTTCACCGGCCGTAACAAGTTCAGAAAACACTGTAGAGGTTGTAGATGCTAGTCGTTCAAGGATCGGTCCCTGCAACGTGCCCATGAAGAGGTCTGTCAGCTCTTTCTCTATCAACGGGGTATGTACTCTTGCAGCTACTCCCCTCCACCTCTGAGCAAAGTCTTTGAACGATTCATTTGGTTTCTGGATTAAATTTTGAAGCTGCATCCGGTTTGGTGCCATGTCAGTGTTGTATTGATAATGTCTCACAAAAGTGTCTGCTAACTCCTTCCAGCTTTTCACATTGGATCGTTCAAGATGCATGTACCATTCCAGAGAAGCCTCTGTTAAACTATCTTGAAAGAAATGGATTAACAGCTTCTCGTCATCAGAATATGCAGCCATCTTCTTGCAGTAAGGCCTTATATGGATCCTAGGACAACTGTTACCCCTGTATTTCTCGAAGGTTGGGATCACAAACTTTGGGGGTATCTTAACTCAAGGTACAAGACATATCTCGGTGGCATCTAGTCCCAAAACATCGGGGCCTTGCAGCGACTTTACCATTTCTTGTAAAGCATTGAACCTCTTTTCTAATTCAGCGGTCTGTGGCGCATATGCTTCGCCTGAATTCTCGTAGAAGCCTTCATGATCATCATAGTGAACTGGTGGTGGAATCGTGGTACCATGAGGATGAGTTGTACCGACTGGGGGATGAACTGTATTGATAGGTGCAACACCTGCAGAGGTAGGATTTGCCCCAACAGGGGTTGGGATGGCGTCGGTAGGAGTTGGAACTGCGCCATCTGTGTTAGAAACTGCACCAGTCAAAGTCTGGTTAGCGTTCCTTTCTGCTGTTTGCCTTATCTCTTCTTGACTTCTGGCCATGTTCTGAATCACCTCCATGAGTTGATTCATTTGCATCTTCATACCTAGCATATCGTTCCTCAAAGTAGCCTGGTTTTGCTCTAGCTGATCCATGACTCTTTTTAGATTATTCCTTGTGTTATACTGATGTCGAGAAGTCAGCTTGCTTTACTCTCCCTCTCTCTCTCTGAAAGGGTAAGCGGCGTGTAAGATCGGGTTTTTAGGGAATGTAAAAAGGAATGATGCGCAAAATGTATGCAATGTCCAAGAGACTTTCGAGTTTTATGATTATCATCGGTATTATAGAACTATGACTGAATAATAAAGGAATGCACAATTTAGACCAAAAAACAAACTTTCATTAATTTGAGAGAAAATTCAATACAAACGATTGCTGAATAAGCTGAAAATAACAATTCATGTTACTAGAAAGATACTGAATAACTAAAACTCTTTCTTTCGGAGACGTTCTTCAAGCTTTTTTGTCTCGAACATGAATCTTCTAACCATTTGGTCACAGAGTTGGATAAAGTGGTGAATAGAAGGAGGGATATTATTTCCTTCGAAATCTTGAGTTGCGCTTTCCAACCTCCATGGGATATCTTGAATCATGAGATTGCAATGCTCCACCAGATTGTTATACCTAGTGCGACACATGTCTAGAGTCGACTGGTAGTAACAAATAGAATCCACATGGGTGTCCAACAATTCATTGAGTTGAGCCTCCTTCTCGAGCCACTGTGCATTATCCCTTTGCAAGGCGTCAAAGTGATTCCTCCATAGAGTAGATGTTTCTCGAGCGGTCTCTAATTCCAAACATTTATTGTTCCACATGTCAGGAGTGACATATGAAGCCCTTAATGCTTCCTCCTTGAGTTGTCGCTCGTTTTCCACTAGGGTCAAGGCCTTTCTTAGTTGCTTTTCAAGGTCCTCAATATCAGCTTCAAGATTCTCTCTTGCCTCCTTCTTTTCAGTAGAAGCTAATTCAAAGAAATGCCATGCTCGATCATAAGAAACCTTGGTATCCTTTAGGTGTTGTCGAAGAGTTGTTAATGATGTATCAGCCCCTTCAAAACCCTGCTGGTATTTGATTCTTAGGTCTGTTTCTAACTTCAATTTCTTGTTATTCTAAGCCGCTCGGTCTTGTTCAAACTCGACCTTCCTTTTGTATTGGCCATTCTCCACATTTGCTTGGTGAATTTGAGCCTCAAGGTTCTGGTTTTCTTTAGTCAACCTTTCTACCACTAACTTCAGTTTCTCATACTCTTCCATAGATACATGGGTGAGAGCAGGAGGTCCTTCTTGCATAGATGGTTCTGAGGGAAACGACATCAATCTTTCAGCCACTCTGGCTAGCAACCATTGGTTGTATGGTTCTTTAGCCACACAATTCTTTGCCTTCAAGTCTTTCCTCCCTTTTGTATGAATCTTTGCCCATGCTTTAGCAATCTTCCTGGCAAATGCAGGATCTTCTGTTGTGGCAGGCAAAAAGAAGCTTTGAACTTTCTCTGCTTCGGGCTCATCTTTCATAGCATAGCCCAACTGGCGCAATGCCATGACTGGGTTGTAATTGATGCAACCAACCCTACTGACTAGAGGTACATTTCCGAACTCCCCACAACTAAAGATAATCTCCACATCGTAGTACTCTTGAGAATACCAAGCAATATCATTGGCTCCTAGGGACATAATACGCTGAGACCACTTCAGCTTCTTCTTGTTTTCCACGAACGGTCCACCCTTCGGTAGATGGGAGAGGTACCATTTGAATAATAGGTGAGAACAACATTGGATCATTCTAGTCTTCTTTTCACTTCTCCAATGAATAGAGTGATAGAGATCAGCGAGGAGGGTAGGGATAGGATTCTTTTGCATGAAGAGAATGATAGCAACGATGTCTATGAAATTGTCTACATTTGGAAAAAGGACAATCCCATAAATCATTAGAGCAACAACAATACCAAACCTTTCCCAATCTCCCACAGTCTTGTACTGAGCAGCTTTATCTAGCAGAAATTTCAAAGGAAAGCCTTGAACCCATCCCTTATTGGTTAGTCCCTCTTTGACCTCCTCTTTGGTCATACGAAGAGTAAGAGCGATGGCAGGAGGCTTTGGTTCTTCTTCCAAGCTGGTGTAGATAGGTTGATCCTTAATCTTGATATTCAAAATGTGAGAATATTCCTCAAGAGTAGGGGCCAACTGATAATTTTGAAAAGTGAAACATCTGAGAGGCGCAACATAGAACTGTGCCATAGTGAACAAAGCCCAAGTATCGACCTTAGAATGGAGGAGATCAAGCAATTTCCCATACTTCCCCTGAAAGTTGATTTTGATAGCCTTTGGCACGTCAATCAGAATGTCTTGAATTAATTCCAACTTTGGTTCTCTAAACTTGATGGAATTTGTGCTTCTCCTTTTCTGATCAGTCATTGTGTTCACCAATACCTGAGATAATCATAGTCTCTTAAGTCTCTTGATATGCAAAAATGCTATGCAATGCAATGTTTTATGAATGCACATGACAAAGAACCAAAAAGTGAGATCAAAGTCACAGGTCCTGCAAAACAACACAAAAGGCATCTCTCCCATTGGGTGGGTAATCTATTGGTTTAGAGAGGGTATCCCAAAGGTTTTAAACAAAGTCCCATGTATTAACCCTCAAAAGTTTCCCATCAGAACGACTACTCGTAAGACGGTAATCCTTTCAAAGGATGAACACAGAGTTATGTTTTAGCGACCCTTGGAATAAGGTTCTAAAAGGTCCTCAGAATCGCGGACTCCCAAGTTGGAATAAAAACGCCATTACGACTACTCGTAAGACATAATCATCCCAAAGGGGTCTCATCTGAGCGGTGATATTCGATCCAACTCAACGAGTCCTAAGTCTCGCAAATCAGAAAGAAACCACCTCCTAATCTTAGTGTATACTAGAAAGCTCGGGTAAAAAGTTTTATCCTTGCAAACCAACCCAATAAACACAACATGTTAGAAAACACAACAAAACAAAAATAAATAAAAAAACAGATAAATCACACATGCGACAAGCAAATTAGGTTTGGCTCGCTAGGTGTCCCCAGCAGAGTCGCCAGCTGTCGTTACTCGAAAAAATGCATCGTGAAACGACGGGGAGGCGAAAAAGATAGACATAAGAGTCGCCACCAAACTTTATTTATCCCATGAGGGGAAAGGAAAATATCGAGAAAACCTTAAGAAAAGAAAGGATAAGATGGTCTCGCAACCAGGCACGGGTTCGGAAGCCGGTTATACGAGGGGGAGGTATTAGCACCCCTCGCATCCATCGTACTCGATGGGAACCATTTGTTTGTCGAATGTGTGAATTTATTTGCTTTAAATGTTATACTATAAAAGTGTTTTCCAAAGGGTAAAGAGAGAGGGTTTAGAAACTAAGAAAAGAGGCATAACGGGGGAGAAAAGAGAAGGAACAGACTCGGTAGGACTTCACAGTCTTATGCCTACGTATTCTCAATAGATGTGAGAAAGTCAGAGTCAACGTAGTTCGGGGAACTACAAATATAGGGGGAAAGTGCTCGATAATGATTATGGCCCTTGTGCCTACGTATCTTTACTTGAAGGAAGTAAAGAATCAGAGCAACTGTAGTTCGTCCTACGGTTTGTTAATGTTTTTATGGATGATGTTATCGTGTGCATTCTAGTAGTTTAAGTGTTTTGCTGCTCGCATGTGAGGAGACTTATGCGTTACCGGTTTGCGGTAGAACGGACGTAACATATCCTTTTTGAAAGATTGATTAGTTTTCGCCATGCGAGGCAAGATGTCACATTTGATTGGTTGAATTGTTTTTTAGAGGTGAGATAAGTCCTTAGATAGTAACCCCTACGGGTAGTACCCAATTTTTTACCTCAAAGTTTTTGTTATAAAAAGGTGTGGCGAACATAGCGTCTTCGTATTGAAAGACAATCGTCAAGACCACACACACTACAGTGAGTATCTCAACACTCGAAGAGGAAGAAGTCTACGCTCAATCCTCTCTCTTTAATTCAACACAAAGAGAACTTCATTCTCTTATTAAAGTATTTTTTGGTTTTGAATGGTAAGTGCTTTGCGACTGTAAACCCTACGGTAAATGTCAGCACTCGGGATAGGAGAAGGCCTACGCCTAACCACTCCACGACCATTCAAGTTTTGTTACGAAAATGAGTTTGAAAATGCACTCAGTGCGGGATCAAGGTTTTAGATCATAAAGGTTTCGGAAGAAAGTTATGAAAGTGAGAGGTAGTGAAAGAGATAGGTGATGGATAAATTTGCGTCTTCGTATTGAAAGATGAATATCAAGACCACTCACACAACAGTGAGCATCTTAATATTCGGAGGGGAAAAGAGTCTACACTTAATCCTTTCTTGATATAATTCAATAAAGAGAAAATGATTCTTCTGACTGAAGATATTTACGAAAATGAATTCGGTACGGGACCGTGGTTTTGTTGGAGGAAAATAATGTAAGTTCATGGTGGCAACCAAAAGAAAATAGAGCTTTGATATGTTAACAAACATAAAGGAAACGCATGTCAATAAATCTCACAAGATAAAAATAAGCATGGTATGAAGGGAATTTTAATCGAGACGATAGGTAACGACTTGAAAACGAATCAACTTACAAGTAGACAAAAAGCATTGTAAAAACAAGCAACTATGAGATTACAATCCATTTAATACAACTAGACATCACAATGAGAAATTTGCAAAAAGAACGGGTTGAAAATAATGAACGATGGATAAGTTACGAATATTTGAAGTTTTAATGATTTATGATAATAAAAACACACAAATAAAATAAAATAAGAAGAGAAAAGGCAAAGCTGGGAGTTGAACCCATGCCCTTATGTTACAAGCATACAACAACAACCATTTGGACACGACACGCACGCTGACAAGGGAGTGGAAGGAGTGAACAAAATGATTAACAATGACCATTAAAAATAAAATGCCAAAAAGAGTTGATCCCAAGGATCGAACTCAGGACTGGCAAGTGAATGGTGAATATGCACGCAAGTTGATTACCACTGGGGTGGCTGTACATCCAAGTACAAAGCCACCCCCATAAATACATAAGGTTACTTATGGTGGAATTCCTGGGCCAAATAAAAACCAATCAAACCAAAAACGTGAAGGATTCAAACATGATCAAAACTCAACCATTTTTTATGAAACTTTAGTCAAACCTGACTGTTTTTTAACAAGGATTATGATGGTGTCAATGAAATTTTGGAATGAAGCTCACAAATTGAAACACGATAGAAGATGCAAATTGACATTTTGAGATGCATTTTGAAAACTAACATCAATTCTGAGTTCACATACATACAAAAGGCAATGTACACAACACATATATGTTATAACAGATAGGTTAGACACTTAGGGCTCAAGCACAACTCAGTAGAATAAGGATTGGTTCATGAATTGCAATCAGGTATGAAAATGGAGGCAAGCTGTCAAGACAGTACATTGGCATTTTAGGATGCTACATGATGAACATGGATCAAACCAAATACACTTAGGATTAATGAGGGATGTGAGCAAATTACAAACATGATTGTGAATGAATTCAGGCAGTGATAACAATCAAAGCAGTATTGAATCAAAGAAAGGCACATCAAATTGCAATGATAGGCATGATGTGAAGCAAACTGTCAAGACAGATGGGAAAATGTTCAGTTCAATGCATGTACATGGTCTAACAGTCCTAATCATGTTAATGGTGATATTCTTAAAGTTACAAACCAAACAACAATGTCCTGGCAGAAGAAAGTAAATAGCATGGCATATTGATGAACTTGGTACAATTGTGAACTTGCTCTCAAAGCCACAATGATAAAATGACTTCAAACCAACATCAAATTATTGAAAATTAACACAGATAGACAGTTAATCATACACAAGTGTGGCTAATCCAACTGTGGAAATGGGAGGATCAATGGCTGGCCAGCAATGGCAGCCAAACTGCAAGCCACAAATAAACGGTCCTGCTGCCTAGAATCAGACAGCACACCAAACATGGATGGAACAACACTTTATCAAACAGAGCAGGAAAAACATGAGGCCTCCAACAACAGACTTGAAATGCAACAAACATATAGCAATCCAATGCCAAACTTAAACTCAAACCACAATTGTCATGCCAAGTGAAAAAAAAAAGGAAGAAATGCAAATTGAAAGCCAAGTCATGGTATAAGTATAAAAAGATGGAATGTGCTTCATACACAAACTTAAATCAAGATATCAAGTGTGTCTATGCTTCAAAATTAGCCACAAACAACCTGGAATTGAAAGTCACCTATCAACTACTCACTTAGGCATAAAATGCACAAATTGACACATATCATAATTGGAACAAAATGAGATCAAAGAGAAACCACATACAAACCACAAACATGATTATGAATGAGTCCATACTTCAATTTGATCATGAAATGCACAAAACAAGAAAATGGCTATCAAGTGGCAATTGTAGCACACAATGGAAGGCAAACTGTCATGACAGTAAAGCAAGGCATACACAACTGTTTGATTCATACACACACAGATCTTAAACATTATTTAGAGATCTAAGGCTTCATGAGCTAAACTAGAACAAATCAAACCAAAAAAGAAGTGTGTGCAGCTGTTGTGTTTTTCAAAATAGTTTGGCAGCAAAATGAGGTATCAGCTGGTCTGGCTAAAAGGAAGTAATCTCATGTCAAGTAATATCATAAACACATCATAAATATGAGGGAAAATGAGATCAAACTCAAAGTTCAGGCATACTTTAATCAAAGCAGAAATTTGGCATTTTGGTTGATGTGCAAAAAGAAATCTTGGAATCAACTAGGGATGCAACAAGCACAAATCAGAATGATGAGTTTCAAGTTAAACAATATTGTACACACATCTCATGTATGGTAACAAATCGAATGAAGCTCAAAATTCAAGAATAATGCACTTAAAACAGAATTTGATATGCTTGTATGAGATGCAAAAAAAAAGTTGTTTGGCAGATTGATGATGCAGCAAGCGTGTTTTCAAATGGTGAGGTTTCAAACCAAAACAAAGACACACACACATCATAGACATGATAATAGGTGAGATTGAGTTCAAAATTTTAGCACATTTCACTTAAAACAGAAATTGTTATATGGTGTAGATGAAAAAAACTGTCTTGAGGCACACTTGGTACAGCAGGGCATTTTTCAAAATGAAGGGAAACATGTCATGACAATGATGCACTCATACCACAAATATGCAAAGGGAAATGCTCATGCCTCAAAGTCAAACCAAATAAACATCAAACAACATATGGCAATATTGAAGCTCATGAAATGTAAAGAACCACACTCAAACAGGCAGCTGACAAGTTTATAGCAGTTGAGGCAATTTGGCAGCACATACAAGTTCAAAATATGTAGAATAATGGTTCTAGCCACATTGATATAGCAAAAATCAGTTGTAACAGAAAATGACAAGTTGTTGGTATCAATAAGGTTTTGAAAATACAGTTTGGAAATGATAAGTTGTTTTTTGAGAAAGCAAGACAGTTAGGACATACACATCCCACACACAAACTCAAAGCAAGTTAGATGATATTTCCACACACAAAGATCATGCACAAACTGCTCACCACAGGAAATGACATATTGATTCAGAACTTTTTGACACCAAAACTCATGAAATCTCATAACAAGCCTAAATGAACACATCCCATGTTTTCATCATTTTAACAAGCTTAAATGGACAAACCAGATCATATAAACACAAATCAACAGTTGGAACTTTTTAAAATACAACATGGCAAGCTCAAACCTCTTAACACCAAACTCATGGTAATGGTATATCAAATGTAAGGCAAATAACTCACAACTTGAACAAAGCTAAACTAGATTCATACATGATCTAGGGGGTAGGGGAATCTCATGAACAACTTACAAATCATCCAAATATCACCAATGAACAAAGTTTGACAGTTCTAGAGCAAGCACACCACATTTCAAAGTTTGGATCCTTAAAACTACCATATAGACAAAATCTTCCAAGACAAGTTAAACATAATATCAAAGTGAAATATTGGTAACACATCATCAATACATCATTCACAAATTAAATACTTTAACAAAAGTAAGTGACATAGCTACAAAACCTAAGTTCTTGACTAAGAATTAGTATGGGACATCAATGGTTATATTTCACAACAAGCATCTCAAAATGATAAAACATGACAATGTATGATCAATAAGGAGTTTGAACATCACATACCTCTTGTAGACAAGTCTTAAGCAAGCTAAAAAGCTAAGAAACCCAGAGATCTTCTTCTTTGGCAAGGATTTAGAGCTTTCTTCCTCTTGAAGTAACAAGCTATTTTTCAAGACAGTTTGAGTTGTGAGGTTTCCAGCTGGTTTTTTAGAGTTTGGACACTTGAGATATGATATATGTGAAGTGTTGGGAATGTTAGAATGGTAGGAAATGCCTCAAGTAAGGATTTGGCCTCCAAAGTGCAAGAAAGTCAATATATTAAGGTGTGAAGGTTGACTTTTGGGAAAATGATGATTTTAGGTGGTTTTAGTGTATGGACACCTTCTACACAATGTTTATGGATTGTGTAAATGGTTTTGTGTGGCTTGGAAATGGTAGAACTGAGTTTGAGCAGAGTTTTGCTCAAGACAGCTTTTTAGTGAAAATGGAAGTTTTTGAAAAATGAGATTTTTGAGGAAATGAAAGAGAATTGAGAGCTATTGTTTCTCCTGGTTTTTAAGAGTGCTCTGGTGTGTCGAACATCAATGAGAGTGTCTCTATTTATAGTGAAAGCAAGGGTGAGGGCAGATTTGGATTTTCCACATTTGGAGGGAGATTATGAGGTTTTTGAAATGAATCTTGCCAAGATCTCTACATATCAGTTCCATGGCTCAAGGAAGGTCAGAAAAACAAGTGGAAAGGTACATGAAGTGAATGAGGTGAGCTTAGGGTGTAGAGTGAGCAGCTGCAACAGTCCTTGGAGGAAACGTTTCTCTTTCCTCTTACACATTTGATTATTTTATTACAAAATGCTTGCAACCTGCCTCTCTCTCTTCACATCTCTCATTTCTCTGCATTTTCATTCATCCACACATCTAATTATTAGATTGGATCATGATCCAAGGGTCAAGGATAGCTCAAGTTGTGGAAATCTAAATTTTGAGAACTCTTGACATAGTGGTTTCAAGTGTTGGCAGCCCTAACTTCCACGGTTCATAACTTTCTGCTCACACATGCTATTGAGGAGTTCTACCACAATTTAGAAAGCCCTCAAGTAGCTCTATAACTTTCATGTTTTTCAGATTTCCAAATTCTAGATGGAACTAGGTTGTAAAGCCCTTCCAACTTGCTGAAAAAATCACTTAAAAAGGCTAAATAACTTAGAATTTTTCTAAGTTATTTCCCTTCTTGAAATGAATTTTGTCATAACTCCAAATCTATGCATTTTTTGATGATGGACCACTTTGATACTTTTGTAGGACTTGTCAAGAGCTTTCCAATGAGCTTTGAACCACCTCAATTGGATGTGTGGTTGAGGAGTTATGGTCTTGCCCCTTTCAAAACCCTAATTCCCGATTTTTGCAATTACTTCCTAACCCTTGATCCAATGGCCATGAAATTTTATGGAAAGGTGTAATATGACATAAGTAACATTTTTGATTCACATCTTGAAGTCAAATTCCTTATGGTTGGAGAGTTGACTTTTCGGTCAACCGTACGATCGATCGATGACTATCGAGTCGACTGTTGACGATCCGGGTATCTTAAGGCCTTGAATCTTCTTGAACGGAATTCACTAAGCCATATAAACCTTAGGAATTAAGATTGCATCATTGGAACACCTTTCAAAACAAAATTCAAACTACAGTTGACTCTTCCTGATCGAAAACCCTAATCGGGCCTAAGCTGCATTGTCTTCAATATTTAAGTGCCAACCTCAAATTGAATTCATGTTTGAACCAAAGTAACATCCTTGACCCTATTTCATGGGAAATCAATTCAAGACGTCGACTGATCAAAACCATTGAAACCTCGACTTTTAAATGTGCGAAAACCCTAATTTCCCCTTTTTGCTTGGACACTGTGTAGATGAACTGGGTGATCATTCCAACTCCACCGTGACTTCTGAGATACCCAACAGGCTTCTTATTTCCTTTTTTTCTCATGCTCCTTATGAAATCCCTCTGATGATTCTTTTGATAACTTTGTGATAACAACAACCACCTGATGGCTCGAACTAATGCTTTTGATTGGAGAAAAGAGGTGGGCAAATTTAGGGTATGACACTTACAAATCTCTTTTCCAACAAGTCATTCAACTGCTTCTTCAGTTCTACCAACTCCGATGCCGACATACGATACGGTGCCATCGAAATCGGTCTAGTACCAGGAACTAGATCAATAGAAAACTCGACTTCTCTTTCCGGCGGTACATCCGTAATATCCTCTAGAAACACTTCTGGAAAATCACACACTACAGGAAACACTTTGAACTCAACTTTGCGCTCCACCGACAATGATACAAACAAACCAAACAACTGAGCTTCATTCGCTAAAAGTTTCTTCAAATCTTTAGTGGATAAAAAACTCCCATCTCCATCATCTTCCAAAGAAGGAAACCTCACTAACTTGTGATAAAAATCTATACGAACTCTATTAAATTGCAATCAGTTCATACCCAATATCACATTCAAACCCTCTAATGGAAAACACACTAAATCCATAATGAAGTCTTTACCATACATGGTTGTCGCGGTGAAATTTGGATACCAAACTATTGATTAGTTTGAATCTTTAATTCAATTTTCAACCGAACTTTGATTTGTCCAAAGGAAGGGATAAAGATCGAAATTCCCATAATGCAATGCAAATGCAAGGTTAGAGAGTTATAGGTTCGGGGGTCGGTTAAACTTAGGGAAGGTGCTAACATCCTAAGTTTCTGTAGTACTCTACAGGAACCTTTTGTTTTATGTTTGTTTATTGCTAAGTGTTTATCTGCTTAATGGTTGAAGGACCTAGGGGTTTATTTCTAAGTATACTCGATAAGATATCGCATCTTATGCCTACATATCCTTACGGGAGTGGAATCAGAGTATTTGTAGTTCCCCTAAAGGGTTTGAGGAGTTCTTTGACTGTGGTCAAAGTTCCTACGAGTTTAGGGTAGTTGATTTGATTGATTTTAGGAGAAGAGATGCGTTATCATTTTAAGAGAGATTTAACCGCCACAAGTTGTAGGAATGTAGTCTTTTCATCATCTTAAGAGAAGGGCTCAAGTACTCGGATAGGGATCGACAAGGTACACCTTTATCTCTCTTAAGGCAAAGTTCCTACGAATTGATTGTAATGATGTGGGGTGGAGATTCTATCTCGCTTAAGATGATTAACATCTTTCTCTAATGTGTTTGAATATTTGTTGTTTTGAGTTGATTTGTTTTGTTTGTTCTAAGTTGTAAAAGGGTCCTTCCTATGGGGTAGGATCTAACTTAGAGATCAACTTGAATTGGATCAAGGATCATGGGAAATATGATGCAAATGATGTGCACTACACACGATTGTTGAATCATGTGTAGGTTTTTCCTTTAGAGAGTATGCAATACGATGAAATAAATTGCGATAAAAGTAAATTGCTAGTAAAATAAAGGGCGAATAATTAAAACATACATGAACGCATGAAAGCGCTAAGGTGTAAGTGAGAATGAATGTGTCGTGAATGTGAGTGGAATTAAAGCGTGCACGATTGACGTTGATTTTCGATGTTTTGGTTTATTGAGTTGTGGAGATTTATTTTATTTTGAGAAAATGGATTGATTAGATTAGCAAATTAGACATGAATTTGATTTTAAAGGAGATGTTGACTTGATTTTAAGAGAAAAAGGTTGTATTTGATTATTAATAGTGAGATGGACTAATTTTAGTTGAATTATCTATGAGAAAATATATTATGTTTACAGTGAGATTAGTTGAAAAGTTGCGATTGATTTGTGAGAAAAGGTTATTAATTTTAAATTATGAGTTTGATTTTATAAGTTGATTGGTTTTTAGTAAAAGGTTTAATTTAAACAAAATATTACTATAGATGAATAATTTTAATTATTATTAAAAGGTTAAATTATTAAATAAATAGTCTTAGTTATAATTATATAAAAAAGGTTGTTATTATTAAAATTGAATTTTATTTCAAAAGGTTACAAATTATTGATATATGATTTTTTTTTATTAAGTAGAAGTCATCTTAAGTTAAAAAACAGTTTTTTTTTACTAAAAAACAAATAATTTTAACTGTTATTATTAGTAAATAAAAATATGAGTTTATTTAGAAAAGATAGAATTTTTGGTTATATTATTAAGAATATGCATAAAATATGTTTCATTATATTAAGTTAACAAATTGAAATCATTGATTAAGTGATTAGAAAATCTAAAATAGTTAACGGCGATTAAGGGTTAATTAGGATTAGGGGATGGTTAGTGGGTGATTAGTGTGTGGTGTGTGTAGGTGATGTGTGTGTTGTGCATAACAACGTAAATAATAGATTAACAAAATAGAGAAATGGAAAGAACCCTAATTCCCCTTTCACCCCCCAAATCGATTCCTCTTCCGTTTATCTCTTTCCTTCAATTTCTTCCATCTTCTTCGTTCACCATTGTCACGCCTCCCTCCTATTTCCTTCCTTCGTTTCTCCTCTTCCGATTGTTTCTGTCTCCTACTTCCATCGATTGCTTCCGTCTCCTCTTTTCTCTCTGTTTCTTCCTCTTCTCCTTCTTGCCTTTAACCTATAAACACGAAAAGAAACCTCAAAAGATCCAGACAAAAGATAGATTCACAAGATTACTGAGAAAGGGAGCCAACGGTGGCTTGCGGTGGTGTGGAGGAGTTGGGGTTGGTCGTGGTAGTAATTTCTGACGGAGTTTTGATGGGGTCGAAGGCAACGATGTCAAAAACGAAGATGAGTTCTTCCCCCCTCTTCTAATTTGTGGTTTCAAGAATTTTCGATTCTGTGGCTGTTTGTATGGATTTCCTGTTTTAAGATGTTCTATGATTTTCTGCTAGGGTTTTGTAAATCCCTTTGTGCGTTTTTTTCTGTGTTTTTCTCTTCATGCCATCGTGTTTATATAGGTCTGTGGCTTGAATGTGGATTAATGTCGTGATTATTCCTTTGATACTCTTTCCAATTTCGTGTAAAAATGTCATGATTAGTTTTGGAAACTAATGAATTGTTTTGATTTTTTGGTTTCAGGTCTATCTTGAAAACACAACAAAACACGACAAGCTTGATTTCCAATTTGAATGTTGGGACCGTTTTGGAAGGTACTTGGATTGTGGCCGGTTCTGTTTTGGAAAGTTGGAAAGACATTAACATTTTCTCCTTTCTTCTAATTTTTCAGGAGAACATTGATTGTAGATTACTTATTCATTTCTGTCCAAATGTGTTTTCCTCATGTGGTCTTTGGAACGCCTGATGAACCACTTTCAATATCAGATCCTTTGTAAGACTGTAGCATGGTTGGAAGTTTCAGCGGCAGCCTTTGTCACCCCTGCAGTACCATGGCCAGCTTTACTCTTTTGAACCTTATAAGAGGCCCCATGTTTTGTTGATACAGGACGAGAGAGCGTAAACTTGTCCTTCGGTCCTTTACCATAAGGTTTTCCGCCATTAATTTGTGATGCTCCTTTTGGTGTACCTGATTTGGAGTGTCTTTATGTTTGTATATGTCCTGACGATGCAACCGATGGCTCTATATCGTGAGCTTTAAAGAGTTTAAAACATTGTCAACAATGCAAGGCAACATTTATAATGTTTTTGTAGTACTCTTACTTAGTATTACAATGTTGGCATGATGTTTCTTTCAATTCTTATGGGGTGTACGTGTATTTTGATTCGAGCTTATCTTATGGTGTTCTGAATGAGATTGTATGTGTGTTTGCAGGACCGGTTTTGTTTCTTCGATTTCAACAGGTGTGGGAAACACGTAGGCATTAGGCTTTGCTACAGCTGCAGATGATGACAATAGTTGCCTGACTTCAACCCTCAGGTTTAACAACATCTGATAGGTAAGAACTTGTTTGCTGTTGAAATCGTAGTGGTAATTGAGACAGTTGTTGCGGCATTGTCTTTAAAATTTGTGGCATGTTGGATACAGTATCATCTTGTAATTGAGGCTGAGAATGATACCGAACTGGAGCATTAGGTTGCATTTCTTGATGAATTTGAGGATGAGGTTACTGATATTTGTTGTTGTTGTTGCAGGTCTGATGTGACATTATGCACGACGGGGCGAAGAATGTGGTGGCGATAGTGGCAGAGGTGGTACCATCAACTTATCCTCAGGTTGGAAACTTAGTAGCTTATTTTCCTTATTTTTGATTTTCTGCACTTGCGAGTCACTCTCATTTACTTGAATGGGTTCAATTTTAGCAGTGGAACCTTGTGTATTGGACTTGAAAGATTTAGCCCTTCCTGTGACCTCCACTAAGCAATCCAACAGTTTTCAAATATCTAACTTTGCATCCCATGTTTCAACATCATTCTCTGTTTCTTTATTTGGTGTGGATTGACTGCCCTCACTCTGTCCATTGTTCTGGCGCAACTTATTTGAAGTTTCAGGTGAGCTTCATCCAATAATGCTTCCTCCTTTTTAATAGACTTTCAAATGAAAAACTAGAGGATAGCAGACTGGTAGCCTTTCTTGTAGGTTTCATTCTCGTGTTAACTGATTATACTGCTTCATATTTCAGGTAACATTGCCATACAAGTTAATCCTAATCAACGACACTGCCCCGCGTTAGCTCGTGTTTCCAGCTTTCAGAATCTTCACCGTAAGTGGTCTTAATTGCGTGTTTCCATTAATTGTTTCGCGGGACGAGAATCTTTGGTGAATAACCTCGTTTATCATGTCTTTCAATGTAGGTTTGACGAGCTATTCCCTGGAGATTGAAGAAGTTGAGTCGGTATTCAAAATTCTTAATTGTCCTGGTGTCTGCTGATTGATGGAAAGACGCGGACTTGGAAGGGTGGTTGCAGCCAGCTCTTGATACGTAACAGTGATGGGGTCATTGCATTTATCACTGGTAATTAGACCACACAGGCCTTTAAAATTCTCGCCAAACCAATTCAAATATGTTTGATTTCATGCTGCAGCTTATTCTGTTTTACCGTAACTGAACTACTTGGTGTTTCTTGAACTCTAAATTCTCGAATCCAAGCCGAGATTATTAATACACCACGAATTTAACATGTAAATCAAACTGGTCCATCTTAAGTCTTGCCTATGTGTGTCTTGACTGTTGCTTTTGGTATTGCAGGATTGAGAAGGACTCAACGGTCGCTCAAGAACAGCTTTATGCCCAGGAATCGACTTGCTGGTGGACACGAAGCAAACTGAGGCGAGGCTTATGCGTAAGGAGAGGATAGACCGTGAGAAAGTGAGAGATACCGCCATGTCCAATGACCAATGTCGTTAAATGAAGTCTGGATATACAACTCTGACTTATCCCATTAATTGTAAATACATAACTCTGACTTTGTACCTCATGTTATACCAAGACTCCAACTGTCCAATATAAGAAATTAAGCTTTGTACCAACTTAATTTACTGAAGTATGCTGCCGCAAACAAATAATTTCCTTTATCCCTTCCATCATTTGGATTACATCAGAACCTTGAAGCCTTCGTAATAATAAAATTTGGTCGTGAGCTTTAACTTGGCTTGATTAGAATTCCTGTCTTGAATGGATGATAAATCAATAACTCTTTGACTTGGAAGCTCAACTTGGAGTTTGAGTTTTAATATTAAGTTCGGATGCCGGTCATAAAAAAAGCCTTTAAAATGAAGGATCCTTCATATGGATTAGCTCTTATCCAAAGTCAGGTACTCGCAAAATGATGCAATTCGTCGAAAACACAACTTAAATAAACCTTGAACGTTAAGCGGACCTAATCGAATCTGAAATTCTATAAGCCCGATTATGTAGGAATTCTTGCATTTTAAAAGGTACTGATAGTAATTATTCCGCATTACGTCATTGTAAACAAATTGGAAGCGGACTCCAACAACGAGATTTGCCTTAGCTTCCATAAAACTCTTGTGATGATATCTTCGAATTTCGAAGTGGTAATTTTAGCATTCTTGGACATTTTCAATTTGTGAAGCATACGGACCAATGTATCTCGAGCTTTAAGTGAAAATTGAGTTATTTATCATCTTTAAAAAAAATTCTTGAACTTCTTTGAATAACAATCACCACAAATCTTGTAAAAAACTTTTCTTCGCAATTTAACCTCTTGCATGATGAATAGGTTTGAGATTCTTCCCCAAACCGTTGTGGGAACTTTGAACTTGCTTTTTTCATTCATAATTGGATTAGTCTACAAACTCATATCATAAGCGAGAATCTTGAATCAACTAATGATCTTGAATAAAACCTCTTCTACTTGAATCTTAAGGGGTACACATGAGGCGAGCTTTTAGATTATAATAAGTGCACATAAAGTCTCCCTAAATTCTTGAACTTTCAGTAGCGAACCTAATCTCACAAAGAAAAATAAACAAAACGGTTAAGATAGGTAGTAATGTGGATGATTGATCTGGAGAATGAACGCTATCTCCACTCGATATTACCGCGTCCGCACAAATTGGTTAGTCACATAAATATTAAATAAAGTCAAATAACAATAGAAAATGCGCAAAAAAGAGGTGGCATCCTACGGTCAAAAATTTGGGTGCAACAATGGTCAAAGGATAACTTACACACACCGAAGAAGTAGTTACCGACCCTGAAGCAGGAGTCTCAATAACCATCTCACCACCACAAGAAGACATGCACAAATCCAAACGCTTAGCGCACTCAAAAGAAATGAACGAATGAGTCGCTCCAGTATCAATAATAGCAACTAAAGGCATATTATTAATAAAGCACGTACCTTTAATCAACGATCTGCACTAGTAGTGTCTGAACCTGCTAATGCAAACACCTTTCCGACCGCTTGAGCTTGTTTCGGCTTAGTACACTTAGTGTTGCACCCCAAAATTTGACCAACTACTTATCGCAATTTGGCTCATGTTTCGACACATTTCATTTTGCGTTTGCATACCGCGTACATTGCATTTTTTCAGTCAGGTTGACTTTATCGGGATTACAGCCCTCTGATCATGCTTCAGGAATTTCAGGCCAATACGAGGACGTATTTTGAGAATTGGTGCTCGTTCCCTGTGTTTTCAGCTCTCGCTGTTGTTTTTGAGGACATCTCGGTGTACGGTTTTTACCGTTTATTTCGCTGTATTCGCGCATCTTTTTTCTAATCGATTTAATTGGCTGTACTGTATTTTTATATTTTTTCCCTTATTTTCTAGAATTTTTTAATGGATTTAATTGATTTTTCTAGATATTAAATAGATTTTTTTAATAGCTTTAATAGAATAAATGTTTTTTTAGAATTTTAAAATAGATATTAAATGTTTTTAAATAGTTTTTAGTTTTAATTTCTTTTTTAGGAATTACTTTAATCATTTTTAGAGATTAATTGATTTAATAGAGTTTAAATCATTTCTTTTTTAGATTACTTTCTTTTTAAAGTTAACTAGATATTAATTAGCATTTTAGGAGGTTTAATTAGATTGATATCTTTAATTAAGTCATTAGGTTAATCCTTTTTTAATTAGGACATTGATTTGTTTTAATTAGGATTAATAGGGTAGTTAATCAGCACTAATTGAGTCTTTAAGTCATTTTCGTTCAGTCTTAATTAGCATCTTAATTGAGTTTACTTGCATTAATTGTCCATTTTTAATCATCTTAGTTGCAATTAGTCAAGTCATTAATTTGAGTCAGGTTTTTTTGTCCTATCTCGTGGGCCACTTGTCCAATTGTGGGGGCCCAACTCGTTTCTCACTGCCACTTGTCCGTATAAGAAGGTCCACGCGTGTTTCTCTCTCTGGTCACCACCTCACTCCTAGGCGCCACCTCACTACCTGCATGGCTGACACGCCACCTCACACGTGTCTGCCTCACACTTTCCCCTCCATGCGTGTTGCCACGCGTACCACCCTGGTGTCATCCCTCCCGCCGGCCATGCAAACACCGGGAAGGTGTCACCGGAGAAATCACACGGCCAACCCTACCGGTAACCAACTCGCCGGAACTCTAACTATCGCCGGAAAACAGTAACAGCCACCGAAAATTTCATCAGTTTTCCCAGATCCACCAAAGAACTTCATCTCTGTTCTTGACCGTTTTCCAGAAATTCACAAGAAACTCAAGAACCTTCATCAATCAGCTTCTAGAATCCTCACCAAGGATCTTCCATGATCATCAATCTCCAACAACCTTTTCCGGCGACTTCAAGATTCCATTCAACACAAACTCAGATCTACACTCAATCTTCTTCGATCTCCAGATCCTACGATCTCCAACCTAAACCATTACATCTACCAAACTTAAAAAATCCAAAATCATAAACCTTCTTCAGATCTTCATCAAACAACGAACATTCTTCGTATCACCGCCATGAACAAATCTCCATTTTGTTCTTCGTCATCTTCATATTTCTTTTTCGCCCAGATTTTCAAACGTTCATCAATAGGTTTCCGATCTTCAACAATAAACTTCGCAAACTGAAACCTCATCAAGATCTTCCACACATCATCCATCATCTACAACGAACTCACGATCATCAACGACATCTCATCTCCAGATTTTCCGATCTTCAGACGCCATCGTCACCATTGCTACTAAGCTTCGAGCCATCCGTTAACTTTAATAACCCTCCATTTTCGCGGACAACAACAGACGGAACCCAAATGAGCAACAGAGGCGGAAGAAGACGCTACACCGTGAATCAACAAGGAGGTTTGGTTATGAAACGTTTATCTATTGGTTTTGTCTTGTTGTTCGTTGTAGACAGAATAGATGGAAGGACGGAAGTGCACAAGGATAAGTACGGTGACGGCGGCGGAGGATGGGTAGAAGGGACCTAGGGTTTCAGACTAAGGATTTGGATGAAGGAGAGGAAGTCTGGTGGACTTGAGACGTTGGGCCTTGGGCCCAATGGTTTCAGTGTTGTTTGTTGGACTTGCACCTCCTGTTTTCCACTTCACACCCCGTCCCTGGTTTGGCTGATGGATTGGTATTGGGCCCAACGTTTTCTGCTTACGCCCCCTGTTTTTTGGCTCACACCCCCTCCCCGTTTTTGGTGTGTTAGTTTTGTTGGGCTGGGCCATTATTTTTGCTGAAGCATAACCCATGTATTATTAATAATTCCCCCCCCCTGCAGTTTATATTCTCTTTTATTTTCTTAATATTTTTGTATTACAATTTTAATTGTAATGCTTTTTTAGTAAATTTTAGAGTTTATTTCTTAGAATACTATAGAATTTTATTAGTATAGAATTCATAGAAATTTAGGTGTTATATTTTGTATAGGAATTATAGAGTTTATTTTCCTTAGAATATTATAGAGTTAGATAGATTTTATATGATAGTTTCTATTACGCATTTTCTTTATAATTTCTTTAGAGATGTTTTCTAGTAGAAGTTAATCGCCGTTTTTAGGAATAGCATAGTATTTCCATTTGGTAGTAGATTTCTCTCCTATTTCCTCTTCTGCTATCCGTTTTATCTCTGATTTTATTTTTGGCTGGCCGTGTGACACGATTTAATTGGAGAATGATTTTCGATATCATTTCTCTATCTTGTCTTTGACACGGAACTCAATACGCTACCTCTGAGAGTTCGATTTCTCGTGTAAGTCGAACCATGACGGTCTAAGCATTACATTGTTCTTGATTCAAGCGTCCTCATCAAGGATCCAGAGAGGAGAAGATTGGAATGGAGCTTGCGCGCATGTCAGGAGCCAACGGAGCCGCTTCGCTCAACATTATCATCGTCTTATTCAAGTCTTCAGACAACCGTCGAGTGTTGTGAGCTGTATCGTTAGATACGTAGAAAATGACAGTTGAGGAGTTTCTTCTCAATCGTCTAGGATGTCTACTATGGTACCCTTTGGGTGACATGCGACGCATTCACTTCTATGTCTTAGGCTCTTGCGTGTGTGTCCCGAGTTCCTTTCCGTTTAGGCGTAGGCCTGCTTCCTCTTTGTTCTCGCCCCCGTGCGATCGAAACCCCGTTCTCTCGCGTTCAGGCGATCGAGATCCCTTCTCTTGCCCCCGTGCAATCGAGATTCGTGTTCCCGTCGAACTACGTTTGCTCTGATCTCTCGTACCAGACGAGAGTACGTAGGCATATGATGCGATATCCTAGCGAGCTCCCTTTTCCCTTCTCCCTTTTCCTGTTTCTCCGTTTTAGCTGTAGTAGGTCGAACTACAGCGGCTCTGATTTCTCATACCGAATGAGAATATGTAGGCATAGGATGTGATATCCTAGCGAGCATACTAACAACTAACCTTTTTGTTCTCTCGCTGCCATGCGATCGAGACTTTCCCGCTGACGACTGATGTTTCCCTTTCTCTTGCCTTTGCGCATTTGAGACCAGACCGTAGTTCTAGTTCCCGTAGGTTCCCGTACCTTTCAAACAAACTTAACCTCTCATCCCTGTGTGATCGAGAACACCCTGTCTAGCCGTAGTTAGCCTGAACTACGGCATGCTCTGATTTCTCTGACGAGAATGCGTAGGCACAAGACGCGATGTCTTGGCGAGCAAATTCCCCCGTAGTTTCCCGAACTAGGTAAGCTCTGATCTCTCATACCTATTGAGAGTACGTAGGCACAATACTGATGTATTGGCGAGCCACCTTCCCCGTAACCCGTAGTTAGTCGAACTACGTAGACTCTAATTTCTCATTCTCTGATGAGAATACGTAGGCATAGAGTGCGACGCTCTATCGATTCAGTTTCTTTCCGTTTAGACTTAGCGGTCGTAGATAGATTGTTTTTGCATCCTTTAGACAAACCAACAAGCGTGGATCCCGTCGAGTACGACGGACGTGAGGGGTACTAATACCTTCCCCTTGCGTAACCGACTCCCGAACCCATACATGGTTGCGATGACCTTGTCTTATACCTCTTCTTCAGGTTTTTCCGATCATTTCCTTTCCCGCTCTGAGGGATAAATAACGAAAGGTGGCGACTCTTCTGTTTTGCCGGCACCTTATTTTCGCGGTAGCGACAGCTGGAGACTCTGCTGGGGACTTGATAGTTTCCTGGGGATCCAACGTCCCTTGTGCGAATCAATCTGGGGATCCCACGTCCCTGCGAGAGTCAGTCCTAGTGCTTGTATGATTACTTGTTGGGTTGTGTTTATTTATCGCATCTTATTTCCCGCATTTTATTTTCAGTATGATATGATTATCTGTGCTGTTGTGGGAGGGGCATTCTGATGAGTGAGAAGCCAAACCCAGGCTTGAGTGTACCTAGCATTAGTTGTGGAAATTAGTGGGTGCGTGCATGCTTTGCATGTACTAGTGTCGCATGAAATCCACGCTCAGACGAGGTTCTCCCGGTTGACTTCTTTTTCAACCCTTTGGGTTGAGGGGGTTGTTGGTTTGGAGGATTGTCGACTCTGGGGACCGATCATTTGGAAGTTGGCTAAGTGAGGCCTCTTCAGGATATGATGATGCCACACCTTCTGGGTATCGTATCATCAGTCTTGAAAGTCTGTGACGCCAACGACCACATAGGATGCCGAACTTGTGTCAGTTTAGGTCCATACCCGTGAGTGGGAGGGTTTTTGCAGGAAACTTGACTTCCAGCCTACCCGGTATTTTGGTTTTCTCTCGTCAGAGCGAACTTATCCCGTCAGCAGCGCAGCAGCAATCAGAGCTTTGTGGGGGTTGTGATCCCGTGTTTGCTGCATCTTGCATCGCATTTGCATAAGCATCTTTGCATCATATTGCATAGCATTCTCCAGCTAGCCAGAGCTCTTATCCAGCCTTTGTTTTGCTTCAGAGGGTGATTCCCCGGTGTTTGGTCTGAGCAAGGGTTGATTGTTAGAAGACGACCAAGGGGTTGAAGCAGATTGAGCAGAATCAAGCAGTGAAGTCAGTTGAAAGTTGTTGGTAGTTATGTCAGAGAGCAACTTCCAGTTTGTTGATACCTTGTCAGGTTTCACTGTGACATCCAATCCTTTGTATGGTTCTATGCCTGATGAAGACTCTCCACAAGTGAACAACCTTACTGCAACTCGACTTGTACAACCTTCTGTTGAAGACCAAGATCTACATGAGCAGTTTGTTATCTGAAGTGAACGCTCTCCTTCTATTGATACCTCATACTATCAGGGTGTTGTTTTCCCTGTGCCAAATTCCCGAAGAGAGGTCCCGATAGCAAATACTGAAGACCCATTAGCTCTCGTGTATGCTAAAAGGTTTCGTGCGTTGGATGAAAGATTCAAAGCCTTGGAAGTTAAAGATGATGTTAACCCCAATGCTGCAGACATGTGTCTGGTTTCTGGCCTAGTGTTACCTCCAAAGTTCAGAGCGCCGAGGTTTGAAAAGTACAAAGGAGATAGTTTCCCGAAGCAACATTTGGTGATGTTCTGCCGAAGAATGACTCCGTTTGTGCATAACGACAAGTTGATGATTCACTGCTTTCAGGACAGTCTGATTGGGGCATCTCTTGTAAGAGCACAGATTGTGTCTCAGTAATATCTCTATGTTTTGATGATAACATTAATGATAATTTGTATACAAGAATTATACTCTCTAAATTTGTTCTAAACTGTTTTCTACAGGCACAAAAGATTTTAATCTTAAAGAGCAAATTTGATGTGAACAATGAATTCTGAATGGCTCAAGAGCATCTGAAGATTAGAAGAATCTGAAGTATAAGAGCTTAGTTATCAAGATTCTGAAGATACAACACGCTGCATGTATTATCAAGAATCTGAATAAGAGAAGACTCTGAGTGAAGAGACTCTGAATGAGAGAAGACTCTGATCTGAGTGAAGACTCTGATCTAAGAGCATGTTACGCTTCAAGCACACAGCTGCACCAGACTCTGATTCATCAACATCTGAAGAACATATTAGGCTCTGAAGTTTCCAGAAGGTTCTGAAGACTGAAGACTCTGATATTGATTGTTGATCTGAATTATTTGAAGAAGAATATTTTAATATATCCGTTGGAATATGCCAGCAAATCTTTCCTTAATTGGGATAGACAAAATTCTCTGCACAGAAGATTATTCCTCTGGTACATTCCTGATATAGTTAAATCACAGCTCAGCAGACAATTGCTACACCCACATTTTGTGCGCCGTCTCTCTGCTGTAATAGTACAAAGGACAGTACTATTTTGATATTGGAAATATTTTCTCTAACGGTAAAATATTCTCTCCAATATTCAAGTGGCTATATAAAGGACATCATAGCTCATTCTTCAAGTGCCAAGAATTACAACAATATTGACAAGAACTCTCTCACGCTCAAAGCTTTCATATTCTTCACTGTTCATACATTGTTCTAAACTTAGAGAAATAACACAGTTGTGTTTATAGCTTTCATAGAAGCAATTCTTACTCTTTCATTGTATTACATTAATTTGTAAAGAAAGTTTTCCTTAAGAGGATCTAGGTTAGATCAGTAGCTCTTAAGAAGACTAAGAACAGTTGTTCTTAGGTGTGCTATTTGTAATCAGTTGATTTGAATAGTGGATTAAGTCCTTGTTGAGAAAGGCAAATCACTCTTGAAAAGGGTGGACTGGAGTAGTTGAGTTCAACGAACCAGGATAAAAATACTTGTGTTTTTATCTTTGATTATTTTCTGTCATACTTATTCAACCCCCCCCTTCTAAGTATTTTCTCACCTTCAGTTGGCATCAGAGCTCCGGTTCTGAGTGTGCATTCGCTTAACCGTGACAGATAAAGATCCAGTGAGAAAAATACTCTGTTATTTATTTGGTTGCTAATATGGGTGATATTCCTACATCAAGCAACAAATATGAAGGAGACAGAATCAGCACCAAACCTCCAATGTTTGATGGAGAAAAATTTGATTATTGGAAGGATAGACTTGAAAGTTTTTTCTTGGGGTATGATGCTGATCTCTGGGACTTAGTCATTGATGGGTATGAACATCCTACTAAGGATGGCAAAAAGATTGATAGAAAATCAATGACTGAGGAGCAGAAGAAAGAATTCAAGAATCATCACAAAGCCAGAACCATACTTCTGAATGCAATCTCTCATACAGAGTATGAAAAGATTACCAACAGAGAAACTGCTCATGATATGTTTGAGTCTCTCAAAATGACTCATGAGGGAAATTCTCAGGTGAAAGAAACAAAGGCTCTGGCGCTTATACAGAAGTATGAAGCGTTCAAAATGGAAGAATCTGAGAACATTGAGACTATGTTTTCCAGATTTCAGATTCTAACAGCTGGGTTGAAAGTTCTGGACAAGGGCTACTCAACATCTGATCATGTCAAGAAGATCATCAGAAGTCTTCCTACCAGATGGAGACCTATGGTGACTGCATTGAAGCTGGCCAAGGATCTGAACAAAATCTCACTAGAAGAACTCATCAGTTCTTTGAGAAGTCATGAGATTGAGCTGGAGGAAGATGAACCCCAGAAGAAAGATAAAGGTAAATCCTTAGCTTTTAAATCTAACAAATCTGTTAAAGCCTTGCAGGTTAATGAAGAAAGCTCTGAGGAATCTTCTTCTGAAGAAGAAGATGAACTATCAATGCTGTCCAGAAGGATCAACAAACTCTGGAAGCACAAAGGGAAGAAGTTCAACAACTTCAGAAGATCTGATCAAAAGAAAGAATCTTCTGGACACAGAAGATCTGGCAAGAAAGAGATCACTTGTTTTGAATGTAAAGAACCTGGACACTACAAGAGTGAATGTCCCAAACTTCAAAAGGAAAAACCCAAAAGGAAGTTTGACAAAAAGAAAAAGGTTCTGATGGCTACATGGGATGACTCAGATGAATCTGAATCATCTTCTGAATCTGAGGAAGAATGTGCAAATGTTGCGCTGATGGCCAACACAGATGATCAAGATGAAGGAACGTCATCATCTGAATCTGAGTCAGAATCAGACTCTGACTCTGAAGAGGTATTTTCTGAACTCTCCAGAGCTGAACTTGTTGAAAGTTTATCTGACATGATGGAAAGCTACAGCAAGATTAAACTCAAATACAAGAAGCTGAAAAGCAATCTTGAATCTGAGATTAATCTTCTGAGAACAGAACTTGTTGAGCAGAAAGAAATAAATTTAAAACTCAAAAATGATTTAGAAACAACTCAACAAGAATCTGATACTGAAACAGAGTCCAGTGAAAATATTTTAGAAAAATATGACTCCAGTTTTAGAAGATTTCTCACTAAAAGCATAGACAGAAGCAAAATGGCTTCTATGATCTATGGTGTTAGTGGGAACAACAGAAGAGGCATTGGATGTGAATCCTCCTCTGGAAGCAATCCAAAGTCTGTTGATAAACTCTTCATCAAGAAGACTCCTCTGTATTCTCATTTCAAGTTTGGTCATCTGAATGATATTAAACATACAAGCTCTGAAAAGAGTACTTATGTGTTTAAGCCAAGGGTTAGCCAGAATAAACACTATGTTGAAAAACAGAAGTTTAGGCAAAACCGCAGAACATCTAACCCCAAAGGACCCAAAAAGATCTGGGTACCTAAAAGCAAAATAATACCTGTTGCAGATATCCTTAGCAGCAAAATCCAGACACCAATCATGGTACCTGGACTCTGGATGCTCGCGACATATGACGGGCGAAAGGTCTATGTTCCAAAGCCTGGAACTTAGATCTGGAGGGGACGTGAAATTTGGAGGGAACCAGAGGGGCAAGATCATTGGCTCTGGTACGATAGGTAATGGTAACCTACCCTCTATTTCTAATGTTCTGTTAGTTGAAGGATTGAAACATAATCTATTGTCCATAAGCCAATTAAGTGACAATGGTTATGATATCATCTTTAATCAAAAATGTTGCAAAGCTGTTTGTCAAAAGAATGGCTCAACCTTATTCAGTGGAAAGAGGAAAAACAACATTTACAAAATTAATCTTTCAGAACTTAAAGTTCAAAATGTAAAATGCCTTTTATCTGTGAATGATGAGCAATGGGTCTGGCATAGAAGATTGGGACATATTAATATGAGACGTATATCTCAGATTAATAAACTCAATCTGGTCAGAGGACTCCCTAATCTGAAGTTCAATTCAGATGCTCTGTGTGGCGCATGTCAAAAGGGTAAATTTTCAAAATCCCATTTTAAACCAAAAAATGTTGTTTCCACCTCTAGACCATTGGAATTACTTCACATTGATCTGTTTGGACCAGTGAAAACTGCATCCATCAGAGGCAAGAAGTATGGGTTAGTCATTGTAGATGACTACAGCAGATGGACATGGGTAAAGTTTCTAAAACACAAGGATGAGTCTCATTCTGTGTTCATTGACTTCTGCAATCAAGTCCAGACTGAAAAAGAATGCAAAATTATTAAAGTCAGAAGTGATCATGGTGGCGAATTTGAAAACAAATATTTTGAAAAATATTTTTCTGAAAAGGGAATTGCACATGATTTCTCCTGTCCTAGAACTCCACAACAAAATGGAGTTGTAGAGAGGAAAAATAGAACATTGCAAGAAATGGCCAGAACCATGATCAACGAGACAAATCTGGCAAAACATTTTTGGGCAGAAGCAATAAATACAGCATGTTATATTCAGAACAGAGTGTCTGTAAGACCTCTTCTGGAAAAGACTCCCTATGAATTGTGGAGAAACAGAAAGCCCAACATTGCTTATTTTCATCCATTTGGATGTATTTGTTATATGCTTAACACTAAAGATCATCTAAACAAGTTTGATTCCAAAGCACAGAAGTGTTTCATGCTTGGTTATTCTGAACGCTCTAAAGGCTACAGAGTATTCAATACTGAAACACAGATTGTGGAAGAATCTATTCATGTTAGATTTGATGATAAGCTTGGCTCTGAAAAGCCAAAGCAAGTTGAAAGTTTTGCAGATAGAGAAGTTATTCTCACAGACTCTGAAGGCTCAGAGGCAAACAAGACTAAAGACAAAGACTCTGAAGAAAATCCAGATGCTACACCTTTAACTTCCCAACTTGACAATCTGCATATTTCTGAAAGACCAACAGTCAGAGGATCTTCTTCCAGAATGAAAGCTTCTCATCCAGAGGATGTGATAATTGGAAAGAAAGATGATCCAATAAGGACAAGAGCATTTCTCAGAACTTCTGAATCTTCCTTCTGTGGCTTAGTGTCAATTATAGAACCTTCATCTGTTGATGAGGCTCTGGAAGATAATGAATGGATTTTAGCTATGCAAGAGGAGCTGAATCAATTCACAAGGAATGAAGTCTGGGATCTGGTTCCAAGACCTAAAGGTTTCAATGTTATTGGAACAAAATGGGTTTTCAGAAATAAACTGAATGAAAAAGGAGAAGTTGAAAGGAACAAAGCAAGACTGGTTGCTCAAGGCTACAGTCAACAAGAAGGCATAGACTACACAGAAACATATGCTCCTGTTGCAAGGTTAGAGTCTATACGCTTGCTTATTTCATTTGCTGCACAACATAACATCACTCTTTATCAGATGGATGTTAAAAGTGCTTTTCTTAATGGAATTATAGAAGAGGAAGTGTATGTCCACCAACCTCCTGGTTTTGAAAATGAAAATTTTCCAGATCATGTTTACAAACTAAAAAAATCTCTTTATGGACTAAAACAAGCTCCCAGAGCTTGGTATGAGAGGTTGAGTAATTTTCTTCTTAAGAAGGATTTCATCAGAGGAAAAGTGGATACCACACTATTTTGTAAAACCATTAAGAAAGATTTGTTGATTTGTCAAATTTATGTAGATGATATTATTTTTGGATCAACAAATATTATGCTTGGAAAGGAGTTTGCTAAATGTATGCAGGAAGAATTTGAGATGAGCATGATGGGAGAACTGAAATTCTTTCTGGGAATCCAAGTAAATCAGACTCCAGAGTGCACCTACATACATCAGACGAAGTATGTTAAAGAGCTTCTGAAGAAGTTTAACATGCTGGATAGCAAAATGGCAAAGACTCCAATGCATCCTACAAGCACTCTAGGTAAGGAAGAGGTAAGTAAGAAGGTAGATCAGAAACTCTACAGAGGTATGATAGGATCTCTTCTTTATTTGACTGCTTCTAGACCAGACATTCTGTTTAGTGTTTGTTTATGTGCTAGATTCCAATCAGATCCTAGAGAATCACACTTAACTGCTGTTAAGAGGATTCTAAGGTATCTGAAAGGTACTGCTAATGTTGGTTTGTGTTACAGAAGATCTGACAAATATTCACTAGTTGGATTCTGTGATGCTGACTATGCTGGAGATAGAGTTGAGCGCAAAAGTACTTCTGGAAGCTGTCAGTTTCTTGGAAGTCATCTGATCTTATGGTACAGCAAGAAGCAACCAACAATTGCACTATCAACCACAGAGGCAGAATACATTGCTGCTGCTGGGTGTTCCACTCAGATGCTCTGGATGAAGAGTCAACTAGAAGATTATCAAATCTATGAGAGTAATCTTTCTATCTTCTGTGACAATACTTCAGCTATATGTTTATCCAAAAATCCAATTTTACACTCTAAGGCTAAACATATAGAGATTAAACATCACTTCATCAGAGACTATGTTCAGAAGGGTGTAATAAATTTAGCCTTTGTTGATACAGATCATCAATGGGCAGATATTTTCACAAAACCCCTTGCTGAAGATAGGTTTAAGTTTATTCTGAAAAATATTTGTATGGATTTTTGTCCAGAGTAATATTTCTCAGAGTCTACTTCTCAGATGCTAAGTGTTTAACACTCTGAAGTATTTCATCTGTTTTGCTTATTTAATTTATCTGTGATTTATTTTTGTGTGAAACTCTGTACTGACCATCTCAGAGGATCTGAAAGTTGAAAACGTTTCATTTCTTAAGAGTTACAGAATCACATGCAAAGCAAACACGTGTCACTCAGAATCTGAAAAGATGGAGTACACCTACTGACTATGACGTTTAAGGTATTGCTTTGAAAATCTCAATCTGTCTTGATTTTCCCCCCAAATGTCATATCATAATTAAAAATGATTACTTTTCATTAAATGCAAACGTGCGTATGTGTCCTATGTATGTCTGTTGTGTTTCCCATGCGTGTTTTATTTTTCTATATAAACCACTCTCACAACACATTCACACTTTTCACACTCTCAACACATATGCGCTTTTGTCTGTTGTTCTCTCTCTTCTCAAACCCTAAACGAACCCAGAAACCGTCATCTCCTTCTTCTTCATCAACAATGGCATCCACATCAAAAGCAGTTACTACCAAAGATTCTACCACTATCATTGAACCAGTACGCACTCTTCTGACTCCTGTTGATTCTCTAGAAGTGTTATGTGAAAGTTTCGTGGATTTGGAAGACCTTGCTGATAATGGGTTTGATCTGATTCCTTCGATCAAAGAACAAGGTTGGAACGGTTACTTTGATAGACTGATGGGTCCTGTGTATCCAAAGTTAGTGAAGGAGTTTTGGATCCATGCATTCGCTACTCCAAAGTTCGTTCATTCTTCTGTGCTGGGTAAGAAGATTGTTATCACTGAAAATCTGATCAGGAAACTCATAGGTTTCACAGCAACTGATGGAGTAACCTCTCTATCTTCTGCGCGTGAAGACCTGAAGGATGTTTGTCAAGAAATCTGCACTACTGGTGAACCTTGTAAGAAGGTTAAGTTTTTGAAACCCACTTACAAGATTTGGGCTAAGATTTTCTTGAACACCATTTTTCACAGACCCTCCTCAAACTCATCTGACTATGTTAATGCTGAACAACTTTACTTCATGTACTGTTTGCATCAAAACATTCAGATTGATCTTCCTTATCTGTTGTTCAATCATCTGGTATCTCATGTCAAGGAAACAAGGGAAACAGCAAGAGATAAAACTGGAAAAGTCAGATCATGGATTCCTATGGGAAGACTGATTTCAGATATTCTGGTAGAAAACCAACTTGTGGCGCATCTGCAAGAGGCTGGGCTGACAGAAGATCTGAACTTTATCATTGGCTCTGAGATAAATGGCTTAACTCTGAGAAGGATGAAATTGGTTGAAGATTTATCTGAGAAACCAAGGAAAACTAACTCTGAAGAGGTTAGGGGGAGAAGGATTCCTGTTGAGGACTTTCCTCTATTTACCTCAGATGAACCCAGAGAGCTAATAGCTGAGTATGTTGCTTGCTGCATCAGAGATGGTGTTGAGATCCCTGCAAATCTTGTGCAGAAGGAAGGCCAAGTTCTTCCTGATCAGACAAGGGAAAGAAGACGCAAGAGAAAAGGTGATAAAGAAGGTCATCAGAAGAAAAGAAAGCATTCAGATGCTGAGAAAAAGAAGAAAAGAAAGAAGCTGAAGAAGGTTCAACAAAATCCTCCTGCAGCAACTTTTGAAGAGATAAGAGATACTCTGAAACAGGTATTTAACACTGATTCTAATCCTGTTCATCATTCTGCTACCACACCATCTGACTCACCCCTCATATTTAAAAGATCTAGACCATCTGAGACTCATACACCACAACCAACAATCATTCAAACACCACAATCCAAACAAACTCAACAAACAACACCACAACCTCAAAACCCCATCCCAGAATCTACAATTCCAGAGGATGTTCACCCTGAACACTCTGACCAACCTGAAAATCCCATTGATCCTAATGAGATTTTAGATATTACACCCTTAAACCGTTCTATCATTTTATCTTCAACTTCTGAAAAATCTAACCAATCTGATACATCATCTGATGATGAATCATCTGGTTTCATTAATGAATGTTTGAATGATCTCAAACAACCTCGTACTGAGAGTGTTTGGAAACAACTTTTTAAATCTCCCACCTCTGATCATCCACCTTCTCCACAAAATTCCCCCACTCAAACTCTCAATCCACAACATCTTGAAATCCAATCCACTCCACAACCAACATCTGAACCACAACCAACATCTGAACCACAACCATCATCTGAACCAACCAACCAACAAATTTCTGAACCACAAATTAACCAACAAACATCTGAACCTCAAACATCTGAACATCCATCTCCACAACCACAACCTCAACCTTCTAAACAAACACCACAAACACAACCAACCCAACCCAGAATTCCTGATGAAGCAGAATTGGGATCAAGTGTTTATACTATGTTAAGAAATTTTGACAAGGATAATGTCTCAGACTTTGCTGACATTATGGATGTGTGCATGACCACTATGGATAAAGAGGCTGCTAATGCTGTCTGGAAGAAATATCTTTACAGACTGAATAGGGAGGCTTTGAAAATCAGGACTCAATGTCTTAGATTATCAAAAGTAAGGTTTGCTGCTTATCAGAAAAGGATTAAGAAAAACCCTCCTCCTATTCTTCTTCTAGAAGCTCCTCCACCTCCAGAAATTCCTGCACCCAATGTCACTCAGATTGTTTCAGAATCCACTGTTCCAGAATCTTCTATTTCAGTATCTACAGATCTTCAGAAGGATGTCAAGGAACTAAAGGACTTCATGGTTGATCAAAAGAAGACAAATGAAGAAATGAAAACTTGGATGGCTAAGCAAGATAAGAATTCAGAGAGGATTACAGCACTGCTGCAACTCATCGCTTCTCAACAAGCCTCATCTGCCAAACCTTCTTAATGCTTTTGCACAAGTTTTTCATGCTTTGTTTTGTTTTTGATTGTCTTCTGATATGTTTTGTTTGCTTCTATCTGAATCTGGATGTTATCTTAATGAAAATGATCTTTTGCTTATCTGGATATGTGTTTCTTCTGCATCTTTACTGTCTTTTAAAAAATCTTTTTGATTATGACAAAAAGGGGGAGAAACAAAATAGAATCCGATTGTTCAAATCTATAAGCAATTATCTGAACTAAGTCAGACATGTTACTAACATTCTTTGAATCTAATCAGAATCTGACAAATTTATCTAACCAGACTCTGACAAATTTCATTGAAGTTTTTCCTGAGATCTATCTTTTCAGAACCTGATCAAAAATAGCTAAATCTGAGTAAACCAGACTCTGATATCTAAAGACCAGACTCTGATATCTAACCTTGAGTACTATGATCTGAAAGATAACTCAAGACAGGAAATGGCAAGATAAACAACCAAGTGTTCTGAAGTTGTTCATCTGGCATCAAGCTTTAATATGGCATCAAGCTTTGGCATCAAGCTTTGACTCTAGAAGTCAAACATATATCAACCAGGATTTGTCAACCAGGCTTCAATCAGGATGTTAATCAGGCTCTGAACCCAAAATGCAATCAGGCTCTGAATCTGAAATGAAATCAGGCTCTGAATCTGAAATATACTCAACCAGAAAGGGAAGTATCTAATTCCATTAGAGTATTCATTTCAGGGGGAGATTGTTAATCTCAGGGGGAGTAATTTTAATTCATTTTTTTATTGAACAAATTGCTCATGTTTTGTCATCATCAAAAAGGGGGAGATTGTAAGAGCACAGATTGTGTCTCAGTAATATCTCTATGTTTTGATGATAACATTAATGATAATTTGTATACAAGAATTATACTCTCTAAATTTGTTCTAAACTGTTTTCTACAGGCACAAAAGATTTTAATCTTAAAGAGCAAATTTGATGTGAACAATGAATTCTGAATGGCTCAAGAGCATCTGAAGATTAGAAGAATCTGAAGTATAAGAGCTTAGTTATCAAGATTCTGAAGATACAACACGCTGCATGTATTATCAAGAATCTGAATAAGAGAAGACTCTGAGTGAAGAGACTCTGAATGAGAGAAGACTCTGATCTGAGTGAAGACTCTGATCTAAGAGCATGTTACGCTTCAAGCACACAGCTGCACCAGACTCTGATTCATCAACATCTGAAGAACATATTAGGCTCTGAAGTTTCCAGAAGGTTCTGAAGACTGAAGACTCTGATATTGATTGTTGATCTGAATTATTTGAAGAAGAATATTTTAATATATCCGTTGGAATATGCCAGCAAATCTTTCCTTAATTGGGATAGACAAAATTCTCTGCACAGAAGATTATTCCTCTGGTACATTCCTGATATAGTTAAATCACAGCTCAGCAGACAATTGCTACACCCACATTTTGTGCGCCGTCTCTCTGCTGTAATAGTACAAAGGACAGTACTATTTTGATATTGGAAATATTTTCTCTAACGGTAAAATATTCTCTCCAATATTCAAGTGGCTATATAAAGGACATCATAGCTCATTCTTCAAGTGCCAAGAATTACAACAATATTGACAAGAACTCTCTCACGCTCAAAGCTTTCATATTCTTCACTGTTCATACATTGTTCTAAACTTAGAGAAATAACACAGTTGTGTTTATAGCTTTCATAGAAGCAATTCTTACTCTTTCATTGTATTACATTAATTTGTAAAGAAAGTTTTCCTTAAGAGGATCTAGGTTAGATCAGTAGCTCTTAAGAAGACTAAGAACAGTTGTTCTTAGGTGTGCTATTTGTAATCAGTTGATTTGAATAGTGGATTAAGTCCTTGTTGAGAAAGGCAAATCACTCTTGAAAAGGGTGGACTGGAGTAGTTGAGTTCAACGAACCAGGATAAAAATACTTGTGTTTTTATCTTTGATTATTTTCTGTCATACTTATTCAACCCCCCCCTTCTAAGTATTTTCTCACCTTCATCTCTGAGTTGGTATATGCAGTTAGAGGGTAATCAGATCCGATCATGGGTGGACTTAGCCAATGCTTTTCTGAAGTAGTATGACTACAATCTTGATGTAGCTCCTAGTCGCATGCAGCTGCAAGAATTGTCTCAAGGGAACAATGAACCTTTCAGGAAGTATGTTCAGAGATGGAGAGAATTTGCCACTAGAGTGCAACCGCCTCTCCTAGACTGAGAGTTAAAAGGCATGTTCGTAAACTCCTTACAGAGCCCGTACTTCGAAAGAATGCTTGGAGTTGCACCAAATTTCTATGAATTGGCAAGGGCGGGAGAACGCATTGAGCATGGCGTTAAGACTGGAAGAATCCAGAATGTTTCGGGCGGTCAGGCTAGTGAAACTGAATCTCTCTATAGCTGCCAAACTGAAGAAGGAGTTGTGATCAATGCAGTCATGATAGATGTTGGGTATTCTCAAGATGAATCGGTGAAATCTGTTGGTTCTTCGTCTTCTCAGCGGTCGGTATCCTCTGTGTCTCGTTATTCTGGACAGACAATTGTGCCTAGGGCACCATATTCAGAACTTTATGTCGCTCCTCATGCTAATCAGCGAGCCCGTGGCCGAGGTTATCAGAATCAGCGTCAGAACCAGAACCGACCTTGTGACAACTTGGAACGAAGGAATGCTCCTTCTCATCCGGTGCCTGTGCCGTATAGCCAGATTCTGCCACATTTGATTCAGAATTCTTTGGTGGAACCCAAAGCTCTTAAGCCCGTGCCAGAGCCTTACCCTCCTGGGTACAATCCCCATGCTCAGTGTGGATACCATGGTGGATCCCCGGGGCATTCAATTGAAGATTGCAAAGCTTTTCAGGCAAAAGTGCAACAGTTGATCGATAAAGGGTGTATTTCCTTTCCAGATGGAGTTCTGGTGGTTCATGACAATCTCTCAACTGTCTGAGCTCGCAGATTCAGAGGTTTATTTCCAAAGGCTAGTGGTCCTGACAGGCAGACGTCCTCAGCGTTGGCAGTCCTCAGACTTTTTATCATTTGCATTTGTAGTTTCTTTTCTGTTAGTTACTACTTGCTGTTAAACATTGTTTGTTTCGAATGGTAATATTGATAAAGTGACTATGCATTTTTCTGAATTAATCATGTCGTTGTCACTCATTTATTGCATTGCACTGGCACTTGCATTTTATTTTACTCCACTTTATCACTATGATTAGCAAATATTCGAGGGAGGATGATGAAACTGAATACTCATAACCGATGATCGTATGCTTTCAGATAAAACCTTGCCGATGACGTACAAGGCATTGTTTCAAATCCCCTAAACACTGGAGATATAAGGAGTTAGTCCCTTGTTAACCACTTCGAGCCAAGAAGTAGAAGTTTTTTCGGACTTTTAAACCCTCACATCTTAACCCGGGGCAGGGTAGTTGTCAGTTAGCTTGACCGAGCGTTTAAGTCTTATAGAGGAGTGTTGCCTTTCGAGGACCAATCACATCGTATTTTTCCCCAGAGGTCGTACCTCATCAACCACAATGGTTAATCCTCACCAATCAGGAGTGAGACAGTTGCAATCCTTTTGAAGCAATCAAGACAATCAGTGTCACACGACTTGTTCCAAGAAAGAAATAAGAAAGCCCGCTAAGTAAAAAGAAAAAGAAATACTGGAAAGCTAATACTTAGGCAAAAATTAGGGCATCCCGCTGGACTTCAAGAAAAGAAAAATCGAAAAGAACTCAAAAGGAGTCAGTCCAGGCAAAAATTAGGGAATCAAAAGAATGAAAAAGAAAGGATATAAAAAGGAAAATTCTCGAACAAGGACAAAGTCGTGTGGATACAGACACCGAAAACAAAAAGGGAGTAACTGTCACTCTGAAAACCTTGTGAATTCTTTAACCACTGTTCCCAATATTCAACATACCTCTCGAAGAGGCGAGCGCTCGAGACTGTTAACTGAACTTTAGGATCGGAGATCATCACGTAGAAGGGGTGGGTATAAATCACGACTCGAGCCTAATATCCTTTGTTTCACGAACCGTGAACCCGACCACGATACAACCCTTAAAAGACCTAATTGAGGCAGGGTTTATCCTAAAAGCGCATTACGATAAGGTTGAGTAACCTGACTCCTACATGATTTACTAATCATATCCTTGTTGTGTTTTTCACTGATCAAATCAGCATTACGTTTGAACTGTTGGTTCATTCGTCACTCACTATCATGACACGTAAATGAGTGACAGTACATTTTTTTAAAATCTGCATGAACACTGCATTAAAATTACCATTCGTTAATAGACAATTTTAATTTCAGGTCAGTAGTTGATATGAAGGAATTCCAACAGGGAATAATCGAACAGGACTGAATAATTTAGCAGTCTGGACCAGAATGGTGTGAAACCCTGTGAATTTGAGGCATTGACTTCCAGTGAGTTTGGAATCAGTCAGTCTGAGGACAAGTCCTGAAGCATCGGTTGACTATGGGACAATTTGTTCAAGAAGCAGTTGATCAGAAGTGAATCTTCTTGAGACACATTCAAGGGAAACTACCCGGAGTTCCTGTGATTTGAGGGCAGATCCCTCAAGTGTTCAATCAGATCAGGTTAAGTCGCTTCAACGCTCATTCAGGGGCAAGCTACTTCAGAAGTATATTGAAACCAACCATGCTAAGAGTTGGTTAATTGAGGATGAATCCTTCCGTTGTACAGATACCGGGGAAAGCCATCTCGAGGTCGCCTCGTGGCAAGCTGCTTTCTGTTCAGAATGAATTTTCCCAAGAGTCGGATTGGGGCAAGTTGAATTGCACTCGGGCAAGTTGTTCATACGAGTTTGCTCACCCCAGCAAGAGTTGAGTGTCGGGGAATCGTGTCATTACCCTACCAAAAAACCTGAACCTTCTGAAGAAGCCTTGCTGTCATTGGATTGTTATTCGACAGCCTAACCTGTTACTTGGCAGAACCTTGTGACCAAATCGTTTTAAAGTCCAGTTCTTGTCTGGCGAACCGGAGATCAGTTCTCGTATGAAATCCAAACCAGAAACCAGCCCCGTCTGGTCACCTTTTCTTTAACCTATTGTTCAACCAGTCCCGTCTGGATAACACAGTTTTAAAGTCCAGTTCTCGTCTGGTAAACCGTAAATCAGTTCTCATCTGACAACCTAACATATTTTGCTATCAGTTCTCGTCTGATAGTCCACCTTGAATGCTAGCCCCGTCTAGTATTTTCCCTTATAAATCCATTTTGTTAATAACCTATTCTCATCCCTAAACCAGAAAAAGCCTAAATATATTCGACACAATGATTCCTAGTGACTCCTATGCTGTCACATTCCCCGACACAAGGCTCAAGTGATCCCAGCTCCATGATTGGTATTCTGTATTCCTTGTGTTGATGTTGTTGAATCAGGATTATTTTCTCAGCAGAGATGTACAGTTTGAGATTGTTTCCCCTGAGCAGTTTGAGATTACAGCAAGTTGAGATGGTATCTATCCCTTATCAGAGTAGGATCAAGATTATCCTCGGCAGGTTTGATTAATATTCCCGGCGGAGTATGGCCATCCCAAGCATTGAACGTTGATTAGCCTAATGTGTTATTTTCCCAAGTGGGTGGAGACTAAAGCTTTCCCTGACAGACAGATTTGGGTTTATTTCCCCAGCAGTGGGACTGATGCAATGTTGTATCCCCGTAGAGTCCAAATTTGACTCGTTTCCCCTTCGAGTCCAGGTCATTGACTCATTCCTCAAGCAGAGAACGACGTTGATTCCCTTATTGAGTAATCTCCAGACGAGTAGATTTTGATGTCAGATAGAGAAGAGTTATTTCTCAGCAGCTTGCTTCGTACCCTATAAGGACTCAGGGTGTCCTAAAAGGACCGTTCAAGGTTGTTTTCCTCAATGAAGTGAGATTCAATTTCAGTGATCGATTGTTATCCTCCGCATTCGCCAGAGGTGTGTCCTTGATAGGATCGGTACATCTCCAACAAAGTTGTACAATGAGTAGCTAAGGATTGATATCCCCAGCAGTGTTGATATACAGGTATTCCTCATCAGACCTGATAGTCCAACAGGTGTTACCCAGAAAGGTCAGTCTCCGTAAGGCGTACGCAAGATTATCCTCAGCAGATCGAGATTGATATCCCCGGAAAAGTGTAGCCATCCCCGGCAGATTGATTGTGCATTCCCAACGGTTTAGGATCGAAGTTCTCCCTGACAAGCGGATTTGGGTTTATTTTTCCAGCACTGGGTCAGTGTGCAGTTTTCTCGTAGGAGACTATTCGCAAGTGCGCAGCTCTCGATAGTTCAGACTGAAGTCTCCAGCGGAATTGAAATTCCCCACAGAGTTGTATTTTCCTCGACAAGTAGGATTTATTCCAGTGGCTGGTTACCCGTCCCCAGCCGAGTTTGCAGTTCCCCAAGAGAGCCGAATCCTTGGAAGTGTTCAGGCCAGGATTGGTTTTCCCCAGTAGAGTGTTGAATAGCTGATGCTGGATTTCCCCACCGGAGTCGTTATCTCCAAGAAAGCTTTGCCGCGAAGGCCGTGCAGTTTATTTCTGCGATTGATATCGTTCCCTCGACAGTTTGTGGTTTGAATACCTGGTTGAGTGGGTTCAGGTTCTCATAGAACTTTGTTCCCCTACAGCAGTCGACTGAAGTTCGTTTCCCTAGGCGGAATCCAATTGAGATTGATGTGACTTCTTCTCCTCGGCGGGATGAGTCCTTCCTCCACCAGAGTGGTCCTTTGTCCTTGACAGGAGGATTCTCCCTTCAGCATTTATTTTGCTGATGGGGTCGTAGCATTTTGCATGATTGCATATCCTTTACCCTAAACGCGTAGCATTTCCACCGTGTGGAGCATTGCGCCATAGTCAAGCATATGCATATGAAACATGAGCTAGGGCGTTACCGTTCTTATTTTGCAGGTGTTCCTCCGCAGAATGGTTTGCTTAAGATGATTCTTGAATTCCCCATCGAAGTTATTGCTTAAGATGATTCTTAAAATCCCCAGTGAAGTCTCCAGGGTTGGTTGCTCAAGTTGATGCTTAGAGTCCCCGGAAGAGTGTTTGCTCAGGATGATTCCTGAAATCTCCAGCAGAGTTATTGGTTCAGGGTGATTCTTGAAGTCCCCGACGGAGTCATTTGTCCAAGATGATTTTTGAAGTCCTCAGCAGAGTTGATTCACCCAGAATGATTTCTGGATCCCCGAAGCAGAGTTACTTGATAGTTCTCCAGAATCCCCAGCGGAGATGTGTCATCCCCAACAGGTTTTAAACATAGAAGTTGAGATTTCCTTGGAAACTTGATGATTGAAGTCCGGCAGCGGTGCCCAAAACCCCAGACTTGCTGATGAAGTCCAACTGTATTGACGAAGTAGTTCTCTCAACTGATGCGGAGTGCCGGACGGTAAAAGATTGTATATCCTTATTTTGTTCATGATTGACCAAGAATTCTATTCCCGACTTACTGACGAAGTCTGGCTGACGCCCGAAAATGCCTTTGAATGCCCGACGGCATAAATAACTTGATTGTTAAAAGTTCCTAATGACCTGACGAGTCCCGAGCAATCCTTCTGCCGCAGTGTCGCGGAATGCCTGACAGCAATATCAGCTATCCATTACTAGTTACCACATAACCGGTGACCCCTTGATGACTTGAGGACGCATATCTACAGCAAAATCAGATGATCATCCTGACGGAGATTTGAGATTAGACCTTTCACCGGTTACCGTGTGACCAATTCCCCAGCAGAGTTGTCGTGCAACTGGCATGCTCAGTTTTGAAGATGTTCCTAACAATCAGAGTATCGTTCACCTGTGCGTGGTTGGCAAATCACCCGTTACCGTGCAACTGGTGATACCTCGATGATTTGAGGATGCAATGATATCAGATAAATTAGAGAATCATCCTGAAGGAGGACAGATCAATATTTCTCCAGCTAGTTGCCGCGCAGCTATCATTTCAGTTTCCGAAGATTTGTTCCCATCATAAGTACCGTGTACTTGTGCAGTTGGCAAATTTCCGGGTTTGTTTGTATTCAACCGTCTTCTACCTTTGAAGGATTGAAAGTCGTTCGCTTCTCAACCCTTCAGGTCCAAGCCGTTTGAATAGGGGCAGCTGTTGCACCCCAAAATTTGACCAACTACTTATTGCAATTTGGCTCATGTTTTGACTCATTTCATTTTGCGTTTGCATACCGCGTACATTGCATTTTTTCAGTCAGATTGACTTTATCGGGATTACAGCCCTCTGATCACGCTTCAGGAATTTTAGGCCAATACGAGGACGCATTTTGAGAATTGGTGCTCGTTCCCTGTGTTTTCAGCTCTCGCTGTTGTTTTTGAGGACATCTCGGTGTCCGGTTTTTACCGTTTATTTCGCTGTATTCGCGCATCTTTTTTCTAATCGATTTAATTGGCTGTACTGTATTTTTAGATTTTTTCCCTTATTTTCTAGAATTTTTTAATGGATTTAATTGATTTTTCTAGATATTAAATAGATTTTTTTAATAGCTTTAATAGAATAAATGTTTTTTTAGAATTTTAAAATAGATATTAAATGTTTTTAAATAGTTTTTAGTTTTAATTTCTTTTTTAGGAATTACTTTAATCATTTTTAGAGATTAATTGAAATAGAGTTTAAATCATTTCTTTTTTAGATTAATTTCTTTTTAGAGTTAACTAGATATTAATTAGCATTTTAGGAGGTTTAATTAGATTGATATCTTTAATTAAGTCATTAGGTTAATCCTTTTTTAATTAGGACATTGATTTGTTTTAATTAGGATTAATAGGGTAGTTAATCAGCATTAATTGAGTCTTTAAGTCATTTTCGTTCAGTCTTAATTAGCATCTTAATTGAGTTTACTTGCATTAATTGTCCATTTTTAATCATCTTAGTTGCAATTAGTCAAGTCATTAATTTGAGTCAGATTTTTTTGTCCTATCTCGTGGGCCACTTGTCCAATTGTGGGGGCCCAACTCGTTTCTCACTGCCACTTGTCCGTATAAGAAGGTCCACGCGTGTTTCTCTCTCTGGTCACCACCTCACTCCCAGGCGCCACCTCACTACCTGCATGGCTGACACGCCACCTCACACGTGTCCGCCTCACACTTTCCCCTCCATGCGTGTTGCCACGCGTACCACCCTGGTGTCATCCCTCCTGCCGGCTATGCAAACACCGGGAAGGTGTCACCGGAGAAATCACACGGCCAAACCTGCCGGTAACCAACTCGCCGGAACTCTAACTATCCCCGGAAAATAGTAACAGCCACCGGAAATTTCATCAGTTTTCCCAGATCCACCAAAGAACTTCATCTCTGTTCTTGACCGTTTTCCAGAAATTCACAAGAAACTCAAGAACCTTCATCAATCAGCTTCTAGAATCCTCACCAAGGATCTTCCATGATCATCAATCTCCAACAACCTTTTCCGGCGACTTCAAGATTCCATTCAACACAAACTCAGATCTACACTCAATCTTCTTCGATCTCCAGATCCTACGATCTCCAACCTAAACCGTTACATCTACCAAACTTAAAACATCCAAAATCATAAACCTTCTTCATATCTTCATCAAGCGACGAACATTCTTCGTATCACTGCCATGAACAAATCTCCGTTTTGTTCTTCGTCATCTTCATATTTCTTTTTCGCCCAGATTTTCAAACGTTCATCAATAGGTTTCCGATCTTCAACAACAAACTTCGCAAACTGAAACCTCATCAAGATCTTCCATACATCATCCATCATCTACAACGAACTCACGATCATCAACAGCATCTCATCTCTAGATTTTCCGATCTTCAGACGCCATCGTCACCATTGCTACTAAGCTTCGAGCCCTCCGTTAACTCTAATAACCCTCCATTTTCACGGACAACAACAGACGGAACCCAGATGAGCAACAGAGGCGGAAGAAGACGCTACACCGTGAATCAACAAGGAGGTTTGGTTATGAAACGTTTATCTATTGATTTTGTCTTGTTGTTCGTTGTAGACAGAATAGATGGAAGGACGGAAGTGCACAAGGAGAAGTACGGTGACGGCGGCGGAGGCTGGGTAGAAGGGACCTAGGGTTTCAGACTAAGGATTTGGATGAAGGAGAGGAAGTCTGGTGGACTTGAGACGTTGGGCCTTGGGCCCAATGGTTTCAGTGTTGTTTGTTGGACTTGCACCTCCTGTTTTCCACTTCACACCCCGTCCCTGGTTTGGCTGATGGATTGGTATTGGGCCCAACGTTTTCTGCTTACGCCCCCTGTTTTTTGGCTCACACCCCCTCCCCGTTTTTGGTGTGTTAGTTTTGTTGGGCTGGGCCATTATTTTTGCTGAAGCATAACCCCTGTATTATTAATAATTCCCCCCCCCCCCCTGCAGTTTAAATTCTCTTTTATTTTCTTAATATTTTTGTATTACAATTTTAATTGTAATGCTTTTTTAGTAAATTTTAGAGTTTATTTCTTAGAATACTATAGAATTTTATTAGTATAGAATTCATAGAAATTTAGGTGTTATATTTTGTATAGGAATTATAGAGTTTATTTTCCTTAGAATATTATAGAGTTAGATAGATTTTATATGATAGTTTCTATTACGCATTTTCTTTATAATTTCTATAGAGATGTTTTGTAGTAGAAGTTAATCGCCGTTTTTTGGAATAGCATAGTATTTCCATTTGGTAGTGGATTTCTCTCCTATTTCCTCTTCTGCTATCCGTTTTATCTCTAATTTTATTTTTGGCTGGCCGTGTGACACGATTTAATTGGAGAATGATTTTCGATATCATTTCTCTATCTTGTCTTTGACACGGACATCAATACGCTACCTCTGAGAGTTTGATTTCTCGTGTAAGTCGAACCATGACGGTCTAAGCGTTACATTGTTCTTGATTCAAGCGTCCTCATCAAGGATCCAGAGAGGAGAAGATTGGAATGGAGCTTGCGCGCATGTCAAGAGCCAACGGAGCCGCTCCGCTCAACATCATCATCGTCTTATTCAAGTCTTCAGGCAACCGTCGAGTGTTGTGAGCTGTATCGTTAGATACGTAGGAAATGACAGTTGAGGAGTTTCTTCTCAATCGTCTAGGATGTCTAGTATGGTACCCTTTGGGTGACATGCGACGCATTCACTCCTATGTCTTAGGCTCTTGCGTGTGTGTCCCGAGTTCCTTCCCGTTTAGGCGTAGGCCTGCTTCCTCTTTATTCTCGCCCCCGTGCGATCGAAACCCCGTTCTCTCGCGTTCAGGCGATCGAGATCCCTTCTCTTGCCCCCGTGCAATCGAGATTCGTGTTCCCGTCGAACTACGTTTGCTCTGATCTCTCGTACCAGACGAGAGTACGTAGGCATAGGATGCGATATCCTAGCGAGCTCCCTTCTCCCTTCTCCCTTTTCCCGTTTCTCCGTTTTAGCTGTAGTAGGTCGAACTACAGCGGCTCTGATTTCTCATACCGAATGAGAATATATAGGCATAGGATGCGATATCCTAGCGAGCACATTAACAACTAACCTTTTTGTTCTCTCGCTGCCATGCGATCGAGACTTTCCCGCTGACGACTGATGTTTCCCTTTCTCTTGCCCTTGTGCATTTGAGACCAGACCGTAGTTCTAGTTCCCGTAGGTTCCCGTACCTTTCAAACCAACTTAATCTCTCACCCCTGTGTGATCGAGAACACCCTGCTAGCCGTAGTTAGCCTGAACTACGACATGCTTTGATTTCTCTGACGAGAATACGTAGGCACAAGACGCGATGTCTTGGCGAAAGTACGTAGGCACAATACTGATGTATTGGCGAGCCACCTTCCCCGTAACCCGTAGTTAGTCGAACTACGTAGACTCTGATTTCTCATTCTCTGATGAGAATACGTAGGCATAGAGTGTGACGCTCTATCGAGTCAGTTTCTTTCCGTTTAGACTTAGCGGCCGTAGATAGATTGTTTTTGCATCCTTTAGACAAACCAACAAGCGTGGATCCCGTCGAGTACGACGGACGTGAGGGGTGCTAATACCTTCCCCTTGCGTAACCGACTCCCGAACCCAAACATGGTTGTGATGACCTTGTCTTATACCTCTTCGTCAGGTTTTTCCGATCGTTTCCTTTCCCGCTCCGAGGGATAAATAACGAAAGGTGGTGACTCTTCTGTTTTGCCGGCACCTTATTTTCACGGTAGCGACACTTAGTACTAATGTGACCAACTTCTCCATAATTAAAACACTTCACCACATTCCTTCTACAATTAGTCGTAGCATGTCCAATACCTCCACAGTTAGAACACTTCGTAATGGTCTTCCCACACTCAAAAGACTTATGGCCCATCTCGCCACACTTGTAGCACTTGACAGCACTAGAACTTCCTCCTCCGGATTTCTTCTCAAAGTTTCCCTTATGTTTTCCCTTATCAACAGGTGTCACATAAGGTCCACTCCTAACTTGTTATTTTCCTTTCCTCTCATTCAAACTCTTATAATGAGTAGAACAAGCCTTGCTATCTTCCTCAAAAATTCTACAACACTCGGTCAGATCCGAAAATCTCCTTATTCTTTGGTATCCCACCGCTTGCTTAATCTCAGGACGCAAGCCATTCTCAAACTTGATACACTTAGAAAAATCAATAGTAACTGCAGTATAATGAGGATGAAATTGAACCAATTCCATAAACTTAGCAGTATAGTCCACTACGGACATACTACCTTGTTTCAATTCAAGAAATTCCATTTCCTTATTTCCCTTCACACTCTCAGGGTAATACTTCCTCACGAATTCAGTACGAAATAACTCCCAAGTTATCTCTTCATCATCTACTTCAAGAATTTGTCAAATTCCGACCCACCAATCGTTGGCTTCTTCTCTCAGCATGTGAGTCCCAAGTCTCACCTTATTCTCTTCTGCATAGCCCATGACTCTAAAGATTCTTTCAATCTCTTTCAACCAAATTTGGGCACCGTCGGGATCAAACCTTACTTTGAAGACCGGTGGTTGGTTCGTCCTAAACTCATTATTAGCATTCACATTCGGCGCACCCTGCACCGCCCTAGCCATTGCCTCCAATGCAACAGCCATCACATTGTCGTTACGACCAGCCATATTCTGATTATTCCCAAAAATAACAATAAGGTTAAACAACCGTTTAACAAACACAACAACGAGACAGACACAACTGACTCAACACTGGCTCTGATACCACTTATTGTAACACCCCCTTTCTATACCCCCAAATAATCAAATAAATCATTTAGGCACGTATTGAAAATTTCATCAGAGTGTAATTAAAAACATGATATAAAAGAGGCATGTCACATTATGCTTGAAATTAAAACATACAACACCTGCTCAACAAGATATGCAACAGTGGGGTAACTTTCAACAGAGGAACTTAGTCCTTACACCCACATCTCAATATTTAGAATAAAAGCGGAAAATCTAAACATTGAATAACATCAAAACATATGATCATATATATATATCATTCAGTTTGATCTACATCATCATTCAACATGTTTTCATAAACAAACATCAGCAGATACATATACAACGTATCACAAAAGAATTATATACAATCCTAGCTACCCGGTGCTACATATCAGAGCCAACCGACCAAAAAGAATGAAGCCACGCTTCACAAAAAGACCTCCAGCAATCCTACTCTGCAATGCCTCATAGAGCATCATAAAACAGCAGAAGGGTGAGAAATATTATCATAATAATTAATGCATATAATTATATATTTACATAATAATACACATATCACCATTCTCACCACATTCATCACAATTCAATCCTATATATATATATATATATATATATATATATATATATATATATATATATATATATATATATATATATATATATATATATATATATATATATATATATATATATATATATATATATATATATATATATATATATATATATATATATATATATATATATATATATATATATATATATATATATATATATATATATATATATATATATATATATATATATATAAAATTCACCAAGCATATTCATCATGCATATATCCACCATTCATTCATATACATCACAATGCATATTTTCATAACTAAGCATATTCATCAATCATGATTCTACAATTCACATCATTTTCACATAAACATTTACAATTATGTTTATTCACCAATACACAATTCATGATGATAAATGCAACTCATAGAGACCGACTCATGACTCTATGCAGATGCACATGCGGTTCCGACTCATTCAGCAGGTTTAATTGAAGAACCAAATGGAACCATCGCTCGTTACCGAAGTAACTCCCCGTCGGGCCTACGATGTTCACCCATCGCTCATACCCCACATGGGCACACGATGTTTCAGGATTGCTCACACCCCACACGGGCACACAATCTGATTGCTCACACCCCACAAGGGCACACAATCGTTCAACAGATTCTACGTGTAACCAATTTACCCATTGCTCACACCCCACATAGGCACACAATGTTTAAGGATTTCTCACACCCCACAAGGGCACACAATCGTTCAGCAGATTCACCGAGGAATCAATCAGCACAAGAATGTATATCATGATGCTTCACATGCAAAATGACTCCATACACTTCTTGAAATGCATACATATACATAATATTTTCATGCATTCTACTCATATAATTCTCATACAATCATCATACATTCACAATGAATTTCCATATTGTATTCATCATTTATCATATTCTATCACATACAATCAATTAGGCATTCACAATATCATGCCAAGTGGCCACATTTCACACTTCACAAATCTCAATCTAGGATTCATGCCATACGACTACCCACAACACATCTTATTACAATAGTACACAAACTATACATTTCAGATAAGAATTAAACACAATCGAACCAAACAATCAACATTGGATGGAAAACACAAGAAATGAAAAAAATGCTATCACACTCGCTGACCTTCGCCTGGCGAAGCCTTTAGCGAATGCTCGCTGCTACACTCGCCTGGCGAACTCGTTGGTGAAGACAGGCAGTAGCTACTGGAAGTATTCGCTACCTCATTCGCTGGGTTTCGCCTGGCGAACCCTCTCGCCACCACCTTCGCCTGGCGAACATGCCAGCGAAGGCTGATCTTGGCTACTGTAATGGTTCGCTACCCACTCGCTGGGCTTCACCTCGAGAACCTTCGCTTCTTCTCGCCTGGCGAACGCTAGCGAATCTGCGAACTCAGAACCCCAAACTGTCCAAGATCACCAAAACCTCACAGATCAACCATTCAATCCCAACCAGTTCCAATAGTTTTAGCCCAACATTACCCGACTAAACTACGCCATTTATTCCAGATTCTAACCGTTCAAACATTGATTCTTACCGATTAATCCATTTCGACCTAAAATGGTAAAATAATGGAAAACTCTCCAACAAATCCAAACACACACATACATAACCATAGACATCGATAAGATAATAAGATTTCACACCCTTACCCGATTAAATCGACTACTAGATGCTTGATCTTGATGATTTCCAAGTTTTCTTCTTTTTCTCCTCTTCTCTCTTTCTTTCTCTTCCTTTTATTTCTATCTCTTTTCTCTCCTCTTTCCACTTATATTCTTTCTATTCTATTTCTCTCAAAATATCTATAAACTCATCTTCTCACAAAGTATCCAACTTGACATTAAATACTAAATGTCTAAAATACCCTCCAATCTATTTTCCCCGAAAACTCTCAAAATCGGTAAAATAGCATAATATGCAAACATAACATATTAACACATAAATTCCACAATTTAAAATAATAATCACCCAATCAAATCAAAAGGCTCAACAAATGGGAAATCAGAATCGGGGTGTTACAACTCTCCCCCACTTTAGAAATTTTCGTCCTCGAAAATATTACCCGATTCAAACAAGTCCGGATACGACTCTCGCATCCCACTTTCCAATTCCCAAGTCATATTGCCTTCAGAAGCGCCTCCCCACGCTACTTTCACAAGCGCAATATCCTTGCCTCTAAGTTTCTTAACTTCACGGTCCAAAATCCTAATCGGTAAAACTTCAACCGTAAGGTTATCTCTTACTTCAACCTCGTTCATAGGAATAACATGTGACGGATTCGGAACATACTTCCGAAGTTGCGAAACATGGAACACATCATGAAAATTTGAAATATTCAGAGGCAACGCCACACGATAAGCCACAACACCAACTCATGCAGTAATTTGATACGGACCAATAAAACGAGAAGTCAACTTCTTCGACTTCAAAGCACGACCCACACCCGTAACCGATGTAACTCTCAAAAACACATGGTCGCCTTCTTAAAATTCAAGATCCTTCCTTCTCTTGTCATGATAACTCTTCTGCCTACTCTAAGAAGCTTTCATCTTTTCTCAAATAAACTTCACCTTCTCCGTAGTTTGTTGTACCATCTCCGGTCCAACTACCGACTTCTCACCAGTTTCATGCCAACACAAAGGTGTTCGACATCTCCGACCATACAAAGCCTCAAATGGTACCATACCAATACTTGAATGAAAACTGTTATTATAGGTGAACTCAATCAATGCTAAATAACTATCCCAAGCACCACCTTGCTCTAGTACACAAGCACGCAACAAATCCTATAACGATTGAATTGTCCTCTCGGCCTGACCATCCGTCTGCGGATGATAAGCCAAACTCAATCTTAGCTTAGAACCCAAAGCACTTTGCAAACTCTCCCAAAACCTCGATGTAAATCTAGGATCTCTATCCGATACAATACTCTTAGGAACTCCATGTAACTTCACAACCACACAAACATAAATCTCGGCTAACTTCTCCAAAGGATAGCTAATATCAATCAAGATGAAGTGAGCAGATTTAGTAAGCCTATCAATAATCACCCAGATAGCATTATGACCTCTTTGCGTATTTGTCAACCCTGTAACAAAATCCATCGATATACTATCCCATTTCCACTCTGGGATATCCAATGGTTGCATCAATCCACTAGGCTTTTGATGTTCCACCTTAGATTTCTGACAAGTCAAACACACATAAACAAATTGAGCTACATCCCTCTTTAATCCGGACCACCAAAAGATTTTCTTCAAATCTTGATACATCTTGTTCGCTCCCAGATGAATACTTAAGTTACTTCGATGTCCTTCATCCAATATCATTTTTTTCAAATCCTCATCATCGGGAATACAAATACGACCACAAAATCTCAAAACTCCAAATTTATCAACCTTGAAATCCTCGTTCTCATTCATCATCAAATCAACTAACTTTAAATCCAACTTTTACTTTTCACATACGGTTGCAAGAAAATCATTCGTAACTGTTGCACCCCAAAATTTGCCCAACATTTCTTTACCTAGCTTATGTTTCATTTCATTCACATTAGCATTATCATTTGCATTTCATTGACATGTATGCAGGCGATCAAGAGATATGATTACCAATCAAGATCTATACAATATTATGAAACTAAGCTAAGAAGGTTATTCAAGTGTTCAAGGGTTGATATCCTTGTCAAATAAGTTAAAAGATCCTTAGAAAGAGTGGTTGAAGCCAAGGTTGTGTGCCTCCTAACTTGAGAGGTGTGGGAAGTCCTCAGATGATTCTGAAGCCATGGAGTTGGACTTGAGGTCTTGAGATAGCTCATGAGGAGTTTTGAAGATCACTTTAAAGCCTAGATAGGTTATTGTACAAGATTAAGAAGACTCAGCCATGAGTGGTACAGTTAGGGTTTGCCTGGGTCAACCCTAGGTCAACTGATGATTTGAACAAGGTTGAGACCTAATTCAAAGGCCATGTGATCATGGATTGGTGAATTGAGATGCTATAAGGATGATTCCAAGGTTAACTCATCATGATTGGAGAGTTTGAGAAGTTTCAAGCTAGGGTTTCTAAGACTTGACAGTGTAAAATCCCCTAGTTTGATCCCTATCTTCAAGACTGTTTAGCTCAAGATGTGATTGTCATCTCATCTTTCCCCCAACATAAGTGTTGTAGAGCTTGATCTTAGCTTTAATTTGAGTGCTATAAGTCCTTGATAGGATTTGTAGAACTCAAGTTATGACTTTGACAAGTTACAGGTCATCTGAGGTATGTGAATTTGGAGCTTGAAAGTTGTCCAACTTGCATGAAACTTTTGCCCTAGAAGGATGATTCCTATGAACTTTTGGCCAACATGAATGTCGTTCCTTATCTTCTTATCTTTCTATAGAGTACTAGAAGTCCTTGATAGGATTTGTAGAATTCAAGTTATGGCTTTGACAAGTCAAGGGTATTTTGGTCATTTGGAGATTATAGGTCATTTCAACCATAAGGCCATAACTCCTATTTCCAAGATTCAAATGGGAAAATGTTCAACATCAAAGTTTTTCAAAATTATGTTTTAAGTCTAGTAAAGAGGTCATGAGAGGTTGGAATTGCTTATAGCTCAAAGTTGTAAAAATGACCTAAAATAAGGGTGATATTCAAATGAACCAAAGTTGGAAATTGGTATTTTTGATATACATGCCCAAAACAAGGCATGTAATAGGTCATTTTGATTCTAAAACACATTTTAAGAACATTGGTTTAGCCACATTTTTGAATTGAAGTTTAATTTGTGGACTTGCTTTGAAAAGTAGTTACTTACATCTTAAGTAACATTTGCCAAACCTAAATTCAAAGCATAATCAAGGTCCCTCTCAATCCAAACACATCCAAAATGTCATTAGGGGAGAAATTGGAAGGGAATGAGGGTGATTACAAGCTGCTAACAGAATTGTGCACACCATGGCATGTGATTGAACTTCCCATGACATGAGAGATTGAATTTCTCTTTAGAAGGATCTAGAGCTTTCTAGATCATCCATACATGGTCTATATATTAAGTAGAGGTGATCCAAGGCCAAGGTTGGTGATGATTGAAGGAGAGAGTAGAGATTGAGATTGGAATTTCATTGTTTGCAACTGAATTCGGTTACATCATTTTCTTCACTTTCCATCCATTTTCTTGATTGCAATCTCTTCCATGGATGCTAGGGAATGATTCCAGATCATAATCAAGGGAAATTCGTGGCTGATTGGTGTTCTTGACCTCAGTTTTTTCCACCTGCAACTCAGAGTTGGTTCCAAGGATTGAAGTCATTTCAATCAATTCTATTGCATACAGAAGCTTGGAAGTGATTCATTGAAGGAGTCTGGAGCATTTGAGGGCTTGATTTGAAGGCTTGCTACTTCTGTGCACACGAAATTTTCAGGTTAGTAACTTTCGTTCTCCAGCTTGATTTAGTTAGAATTAAGAGGAATTAGGATGTTAGATGCATTGTGGATTGATGTAGGAAGGTTTTCAGATCAATAATTTGAGAGTTAGTGACCAATTAGGGGTGTTGCCATTTTCGGTTGAGAGTTGGTTCTTGCAAATCTTGAGGTTTCAGAGGGAATTAATGGTATGATTGAGTTCCTTGTGAAATTTGGGACAAGTTTGATAAAGGAATCGTGGCCTATGGTGGACTCTATGGCAAGTTAGGGTTGTGGATTGGGGATCGGAAAATGTCACCGGCGGTGACTTTAGGCGCGCAGGTGGCCTGAGTTGCAGGTATTCAAAATGAAGAAGATGACTTGATAGCCATCAGATTGTGGTTGGACTTTGACTGGGAACCTCATCCAACGGCCACGCGTGCATGGAATTTGTGAAGGACTCTGAACTTAATGAAACGATGCGTTTCATTAATCAGCTGGTTTTGGGCTTTGTGAAATAAGTGATACCCACACCCCCTTATGGCCCAATCCATAAAATGAACTGCTTTCTCTTGCTATCTGCACCATGCATGTGTTTATTTTATTTGGATTTTCTATTATTTTTCATTTTATTCATGGATAGTTATTAATTCATAAAAAATGGAAAGATGATTCAATTAATCCCATTCTTTTTGCATTGGATTCGTGATAGGATCTAGTATTTTTTAGATAAAAAATATTATTATTTCATGCATTTTCTGATTTTATGGGAATTTTTTACATTTTAATTGATATTAAAATAGTTATGTTTGATGCTTGATATTGGTGAGTTTGGTTTGATCATGTGATGATGATTTTGGCCTTGATTTTTTGTGAGTAGTTATCATAGATATGCATGCTCCCCATAGATTTTTCTCACATTTTTGTGATGAATATAAGTGGTAGTTTTAAGTTGAATCTTTAAGAGCTCCATTTTTAGGGTTTATGGTTGATACCTTGTGGTTTAGATTTTATTTTTAGGACTAGGTGGATGATTCAACCTCTGATTTTTGTAGGGTAGATTCATGATTGAATTAGGGTCCCTTAGGAAATTTTGTAGGAATTTTCAAGGTAGTTTTCTATTTTTGTTTGATTTTAGTTTAGGTGCTAACTTTAGATGATTCTAATGCACTAATTCAACTAGATTAACTTCTTTAGTTCCCTTAGATTAGGGTTTTGCATTGCTTGTTCTTGGATGATGATGAAGACAAGTTGAAGATGCATTGGATTTCTTGAAGAGGCTTGGATGTGAGGATCTTCCCTTCTTTTGGTGTAGTATTGATTAGGTGTTAAGATTAGGGTTTTGTAAGCAGAGCTTCTAGATAGTTCTCTTCCTTCATAAACATGGATGATGTTGATCACTTCCATTCTTCCCTATGATGTAAGGTCCCCTTGTAAAGGCCTTATCCCTCCTTTGGTAGGATGTGTGGCTCTTTACAAGTTGGTAGAACCTTTGAGGGTCCCTTTCTCTGATGATAGGATGCTCAGTGGTGACCTTTGGTCTTCACTCTGCTACCAATCATCCAAACTTTGCTCTTGATAGATGAATCCCTCTCCCTTGTTAGAGGATGGAGTTCCTTGCTTGAAGAAGACTAAAGGATGAAGTTGATACTTCTTTGTGTTTGAAGATTATTCTGAGAAGCTGAAGCTTGCAGATGAAGAGAGAGCTGAAGCTTTGAGACCAAGTTGATACTTGTACAGAAGATCAAATTGAGATTGAGTGAAGAGCTGAGGCTTGAAGAATAAAGGATAAGTTGACACTTATGTTGATACAGTGAGTCCCTGAAAGAGCAAGTTGATACTTGTAGTTAGGAGTGAAGCCTGAAGGTAGAGTTGACTGAAGAGCTGAAGCTTGAAGAAGAAAGAATAGGTTGATACTTATGTTTGATGTGGTAGAAGCTTGTAGAAGCAAGTTGATACTTGCTATTGGAGATGATAGCCTTGGAGGATGGTTACAGACTGAGGACTAAACTGATGTCAGAAGAGCTTTGCCGTGAAGCTGTGGAAGTTGTTGAGCTGCTTTCTTTTCTGTCTGTTGGCTTTCTGTGCAGCTGTATTGATGTGACTTGTTTGATTTGCTTGATGCATTAGAATAAGTTCATATTTAGATTGATTTAAGCTAGGAGCATGATTGCACTAGAGGTTGAGTTGCTCCCTCTGCTTGTATTTTTACTGTATGGCTTTGCTTACGGGTATTCGGTAGAGCCCAACTCCCTTGCCTATGTGGTTTGAGTTTGCTTGATAGCATGTTATTGTTTCTTCTGTATGACTACAGTCACTTATTGTGTTTGTTTGATAGCATGTTATTTCCTGTATGCTTACAGTTATTCATATCTGGCTTGAGGTTGAGATGAGCTTGTGGAGGCTGATGCCCCACACACATTTCCTCCCTCACTTGCATTGCATGCATTTTTACAGTCGTTTACTGTTTACTGTTTAAGCTGATGCTTTATCTGTTTCTGTTTATCATTGACATGATCCCTCAGGAATCCCACTTCCTTTGATAAGGAAGTGATGATTAGAACTTTAGGTTGAAAGCTATGCATGATAACTTCTAGGAGTTCCCTGTTTCAAACCTTAACCACAGGATGAATCCTTGGCATGACAACAGTAGGACTTGATAGTCTTCCCTTAGTTGTCCCTCTCTCTTCTTATCTCAAACAACAGTAAAATACAGTAATAAAGGTTAACTGACATCGTACGTTACGAGCCTTAAGCTATCTGAGAAAGGATTGTTGGAGAGTTTCTTTTCAACAGTCTGGATGTTTAGTATGGTACCCTTTGGGTGACATACGACGCATTCACTCTCAGATCATAGTCTCTAGTGCGATATTAGTTGCAAACAACTAAAAAACAGTTCTTTCGTAAAAGACAGAAAACAAACTTCAAACCTTTTTGCCCCGTGGGCCCGTAATTCAAAGGAAGCTTTTCTGAAGAAAAGAGTGTCGTTAACTCCCCGTTCTACCGCAAACGGTAACGCTTAAGTCTCCAAGGGTCGAGCTGCGTATATCCAACTGCTGGAACTGTTTGTTAACCCTACTCGAAAAAATAGATGAACCTGAATCCCCGTAACCCGTAGTTACCTGAACTACGTAAGCTCTGATCTCTCATACCTGTTGAGAGTACGTAGGCACAATACTGACGTATTGGCGAGCCACCTTCCCCGTAACCCGTAGTTACCCGAACTACGTAAGCTCTGATCTCTCATACCTGTTGAGAGTACGTAGGCACAATACTGACGTATTCGCGAGCCACCTTCCCCGTAACCCGTAGTTAGTCGAACTACGTTGACTCTGATTTCTCATTCTCTGATAAGAATACGTAGGCATAAAGTGCGACGCTTTGCCGAGTCATTTTCTTTTCTCTTTAAGCCAGCCTTGATAGGTAGATAGATAAAACAAACCCGTCAGATAAACACAACAAGCGTGGATCCCATCGAGTACGATGGACGTGAGGGGTGCTAATACCTTCCCCTTGCGTAACCGACTCCCGAACCCAGACAATGGTTGCGATGACCTTGTCTTATACCTTTTCATCAGGTTTTTCCGATCGTTTCCTTTCCCGTTCTGAGGGATAAATAACGAAAGGTGGCGACTCTTCTGTTTTGCCGACACCTGATTTTCACGGAAGCGACAGCTGGCGACTCTGCTGGGGATTTTAATAGTTCCCTGGGATCCAACGTCCCATATGCGAGTCAGTTTGGGGATCCAACGTCCCCTGCGATAGTCAATCCTAGCGCTTGTATGATTACTTGTTGGGTTGTGTTTATTTATCGCATTTTATTCCCCGCACTTTATTTTCAGTATGATATGATTATCTGTGCTGTTGTGGGAGGGGCATTCTGATGAGTGAGAAGCCAGACCCAGGTTTGAGTGTACTTAGCATTAGTTGTGGAAATTAGTGGGCGCGTGCTTGCTTTGCAGGCACTAGTGTCTCATGAAATCCACACTCAGACGAGGTTCTCCCGGTTGACTTCTTTTTCAACCCTTTGGGTTGAGGGGGTTGTTGGTTTGGAGGATTGTCGAGTCTGGGGACCGATCATTTGGAATTTAGCCGAGTGAGGCCGCTTCACGAGCTGGTGATGCCACACCTTCTGGGTATCGTATCACCCCTCTTGAATGTCTGTGACGCTGATGACCGCATAGGATGCCGAACTTGTGTCAGTATAGGTCCATACCTGTGAGCAGGGTTGGGTTTGTTGCAGGAAACCTTAACCTTCAGACTACCTGGTTTTCTTGATAGTGAATCAGTTTTGTTGGTACCAGAGGTTCCAATCATCAGATATATGATTGTTCTTGACAGAGCAGAGTTATGGTCCTGTATCAGAGGTCCTTATTATCAGATATTTGTTCTTGACAGAACAGAGTTATGATCTTATGACAGAGGTCCTTATTATCAGATGTGTGTTTGTTCTTGACAGAGCATATTCATGGTCCTGTATCAGAGATTTGGGGTCCGATATCAGGGTTTTCTTCTCATCAGAGATATGGTTGTTCTTGACAGAGCAGTGTTGTGGTTTTGTTGATACAGAACCTTCACCTTCATATCTTCATCAACACAATCGTCTTGATCTCCTGCCGCATGATTGCATTTTACATTGCTTTGCATACTCATTTGCATTTCATTAACGTGTGTCTGTGTTGCAGGTACCGTTTCCCCCCGATTCAGGTTTTCTTGCCTTCTACTGTGCTATCATGGGTTCTCTGAGGAAGACTGTGGCTTACAAACTCCCCACTCCTGATGTTGTTCAGCTGAATGGTTTGATTGCTTTAGCAGATGGTTCTGTGAGAGACGCATTCAGAAAGTCTTACGGTAAACTGCTCAGTTTGGTTCGTAAACCCTCTGTGTTTGAGTTGAATGGGTTGCACGCCCTGCTGCAATTCTACGATCCTCCGTTGAGATGTTTTACTTTCCGGGATTTTGTTCTCGCACCCGTGCTAGAGGAGTATGTTGATTTGTTAGGTGTGCCTATCAAGAGTCAGATGCCCTTTGTTCATATGGATGCTGAGCCTAATCTGGCTAGTCTAGCTCCCTCACTTCATCTGGATGCCTCCGAGTTGGTTCTGTCTAGTTGGAACAAGGTTCCCGGTTTCTCCTTACAGTTCTTAGTGGGAAAGGCTCAGCAGTGCGCCAAAGACGGATGTTGGGTCATGTTCAACGTCATTCTCGCTCTGTGCATATATGGCATCATTCTGTTCCCCAATATACCCGACTTTGTAGACTTCGACGCGTTTCACATCTTTGCATCAGGGAATCCAGTCCCTACCTTGATAGGAGATGTCTATCATTCCGTCCACTACAAAAACGAGAACAGAAGGGGTAAGAATGTCTCGTGCTGTGTACCCCTGCTCTATAGATGGCTTGATAGTCATCTACCCAAGAGGGGTCCCTTTGCTTCGTCTGCAGCCACAGCTGAGTGGTCCGAGCGTTTGATGAGTCTGTCAGCGGAGGATATTGCCTGGTTTGATAGAGATAGGTTGGGTACTGAGATCATCTTCAGCTGCAGTGGGTTTCCGAACATGCCTTTGATAGGAAGGAAGGCCTGTATAAACTATAATCCGTCTCTGCTGGTCCGACAGTTTGCTTACGCTTTGAGAGCTCCACCGAAGGCTGAAGAGGTGCAGGAATCTCTGTACTTCACTGGTCTTCTAGAGAGGGATATGTTATCTAAGCTTCAGCACGCTTGGAATAGTATCAGTAAGCGGGGAAAACCATTGCTGGGGAAAAGTAATAGCCAAGCCTACGCTCCGTATATGACCTGGATCAGAGCCAGAGCAGATGCTATAGGGTTGCCGTTTCTTCCTGCCAAGCCAGAAAGCCCTCCAGTGATTGAAGAGCCTACCACCGTGCCTATTCAGCAGCATAATCAGGTGATATCTGAAAGAGATGAGCTGAAGAAGGCAAATGAAGAACTGGAGAAAGAATTGGCTCATCTCAGAAGCGAGAAAAGCGAAGTCGTTCATTCCTTCAAGAGGCAGACAGAGCTGGTGAACCAGTTGGGGACAGATTTGACTAAGCAGATAGCTGAGCATGAACGCTTGGGTCGAGACTTCAAAGCTGTCAATGATGTACTGGCCACTAAGAACCAGCACTTGGATGAAGCGTACCGGAGAATATCCAAGTTTAATCAGCATTGGAAGGCCACCCTAGCCAACGGCAAAGAACGGGAGGATAAGCTGAAGCAACAGATCTCCAAGTTGAAAGCCCAGGTGAAGGCTAGTGAGAAGAGGTTTGATGAAGAAACCGCTCGCAGATATGCCGTTGAAGGCCAACTCAACAAGGCTCTTGCTAACCTGAAGGAGCGCAAACTGATGTTTGAATCCAAGAAGCGGAAGTTATAAGATTGTTTCGGCGAAGGAGCATGGGAAGACTCAGTTGAAGGTCTTTAATACACTATTATGCAGAGGGAGTTACTCGTCGAAGGGTTGGTCACTCGGCCTGATCATCCAGAAACGAGGGATCTGTTAGAAGAGTTTCGAGCCCGTGGCCGTGCTTGACTATATTTGTAATCCTTTTGTTTTGATCATTGTTGTATGCTGACCATCACCAGGCTTGTTGGTCGAGGTCATGCTATTGATTCCGCTTGTACTCGGTGACATTGTGTACTGCCTTGATGGGCTTTCTTTATATATATGAGATGTTATTTCCACGACTGGACTCGAACTTCTTATTATCAGCATTGGCACTCAGGCACTAGGATTGGGGGAAATCTCCCCCAACGCACAGACACACGTTTGCATTTGCATGAAGCATTTGCATAGCGAGCACTTTGTTGTTTTTCCTAACCCTTTTGTGTGTGCAGGTTGTTTCAGGTTGTCCCAGGATTGATCAGAGACCTATCCACCGCTATCCGACCAGAGCAAATCAAGCCAGAATTATGGAGCAAATGCAAACTGACGTTCAAGAACTCCGAGAAAGGATGGACCGCTTCATGGAGCTCATGCAAGCGGTCGCCAACGGCCAGAATCAGCTCAGGACCTTAGTTCAGCCTCTGATTTAAAGGGTTGATAGCAATGGTGTACTCCATGGTGGGACTGTGCCAACTCCTCCACCTGTTGAAACTCCCCAGAATGGTGTCCCCGTGATCGGGGGGAATGGCAGTGCCAACGGAAATGTGATAGCTAACATGGGACTCAATGGTAATACGACGGGCGTCGGTAATGGGAATTTTGAAGCTAATGTCAATGTCGGACTGGGCAACGGCAATGCGGGTGTTGGAAATCTGTTCGGGCCTCAGCCGTGGTTAGAAGACCGTCAAGACGATGTGTTCTCACAGAGAGGTGCTGAAGGGGAGCTGACTGCTGAAGCACGGCTAACGTTCAAGGCACTCGAGGACAAAATGAGGAATATCGAGAACCAGAACACCATGGATGTTGATATGTCCAAGTTGGGACTAATTGCTGATTTCAAAGTGCCTCCCAAGTTCAAGGTACCTGACTTTGAAAAGTACAAGGGCACCACTTGCCCTCGCGTCCACCTAAGATCATACTACCGGAAAATGTCCGCTCATTCTGAGGACGAGAAGTTGCTGATGCACTTCTTTCAGGACAGTCTGTCCGGGCCCTCCCTCGAATGGTACATGAGTCTGGAACCTACCAGTGTGCGCACGTGGAAGGAACTTGCTGAAGCATTTGTGCACCACTACCAATATAACAGTGACTTGGCTCCGAACCGAGTCCAACTGCAGAATCTGTCGCAAAGGAACAACGAAGGGTTCAAGGAATACGCCCAGCGGTGGCGTGAATTGGCAGCCAGGGTTCAGCCGCCGATGGTTGAACGCGAGCTTGTGGAAATGTTCGTAGCTACCCTCCCAGGGGTTTATTATGAGAAATTGGTCAGCAGTATGTCTGGAAGCTTCTCAGATCTCATTATCACGGGTGAGCACGTTGAAAATGGGATCAAACTGGGGAAAATTCAAGGTGATCTGTCCTCAGCTGGAGGAGGAAGGAAACCATATGGTGGCAAAAGGAGGGAAGGAGAGACGAGCGTTGTGTCCAACGGTCGAAGGAAGGGTAAGGGCCCTCACCGGCAGGTGGCCAGTATAACTACCCCCGCTGTCCAACAACCCCAGCCACAGCAGCAGCAGCAGCAACCGAATCAACAAGGGTACATAAAGTATCAGAACAGGGCACCTCTGTCGAGCCGTCACCTTGAGACTCCGCCCATGTCGTATGCGCAACTGTTACAGACTCTACTTCAGTTACAGCTAATCCAGAAGAGAACCCTGGCTCCCTTGACAGGGGCACCTCCGTCGGGTTATGATGCGAATGCAACTTGTGAATTTCACTCAGGGGCATCAGGCCACACGATAGAAAATTGCAAAGCCTTCAAGCACAAGGTGCAAGACATGGTGGACGCCAAGATCATCAATTTCTCAGATAATGTGCCAAACGTCACGAAGAACCCTATGCCGAATCATAGGGGAGGTGGAGTAAATGCCATTATTGAAGACGAGAATTTGGATTTGTTGACTGACGTTAGAGATCTGAAGACGTCGCTTAGCTTCGTTAAGGCTAAGCTGATGAAAATGGGTTTCTTTCCAGGTTGTGGAGAGCTGTGTATGGGTTGTGCGACAAGTCCTGATGGATGTGAACAGTTGATAGAGGGGATTCAAAGTCTGATGACCGAAGGAATCCTGCAGTTTAGCCGAAGGGCCGAAAGCGGATCGGGAGAAGTAATGCTGAAGCAAGATGATGAGGTTGCCACCATCACCATCCCTCGTCGGACGATAACTATTTCTGCACCCATACCACCCACAATTACCATCACCAAAGTTGGGTTGATACCTTTTGAAAACACCAATGTTGTCCCATGGAATTACGGGGCAGAGGTCTACTGCAACGGACAAAAGTTGGAATTGGAACCATTAGGGTCGTCTGTGGAGAACCTAGTGGGCGCTAGCGGAATTACGCGTAGCGGGAGAGTGTTTGCACCACCTGAGGTCGTGGCGGACAAAGCGGACAGAGCTCACGCAACTGATAAAGGGAAGAGTAAAGTCGTTGAAGAGATCCCTCGTGGGGTAGAAAAGGACTTACTTGTTAAAGACGTTGAAGAGTTTATGAGATTGATTAAGAAGAGTGACTACAAGATCGTGGATCACCTCCATCAAACACCCTCGAAAATTTCCATCCTGAATCTGTTGCTGTGTTCTGAGGCACATCGCAACGCATTGCTGAAGATGTTGAATGCCACATATGTACCGCAGGAAATATCGGTAAACCAGTTGGAAGGGGTCGTAGCCCACGTGAATGCTGGAAATGGGTTAGGGTTTACTGACCTGGAGCTGACGCCGAAGGGAAGGAACCACAATAGTGCTCTGCACATCTCGATAGAGTGTAGAGGAACGATTATGTCTCACGTGTTGGTGGACACGGGGTCGTCACTCAATGTCCTTCCGAAGAAAGCATTGATGAAGTTAGATACTCACGGAGTGATTTGCACACCCAGTGATCTGGTTGTGAAAGCGTTCGATGGAACCAAACATCATGTTTTCGGAGAGGTGACGTTGCCAATCCAAGTTAGTCCAGAAACATTCGACGCGGTCTTCTATATTATAGACATCATGCCAGCCTACAGCTGTCTCTTAGGCCGGCCATGGATCTATTCTGCTGGCGTCGTGACCTCCACGTTGCACCAGAAACTCAAGTATGCTGTCGGAGGTAGCATTGTGACTGTTTGTGGCGAGGAAGACATAATGGTGAGCCATTTGTCGTCCTTCAAGTATGTTGAGATGGATGGGGAAATTCATGAAACCCTATGTCAGGCGTTCGAAGCTGTTAAAGTCAAGAACGTAGCTCCTGTAATCACTGAGAAGCCAGAGATGACTCTCTCTTCCTTCAAGGAAGCCCGGGCCGTTGTTCAAGCCGGATCTACCTCAGGCTGGGGGCGAATTCTAGAGATACCTAACAAGCAAGACAAATTTGGGTTTGGGTATTCTCCTGCGGCTGAAGCCTCCTCTTCTAGCAGTGCGTCGCGAGGTAAAGGGCCGATCCAGTTTACCAGTGGCGGGGTGATATTTGAAAATGTCAACGCGGTGTCTGAAGACGACAAGGACAGCGATTGTGACCTAGACTCTTGGATCCAGCCAAGCAAGCCAGGCGAGAGCCTCAACAACTGGTCCATAAGGGATATCATCCAAGTTACAAGCAAAGAGTAATGATTTACTTTATCCAATCATTGTACAACCCTATGTCCTACCCAGGGCATAGTGGTTTTATTGTTAGGGCCTCGATTGATTATGTATATGCATTTTATCAATAAATCAAAAGGCGTTTTTCTTCGTATTCAAATATTGTGATCTCTGTTATTCTTGTTTTATATTTGTTTTGAAAAACAATAAAATGGCAATGGGGTTTGTGCTAACCTGCATATCCTTGTTTTAAGCTTAACCCTTGTTATTGCAGGATCCATATAGCAGATGACATTGACTCTGGACCTTCTACGACTCACTTCGACTTCGATTGCCCGATCTATCAAGCCGAAGAAGAGATTGATGAAGACGAAGACCTTCCCGAGGAGTTGGCCCGCTTGTTGAAACAAGAAGAGAAAGTTATTCTGCCTCACGAAGAAGAGATCGAGATTGTGAATCTGGGTTCTGAAGAACTAGTCAGGAATGTCAGGATAGGGGTTGCATTGCAGAGTGATGTCAAGCAGAGATTGGTCGAGATGCTGAGAGAGTATAGTGACGTCTTTGCTTGGTCATACGAAGATATGCCCAGACTTGATACTGACATCATGGTCCACCACTTGCCGCTGCGAGAAGACTGTCCTCCCGTTAAGCAGAAGCTTAGGAGAACGTGACCAGATATGGCCGTTAAGATCAAATAAGAAGTGCAGAAACAACTTGATGCTGGCTTCTTAGCGGTCACTACTTACCCTCCGTGAGTCGCCAACATAGTGCCGGTACCGAAGAAGGACGGTAAGGTGCGAATGTGCGTCGATTATCGGGATTTGAATAGGGAGAGCCCTAAAGATGATTTCCCGCTGCCTCATATTGATGTGTTGGTCGACAATACAGCCCAGTTCTCCGTATTTTCGTTCATGGATGGCTTCTCCGGCTACAATCAGATCAAGATGGCGCCGGAGGACATGGAGAAAACTACGTTCATTACACCTTGGGGAACATTTTGCTATAAGGTAATGCCTTTCAGTCTGAAGAACGCGGGGGCCACTTACCAACGAGCTATGGTTACTTTGTTTCATGACATGATTCATCATGAGATTGAAGTCTATGTTGATGACATGATTGCAAAGTCCCAAACGAAGGAGGGACATCTGGTCAATTTGCTGAAGCTTTTTGAGAGGCTTAGGAAGTTCAGGCTGAGGCTGAATCCTAACAAGTGTACTTTTGGAGTACGGTCTAGAAAACTACTGGGGTTTATCGTGAGTGAAAGAGGCATCGAGGTTGATCCTGCAAAGATTAAAGCAATACAAGAAATGCCAGCGCCAAAAACCGAAAAAGAAGCTCGTGGTTTCCTGGGCAGAATAAACTACATTGCAAGGTTTATCTCTCAGCTCACGGCCACGTGTGAACCGATGTTCAAACTGCTAAAGAAAGATCAGGTGATCATCTGGAACGAGGATTGCCAGAAGGCATTTGATAAGATAAAATAGTATCTATAGGAACCTCCAATCTTGATACCCCCAGTGGCCGGACGACCCTTAATCATGTACTTGACAGTTCTTGAGAATAGTATGGGGTGTGTTCTCGGTCAGCACGACGAGACGGGCAGAAAGGAGCATGCCATCTATTATTTGAGTAAAAAGTTCACAGATTGTGAATCTCGCTACTCGATGCTGGAAAAAACGTGTTGTGCACTAGCCTGGGCTGCCAAATGTTTACGACAGTACATGCTCAATCACACAACCATGCTAATTTCGAAGATGGATCCGATCAAGTACGTCTTCGAGAAGCAGGCGCTTTCGGGCAGGATTGCCAGATGGCAAATGGTGTTGACAGAATATGACATTCAGTATGTTTCCCAAAAGGCCATCAAAGGAAGCGTATTGTCTGAGTACCTTGCCGAACAGCCGATCGAGGATTATCAGCCGATGAAATTTGAATTCCTGATGAGGATATCATGTTTCTCAAAGCGAAAGATTGCGATGAACCGTTGCCCGACGAGGGGCCAGACAAGAAATCCCAGTGGAAATTGATATTTGACGGGGTGGTTAATTCTTACGGAAGTGGCATTGGGGCGATCATCACGACTCCCCATGGATTCCACATCCCGTTTACTGTGAGGCTGACGTTTCCGGTCACCAATAACGAAACGGAGTACGAAGCATGCATCATGGGTCTAGAAGAAGCGATTGATTTGAGGATCAAGAACCTAGATGTATATGGTGACTCGGTGCTTGTGATTAACCAGATAAAAGGGGAGTGGGAAACTCGTCAATCAAATTTGGTGTCGTACATGAACTATGCCAGAAGGCTGCTTCCGTTCTTTGATCGAGTGGAACTCCATCATGTGCCTAGGGCTGAAAACCAGATGGCCGATGCCTTAGCCACGTTGGCTTCGATGTATAAAGTCAATTTTTGGAATGAAGCTCCAAGAATTGTCCTTTCTCGTCTTGATAGACCTGCATTCGTCTTTGCAATCGAGGAAGCCTCCGACGGCAAGCCATGGTTCCATGACATCCAGACTTTCCTTATGGCTAAGGAGTATCCTACGGGAGCGTCAACCCAGGATAAGAAGACTCTGAGGAGGCTGTCTGGAAATTTTTAACTCAATCCTGATGGAGTGTTGTATAAAAGAAACCACGATCTTGTGCTACTCAGATGTGTAGAAGTTGCACCCTAATTTTTGACCTTAGGATCCCACCTCCTCGTTTATGTCTTACGTGTTATCTTTGCCTTTTATATGTATGTTTATTATAACTAACCAGTTGATGCAGGTGCGACAATGACAAATGTAGACCCTTACAGATAAGTATTTCAGGGCACAAACATTTGAGGTCTATTATGTTTCCTATGGGGGCTATCTCGCAGGTTGAATCATTACTTCCAAAGGGAATTGAGGAAGTGCTTAATGGTGGTTTAGGACCAATTTGTTTTGAGGTGATAAGATCACATAAAATTTGGTTCACCTTAAAAATTGTGTCAGGATGAAGGAGTGAGCATTCGTCGTTGATTAAGCTATTGAAGTCGCCTTTCCCAAGGGTCTGTCTGAGGAAATAATTACCACTCCGTGCTATTCTATTGCACATGACCAGATCATATGGCTAAATATTAGAGGATGGTTGTGAGCATTAATATCATAATGATAAGGAATTCAACAACTAAGCAGTGTAGCGAGTGGACGTCTATTTTCCTAGTCCACTGCTTTTATTTTATCTATGTTTCGCCAAGAAGGGTAATTAAGGACATAATTTACGAAGTGCCTTACATAAAGACAAGAAATCTAATCAAGTGACCTGTAAGACTCAACATTTAAGATGTCGCTGCTGCTATGAAACCAACACATGAATTTCATAATAGTTTTTAAACTAACGCGAGTTATTACGGTCCAAGGCATTGCAAACCGGAGCTTTGAAGAAATACAAGTCATAGAAATAGAAAATATTAAATTAGAAGTTGAAGTGATTACAACTTGACAACAAGAGGTCCATGTTCTCAACGAATAAACCTTACATTAAAAAAAGGAAAAGAACTCCCCATTTGAATATCCATGTTACACAACCTATGATATCTGGTAGTTCATTTATGACCTCTACATCATCACAACACTATATGAGCGACTCGGTAATCGCATACAACAAACTCATCATTGGAAACTAAGTCCTATATGACTTCAAAATTATAACACAATGGATCAGTACAGTTATGAGCCACAATCCAACACGAAACGCATCTCTCGTGCCCCGCTCCCGAACAAAGTCGCAACCCAATCATGTTCTTGCAAATTTTCGTGCCGGAAATTACGTTAATACGGCAAGCTTTGAAACCATACTCCAACTGTTGATAATGACGTGCTTCCTGTTCCTCCCATATGTAAGGATTTTGGGGATTTCTTTTGTAACAGCACTGCAGGTTCAGCTTCAAGTTCATGATCCTGAAAGATGTAACAATACATTAACATAACAGCAAAATCTGAATACCACCGTTACGAACAAAATCGTGTTAAACATAAGCAAGGATTATTGATAAGGACATAAGCCGTCCCGATTAGAGATCTTGAATTCTGTAGCAACTAAGCTCAACTGGAATGGCAGTACATTCCTCAACTTCTTCCACAGTCCATCTCACCTATTCTGAGCAACTTTCATGGCTCACAAGCTTTCGGTGTCGGAATGAAGTATTCAACACCATTATAACAACGCACTATCAGAGATAGATTTGAATTCATTTAATAAGATTCGAAACAAGTATAAACCCGAGTTATACTTACCATCCGGGTTGCTACAATTCCCAGTTCACCTCAGCAAATACCGGAGTACCGGCGGAAACAAGTCAAGAGCAACTTTCATCTGAAATGGAGTTGAAGCAACAAGGACCTGTAATGGAACAGATGCAAAGTGTTACCTTACAAGATCAGAAGAGCAACACAGAGCCTCGCAAATGAGTCGTGAGCACAGTAATCAAGAGCTAAAGCTGGGCCCTTTTAAGAGAAGTTTTTCACTAAGATAAGTACCTGAACAAACGATTTACCGCATCATTATTTTGGGTTGACTGGCCCTATTTCAAGTCCGGCTTATTTTCACAGCAGAGTCTCCAGAGAAGCTGCGAGAAAAACAAATGTTCATGACAGTGATAATTTGAATATAATCATTGAGATCAGAGGGCAAAGATCAAGTTTTATGTTTGAGTCCTAACACAATTGGAAGTCACGGCAAGTGAAACAGAGCGTGATACGAGGCGCCGTGCATCTCCCTCCGATAAACCTCTCTTGGATACTAAACTTTCCTCGAGCACCCGCTTGAAATTCCTGCATAAGCAGCATGGAGGCACAGAGTTAAAACACTCACAGGCTGAAGAAGAGGTAATCGAACTATAAAATCAGGAAACTCACGTCAGGCTTACCTATGGAGACCTTCCAAGCTACGAAAGCTGCGATATAACGCAGGCGGTCTAGCAGTCCTCACTCTATCATAACTCCTAGAACAAGACGCATATGTATCAGAGTACCGCCACCATCAACCTGGCAGAATTCCCACTCCAAACACCCTGCAAACCAAAAACAACCTTCTGTTTCCTGCGAGTAAGGTAACACCTCTTCAATCTAGAGCATGTCCGATTTCGGGAAGGAAAACGTTCATCACTTCATGTTCATCGTCCCTCAGCACCTGCAACACCAAACGCAGGAATCCTTCATGCCTTATGAAACGCACGCAGCTCGCACAAGGGACGACATCAACAATAACCACACAACAAAGATCCTCAGAGTTCCTGTTTCAAATTAACATGGTTTTAACGAACTGAAGAAATTGAGTGCTCCAAATGCTACAGAGAAAAGAATTACAAAAGTTAACTTTGGATGGAACATCAAGAAAGGGCCAAGTTGAACCAGAATTACCAATACCTCTTCTCGTGAGTTCCACGTGGAAAGTTTGTTAAGCCAATTTGGGGAGTTGATGCAATTGTCAAAATTACCCTCATCAGCATTGTCAAACCTGCCCAAATCAGAAATGGTAAGAAATCAAGCTAGAGAAGAAACGGACAAAGGGCATTCGTATATTCCAAAACAATCACAGACAGGAATCACCGTATTTAGAAAGATTTTTATCACACATCAATCCGAAATTAAGTGATAAGAAGGGAAAATCGGCTATAAAAGGGCGAATGAGTCCAGAGTTCGGAGGAGGAGAACTTATCTTGCCAACTGTTGAAATCGTCGCCACCGCCGCTGCGAATCCTCCATCGACGAAGCACCCTTTTCATCACTTCAATCGCCGACACCGCACCGGAGCACCATGAATCCGCATTCGTCATCTTAAACGCCGCCACAGCTTTCGGTAAAATCTTTATTCACGACAAAATTATTGAACTATTGATGCTCTGGTTTGTGTTTCAGGCTTTAAAACGAAAGAGAGGAGAGGCAATAGAGAAAGCAAAAGGAAAGAAAGAGACGGAGACGCGAGGGAGAGAAGAGGGAAGTCGACGATGAAGCGACGGCGCGGGGAAGAAAGGGGATTAGGGTTCTTTGATTTTCTTTTATTTTTTGTTTATGCTGATGTAATCACACATACACACGTACCACATCACACACACGAGCCCTCTCATCCTTTCATTACCTCTTAATCCCTAATTAACCACCTATTAAAACACTTTAAGCTACTTTAATCGACATAATTATTTCATAATAATTAAATTAATTAGTTTTTTCTAATCAACTTTATTAATTTTGTAATCAGTTTTTTAAAATAACTAATTAACCTTTTAGCTAATCACTTTTCTTTTTATTTATTTAAGTTATTAATTTATAATTCAGTCTTATTTTAATCGTCCTTTCAACTAATTTACTTCATCAACTTAATATTTTTTTCTATAATAAATTTATGCATATTCTCATTAAATAAAATAAAAAACACTATTTCATACCGTTTAAATAACTTTTATCTATGTAGAATAACACAAAACCTTTTTTAATAAGAAGACTTTTTTAATAAATCGTCACTTAAAATTATTCCTAACAATTTAATTAACCATCAAACCTTTTTTTTTTTATAAAAATCCCTTTAAAGTAATTTCTCTTAAAATTAGTCTTCTTAAAAAATCAAAACAACCTTTTTATTTATTTCATAATCAATTTAATTTAACTCTTAATATTAGCTATAAAATAAAAATAAATCAATTCAACCATTTCTCTTAAAATCAATTAAACCTCACCAATTTCATCAAAAGGCATGTTTTCTTAATCCCAAATTAAAATCAAACCAAACAGTTAAAACCAATTCAATCGTGCACATCACTTCACGACACATCCACTCACATACACCTTAGCGCTTTCATGCGTATATTATTTATCTTTATCTGCTTTTATTCACAATGCACACACTCACCTAGCGCTTTCATGCGTTCGTGTATGGTTTATATTTACGTATTTATTTTTCGGCAATTTATCTTTACCGCAAGTCATTATATCTTGTTGCATCGCATTGCATCCGTCCAAAGGAAAAACCTACACATAATTCAACGTTGTGTGTAGTTGCACATCACTTGCATTATTTCCCCATGATCCTTGATTCCATTCAAGTTGATCTTTAGGATAGATCCTACCCCATAGGAAGGACCTTGTCTTTATCTTTTACAACTTAAACAAAACAACACAATCAACACTATACAACTTTTCAAACACATCAGAGAATAGATGTTAATCATCTTAAGTGAGATATAATCTCCACCCCCACAATAATACAATCAAACATGTAGGGACTTTGCCTTAAGAGCGATAAAGGCATACTTGGCGACCATCCGAGTATGTAAGACCTTTTCTTAAGACGATGCAAAGACCATTTCCTACAACCTCCTTTACATTTGTGGTGGTTATATCTCCCTTAACATGAAGACTTGTCTCTTCTCCTAAACCCAATCAAAACAACTACCCTAAACCCGTAGGAACTTTGACCACAGTCAAAGGTCTCCTCAAACCCTTTAGGGTGAACTACAAAATACTCTGATTCCACTCCCGTAAGGATATGTAGGCATAAGATGCGACATCTTATCGAGTATACTTAGAAATAAACCACTAGGGTCTTTAAACCATTAAGCAGTAAACAAACATAAAACAAGAGGTTCCTGTAGAGTACTACAGAAACTTAGGATGCTAGTACCTTCCCTAAGTTTAACCAACCCCCGAACCTAAAACAATCTAGCTTGCATTTGCATTGCATAGTGGGAATTTCGATCTTTATCCCTTCCTTTGGATAAATCAAAGTTCGGTTGCAAAAATGAATTAACGATTCAAACTAATCAATAGTTTGATATCCAAATTTCACCGCGACAGAAATGGCGACTTCACTGGGGATTCTCTCTAGTGGGTTTCCCTATCTTATTTTATTTTTTTACTGCTTTATATATCTGCCTACTTGATTAGTTGTTTACATGCTTTCTCTTGTATTTCTTTTGGGATTATCCTTGAGTGGTGAGACAAAGTCCTACACCCGGACTTGAGAGAAATTAAGATAGGATGGTGATATATTCGATGAGGCTTATAGGGAGTGAGTCCCGACTAAGTTGATTCGAGAATCCCGCTTAGTTGAGACCCTTTTGAAAATGGTTCGGTTGAACGAGTTTAGTCGTGGAAACTTTTACTATTCTCAATTGGAGTCCATGATACTAAGGACCGTAGCTACCTTTAACCCCACTTTGGCCTTTATTAGGACGTAGTGCGAGGCTATGAGGGAGTAAGTCCCGAAATAGTGCTACGCGATGCTACATTCAAAAGAAGTTCTCTTGAGAATATTATTAATCCTCAAGTTAGTTGGGAAATTGATAATATCCGAAAGATGGACTAATGACTTTGGGAACCTCTTTAGAACCTTGTTATGCAGGCACAATCCACCTCTAGTCCATCATCCTTTTGGGAATGGGTATACCTTTGCTCCATGCTCATTGCAAACCTAGGATCCCCTTTGTTTATCTTTGTGTCCTTATGTGCTTACCTGTGTTTGTTGCATCATTTAAGCATCATATTACATTAAGTTTCATGGAATTCCTAGTTTATTTATAAACATTACAAAACCAACATAAAGATTACAAAAAAAAATACTTTGAAATATTCTTTTAAGAGTCCTAACTCGGATGGCCTAAGGAAGTAGGAGCTCAGATTGAAGAAAACTCAAAGGACAAATACAAGAGGCTTCCCTCATCATTGAAGAACCATAGAAGATCAGAAGGTTTTCATCACCATCAAAGATCCAAGTAAACAAGGGATCCACTTCTCATTTTCCAACAGGTACAAAGAAAGAGATGGAGGATTTATTTTCCTCTATCAAACTACTCTTTAGACGTTGACCATGGACAAGCTTACCCTCAAGGAGATCCAAGTGGAGGAACAAAGCAACAAGCGCGACGAAGGATTTCCTTAGGGCTTTACTAGCTTTTATTTAGCTATTATGTTAGGACTCTTATAAGGATATTTATTTGTAACCCAATAAAAAAAATATATACATAAAAAAATATTAAAATGATTTTCTTTGGTACTCTGTAATGTTTATAAGAACTTGAGTTCCATGAAACCTCTCATTTCTGCATTCTTGCATTAGCATTCAGCATTCAGCATTTGCATGTGCATGTGTCTCTCCTCTTCTGTGGCTCGTCCGATCTTCTATCATTGTCTTCCAGCTGACATCTCGATCATCTGACCAAGTTTGTGGTATTACTAAAGGATAGCGCAGAGAACGTAAGATATGGATTCTATGACTGGCTTCAGAGTAATGACTAATCCGTTATTTGATCTTCCCTCTGACGACAATGTTCAACAAGTGGATGTTCCTACTCAACCTCCTCCTGTGCAAGACAACTTGGTGGTTCAAGCTTCCCAGCCCCTACAAAATGTACTTAATCTTCAGAATGTTCGTACTAAGATGAAGGCGGATGTAATGGAGAAAGAACTTCAGGATTTCAAAGAGCAATTAAAGATGACAAAAGGAGCTGATACATATGATTTTAATGCTCGTGACTCATGTCTGGTTCCAGGTGTAATTATTCCTCCTAAGTTTAAGATGCTTGTCTTTCAAGTGTACAAGGGTACTAGTTGTCCAAGAGATCATTTGACGATGTTCTGTCGGAAGATAGCTGCTTATGTTGACAACGACGAGTTGATGATTCATTGCTTTCAAGAGAGCTTATCTGGGGCATCCTTGATGTGGTATACAAAGCTACAAAGGAGTCGTATTCAGTCTTTTAAAGATTTAGCCGATGCTTTTATAAAGCAATACAATTATAATTTGGACGCGGCTCCAGACAGTGACCAATTGATGGACATGAGTAAGAATGACGATGAATCTTTCAAGGAATATGCCCAACGATGGGAAGAGTTAGCATCTCAAGTTCATCCACCACTTCCCGAGAAGGATTTAAACAAGATGTTTCTGAGAACACTGCCAGACTCTTATTATGTTAGAATGGTAGGAGTTGTACCATTGGATTTCCCCAAGATTATAGAAGTTGGAGTAAACATCGAGAATGCACTCAAAAGTGGAAGAATTCAAGATGATTTGAATGACCAAACTGACGAAGAGATTTCAGTTGATGATTCCCAAGAGGAAGGAAGTGTTGACGTCAATGCAATTCAAGACTCCCATCAAATCCTGTCAGATCCAGATCCAGTACCTCAACATCAATATGCAGCACCTGCTCAGCGCGAGCAGCGACTACCTCATAAGCGAAGATTGACTCCTCCAAATCAATATCAGAATCGACAAGTTCGAAGACAGTTTCAGAATCAGGAGGTACCTCTAAGCGTTCCGAAGGAAGAAATTTGATGATTTGATCTTATCCCAATGACTTACCGCCAGCTATGGTCTTACTTTGCCAGAAACTCAGTGATGACACCCAGAAAGACTAGAATCATGAAGTCTCATCCACCGTGGTTCAACCCGAACACCAGCTGTGATTTTCATGATGGTGTGTTGGGGAATTCGATTGAAGAGTGCAAAGATTTTCAAGATAAAGTCCAAGAAATGATTGATGACGAAGTGCTAACCTTCAAAGGAGAAAGACCAGTCATGAATGGAACACTTTTATATTGATCGGCTGTTTGTTTGTCTGCTTGTGTGTGTTTTGTTTCTTTGATTAAAAGCACAATTGGCATGTAAGAACATGTTATTTTGAATAAGTAGTGCAATAAATGTTTGTCTTGAAGAAACCCATTCGTTTCACTCTTAAAATGTTTTTCATAATTTTATAATGCCAACTTTACCCAATTTTTTCCCACTTTGGTGAAGAATTGGAAGGAGGATGACGAATCAAAAAACGTAAGGTCTCTTGATGTATGCTTTCGAATAGAACCTACTAATGATGTAAGGCATTGTTTCAAACCTCCTAAACACCAAAGACAAAGGGAAGTTAAATCCTTTTTAACCCCTTTCAACCTCATTTTTAAACTTGGGGCAGGAAATTTTCAGTCAGCTCGATTGAATACTTAAAACTTCAAAAATTGGGTGGACACAAATAAGGTTTTGACCCTTATTCCTTTTGTTTTACAAAACGTAAACTAAACCTCGATATAACCCTTGAAAGTCCTAATTGAAGTAAGGTTTACTTCGAAAGCATACTCAATGAGATAACGTTTCCTGACTCCTATGAGCTTTGCTCAACTATTTATATTGGCTTATAAATTAGTTCATATCCCAGCTAGTGACTTCGTCACAAGTGGTCGTGATATCTCTTTTTCAAAACTTCAAGACAGACACATATGTTGCATTAACAGTTTCAGGAATAACATTTCACGCGTGTTAATTCGGCCTGATATCATAGAAAATTACATACAAGCGTCATCATCAAGTGTATCCTATTGGAATTCGAAGACTGGGGCAAGTTTGTTTCCAAATGGTCTGCTCAGGTTTGACTTCACCTTTAGAGCAAGATTGAAGACTCGTCATAATACCGCCAATCAGGGCCCGTTATGTCGAGATTCAGCGAATCTCTCTCTAAGAGTTTGAAAACAGTAGGACACCTTGTTTTCTGTAAAATCCTCTTAGAATAACTTCTTCTCATATCCATATGGCTTGGGGCAATTGAGACGCGAAGATTATCTTTCCCGCATAACAAGTTTTTGTTCAAATGGCGACTATTACACAATTCATCAAGTCAGAGTCACCTTGTTCTGCAACATTCTTCATGTCCCCAATAAATTTTATTTTTGGTGGTCATGACAATTCTTCGATGAAACTTTTCGATGCAAGAACACCTAGTGATTTGCTCAACTTCACTTCCCCAATGAAGTAAGTGCTATTTTAATCCTCAGTGAAGTGGACGTATTTTACTCCTCAATAGATCTTCTTGAACTCCATCTCCTCAGTGAAGTGGTTGTTACTGTGCACCCTAGTGGATCTCTACAATGTTAATCTTCTCCAGCGAGGCGGATGTTTATTTCATCCCCGTGAAGTTTTTACGACATATTCAACAACCATGTTATCCGGCAAGATTAAGTTGTTATATCTCCAAATGGATTGATCTCTATTCCCTAATAGAGGTTTGTGAAGCTCTGAAACAGGATTAGGATCCTATATCCGTTTCTCTACAATATCCCCAGTGATACTTCTATCTTTGAAGATTGGTCGGATGTTTGTTTCGAGATGTTTATCCCATCTCCGTTCGTTGCTTTCGTCTGTTTCGTCAGCATAAGCATACACATATCATATAAGTAGATAACATGGCATTTGCATTTGTGCATCTTTGTGTGTGTGTTATTCTGTCGCTTTGGTCATGTTTGTCCACAAGTTGTTGGGTGTGTCTCCTCATTCCAATTAGAGTTGTCACCCTTAGGCAGAAAAAGCGCAATATTTCTATTTTCCCCACGAAGTTCGATCCTCGTGGAAGGCGGTTGCTTTAGTACATCCCCGTTTGAGTTCATACCTCAATGGTCGAGTCTTGCTTGACAGTTTCTCTTCAGTTATTTCCTGAATTGAACTTCGGTCCCTGACAATCACACTTTTTTTCGGACATCTTTCCAACTTTTGAACATGGATCAAGTGTGCATTTATTTTGCACTGTTCTCCCCAGAAATGGTCCTCATGAAGATAATTATCAAAGATGAATATCTCTCCAACAGTATTACAAGACATCTTTCCAACAATCTACATCTGGTTTGCAAGTAACCTCTTTATTTGAGCAACCTCTTTATTTGAGCAACTCTTTTTGATCAAAACGACAAATGACAGTCTCCTCAAGGCAGTTTGTACATCCTCAATGGGTTATCAAGATTATCAACTCATGGCATCTCTCTGGAAATCCATCAGAGTGGTTTATCAAAGACTTCACAGATGTTTTTTCTTTATTTGAGAAACGTTCACCTCAAGAAGCTTACATACTTACAACTACAACAAGGTACTCTTCAGGAATTTATTCCCCAGTGAGTCCATCACACAAGTTTACTTCCGTCAAGCGACATCTCCCCGAAGAAGTCGAAGAAGTTTATCACAATAGTCTCTCTTTATTTGAGAAGACATACAATTCAACCGGCCCACATCTCTTCCGAAGATCCTCGTTGAAGCTTTACAAACTACAGTCTACAACAACATCTACAATCTACAATATTTACAACCCCCTGTGAAGATGCTTTCACGATTTTTCATCATTTCGGGAAGAGGCTGAGACCAGCTCATGGTACCCTTACCATGACGCTTGGGGAGGTTCTATATCAGGGACCGAGACCGGCTCATAGCATCCAGACTATGACGTTCGGGGAAGTTCTACATCTACAACAACAAGTTGCAACTACAGTCTACAACAACAATCATTCAAACATCTTTCATTTCCTGGTTAATCTCGGCAGTAGATTACCAGAAGACCTCGGCAGTAGGTAGTTCCTGGTTGATCTCGGCAGTAGATTCCCAGAAGACCTCGACAGTAGGTAGACATCTTACAGTTCCTGGTTAATCTCGGCAATAGATTCTCAGAAGGACTTCGTCAGAAGTATGTCTCCAGCAGATTTCAACATAGAATCTCGGCAGTAGATTCCTTACAGATTTTAACAACACATACTTTGGCAAAAGTATTCTCAATTACAGTTACAAGTCTCGGCAGTAGACTTCTCCCGATGATATCTTGAAACAATTACATTTAACATGTACAGTAGATTCCTCAAGAGGATTTTTCTCACCAAGTTCTTCATGACATATTCACAGACACTTTGTGATTGTTAAACTTCCCCCGTGGAGTCTCTTGCTTTGTTGAGCCTGTTCTTCCCGTGTGTTGTGTTTCTCCCTTTGTGACGCCATTTCTCCACATGACCGTTTGTCTTGCATTCTCATATCATTTCCATATCATCGCATATCATGTGCATTTCGGTGGCTTCTTAAGGCCAAAAATCCGCGCAATGTTTGTATTTAAGTCCCTCCTATCTCGTCGAGATGAAGATTTCAATCTCCATATCTCCGAATAGGAGTAACTTAAATAGGGGCATCTGTTGCACCCTAATTTTTGACCTTAGGATCCCACCTCCTCGTTTATGTCTTACGTGTTATCTTTGCCTTTTATATGTATGTTTATTATAACTAACCAGTTGATGCAGGTGCGACAATGACAAATGTAGACCCTTACAGATAAGTATTTCAGGGCACAAACATTTGAGGTCTATTATGTTTCCTATGGGGGCTATCTCGCAGGTTGAATCATTACTTCCAAAGGGAATTGAGGACGTGCTTAATGGTGGTTTAGGACCAATTTGTTTTGAGGTGATAAGATCATATAAGATTTGGTTCACCTTAAAAATTGTGTCAGGATGAAGGAGTGAGCATTCGTCGTTGATTAAGCTATTGAAGTCGCCTTTCCCAAGGGTCTGTCTGAGGAAATAATTACCACTTTGTGTTATTCTATTGCACATGACCAGATCATATGGCTAAATATTAGAGGATGGTTGTGAGCATTAATATCATAATGATAAGGAATTCAACAACTAAGCAGTGTAGCGAGTGGACGTCTATTTTCCTAGTCCACTGCTTTTATTTTATCTGTGTTTCGCCAAGAAGGGTAATTAAGGACATAATTTACGAAGTGCCTTACATAAAGACAAGAAATCTAATCAAGTGACCTGTAAGACTCTACATTTAAGATGTCACTGCTGCTATGAAACCAACACATGAATTTCATAATAGTTTTTAAACTAACGCGAGTTATTACGGTCCAAGGCATTGCAAACCGGAGCTTTGAAGAAATACAAGTCATAGAAATAGAAAATATTAAATTAGAAGTTGAAGTGATTACAACTTGACAACAAGAGGTCCATGTTCTCAACGAATAAACCTTACATTAAAAAAAGGAAAAGAACTCCCCATTTTAATATCCATGTTACACAACCTATGATATCTGGTAGTTCATTTATGACCTCTACATCATCACAACACTATATGAGCGACTCGGTAATCGCATACAACAAACTCATCATTGGAAACTAAGTCCTATATGACTTCAAAATTATAACACAATGGATCAGTACAGTTATGAGCCACAATCCAACACGAGACACTTCTCTCGTGCCCCGCTCCCGAACAAAGTCGCAACCCAATCATGTTCTTGCAAATTTTCGTGCCGGAAATTACGTTAATACGGCAAGCTTTGAAACCAGACTCCAACTGTTGATAATGACGTGCTTCCTGTTCCTCCCATATGTAAGGATTTTGGGGATTTCTTTTGTAACAGCACTGCAGGTTCAGCTTCAAGTTCATGATCCTGAAAGATGTAACAATACATTAACATAACAGCAAAATCTGAATACCACCGTTACGAACAAAATCGTGTTAAACATAAGCAAGGATTATTGATAAGGACATAAGCCGTCCCGATTAGAGATCTTGAATTCTGTAGCAACTAAGCTCAACTGGAATGGCAGTACATTCCTCAACTTCTTCCACAGTCCATCTCACCTATTCTGAGCAACTTTCATGGCTCACAAGCTTTCGGTGTCGGAATGAAGTATTCAACACCATTATAACAACGCACTATCAGAGATAGATTTGAATTCATTTAATAAGATTCGAAACAAGTATAAACCCGAGTTATACTTACCATCCCGGTTGCTACAATTCCCAGTTCACCTCAGCAAATACCGGAGTACCGGCGGAAACAAGTCAAGAGCAACTTTCATCTGAAATGGAGTTGAAGCAACAAGGACCTGTAATGGAATAGATGCAAAGTGTTACCTTACAAGATCAGAAGAGCAACACAGAGCCTCGCAAATGAGTCGTGAGCACAATAATCAAGAGCTAAAGCTAGGCCCTTTTAAGAGAAGTTTTTCACTAAGATAAGTACCTGAACAAACGATTTACCGCATCATTATTTTGGGTTGACTGTCCCTATTTCAAGTCCGGCTTATTTTCACAGCAGAGTCTCCAGAGAAGCTGCGAGAAAAACAAATGTTCATGACAGTGATAATTTGAATATAATCATTGAGATCAGAGGGCAAAGATCAAGTTTTATGTTTGAGTCCTAACACAATTGGAAGTCACGGCAAGTGAAACAGAGCGTGATACGAGGCGCCGTGCATCTCCCTCCGATAAACCTCTCTTGGATACTAAACTTTCCTCGAGCACCCGCTTGAAATTCCTGCATAAGCAGCATGGAGGCACAGAGTTAAAACACTCACAGGCTGAAGAAGAGGTAATCGAACTATAAAATCAGGAAACTCACGCCAGGCTTACCTATGGCGACCTTCCAAGCTACGAAAGCTGCGACATAACGCAGGCGGTCTAGCAGTCCTCACTCTATCATAACTCCTAGAACAAGACGCATATGTATCAGAGTACCGCCACCATCAACCTGGCAGAATTCCCACTCCAAACACCCTGCAAACCAAAAACAACCTTCTGTTTCCTGCGAGTAAGGTAACACCTCTTCAATCTAGAGCATGTCCGATTTCGGGAAGGAAAACGTTCATCACTTCATGTTCATCGTCCCTCAGCACCTGCAACACCAAACGCAGGAATCCTTCATGCCTTATGAAACGCACACAGCTCGCACAAGGGACGACATCAACAGTAACCACACAACAAAGATCCTCAGAGTTCCTGTTTCAAATTAACATGGTTTTAACGAACTGAAGAAATTGAGTGCTCCAAATGCTACAGAGAAAAGAATTACAAAAGTCAACTTTGGATGGAACATCAAGAAAGGGCCAAGTTGAACCAGAATTACCAATACCTCTTCTCGTGAGTTCCACGTGGAAAGTTTGTTAAGACAATTCGGGGAGTTGATGCAATTGTCAAAATTACCCTCATCAGCATTGTCAAACCTGCCCAAATCAGAAATGGTAAGAAATCAAGCTAGAGAAGAAACGGCCAAAGGGCATTCGTATATTCCAAAACAATCACAGACAGGAATCACCGTATTTAGAAAGATTTTTATCACACATCAATCCGAAATTAAGTGATAAGAAGGGCAAATCGGCTATAAAAGGGGGAATGAGTCTAGAGTTCGGAGGAGGAGAACTTATCTTGCCAACTGTTGAAATCGTCGCCACCACCGCTGTGAATCCTCCATCGACGAAGCACCCTTTTCATCACTTCAATCGCCGACACCGCACCGGAGCACCATGAATCCGTATTCGTCATCTTAAACGCCGCCACAGCTTTCGGTAAAATCTTTATTCACGACAAAATTATTGAACTATTGATGCTCTGGTTTGTGTTTCAGGCTTTAAAATGAAAGAGAGGAGAGGCAAGAGAGAAAGCAAAAGGAAAGAAAGAGACGGAGACGCGAGGGAGAGAAGAGGGAAGCCGACGATGAAGCGACGGCGCGGGGAAGAAAGGGGATTAGGGTTCTTTGATTTTCTTTTATTTTTTGTTTATGCTGATGTAATCACACATACACACGTACCACATCACACACACGAGCCCTCTCATCCTTTCATTACCTCTTAATCCCTAATTAACCACCTATTAAAACACTTTAAGCTACTTTAATCGACATAATTATTTCATAATAATTAAATTAATTAGTTTTTTTCTAATCAACTTTATTAATTTTGTAATCAGTTTTTTAAAATAACTAATTAACCTTTTTAATTAACCTTTTAGCTAATCACTTTTCATTTTATTTATTTAAGTTATTAATTTATAATTCAGTCTTATTTTAATCGTCCTATCAACTAATTTACTTCATCAACTTAATATTTTTTTCTATAATAAATTTATGCATATTCTCATTAAATAAAATAAAAAACACTATTTCATACCGTTTAAATAACTTTTATCTATGTAGAATAACACAAAACCTTTTTTAATAAGAAGACTTTTTTAATAAATCGTCACTTAAAATTATTCCTATCAATTTAATTAACCATCAAACCTTTTTTTTTTTATAAAAATCCCTTTAAAGTAATTTCTCTTAAAATTAATCTTCTTAAAAAATCAAAACAACCTTTTTATTTATTTCATAATCAATTTAATTTAACTCTTAATATTAGTTATAAAATAAAAATAAATCAATTCAACCATTTCTCTTAAAATCAATTAAACCTCACCAATTTCATCAAAAGGCATGTTTTCTTAATCCCAAATTAAAATCAAACCAAACAGTTAAAACCAATTCAATCGTGCACATCACTTCACGACACATCCACTCACATACACCTTAGCGCTTTCATGCGTATATTATTTATCTTTATCTACTTTTATTCACAATGCACACACTCACCTAGCGCTTTCATGCGTTCGTGTATGGTTTATATTTCCGTATTTATTTTTCGGCAATTTATCTTTACCGCAAGTCATTATATCTTGTTGCATCGCATTGCATCCGTCCAAAGGAAAAACCTACACATAATTCAACGTTGTGTGTAGTTGCACATCACTTGCATTATTTCCCCATGATCCTTGATTCCATTCAAGTTGATCTTTAGGATAGATCCTACCCCATAGGAAGGACCTTGTCTTTATCTTTTACAACTTAGATAAAACAACACAATCAACACTATACAACTTTTCAAACACATCAGAGAATAGATGTTAATCATCTTAAGTGAGATATAATCTCCACCCCCACAACAATACAATCAAACATGTAGGGACTTTGCCTTAAGAGCGATAAAGGCATACTTGGCGACCATCCGAGTATGTAAGACCTTTTCTTAAGACGATGCAAAGACCATTTCCTACAACCTCCTTTACATTTGTGGTGGTTATATCTCCCTTAACATGAAGACTCGTCTCTTCTCCTAAACCCAATCAAAACAACTACCCTAAACCCGTAGGAACTTTGACCACAGTCAAAGGTCTCCTCAAACCCTTTAGGGTGAACTACAAAATACTCTGATTCCACTCCCGTAAGGATATGTAGGCATAAGATGCGACATCTTATCGAGTATACTTAGAAATAAACCACTAGGGTCTTTAAACCATTAAGCAGATAAACACTTAGCAGTAAACAAACATAAAACAAGAGGTTCCTGTAGAGTACTACAGAAACTTAGGATGCTAGTACCTTCCCTAAGTTTAACCAACCCCCGAACCTAAAACAATCTAGCTTGCATTTGCATTGCATAGTGGGAATTTCGATCTTTATCCCTTCCTTTGGACAAATCAAAGTTCGATTGCAAAAATGAATTAACGATTCAAACTAATCAATAGTTTGATATCCAAATTTCACCGCGACAGTAGATGAGAAAGAAGCGAGTACGCTCATGGAAGAAGTCCATGAAGGCACATTTGGTATGCACGCCGACGGGCATGCTATGACGAGAAAGATCCTGAGAGCAGGATATTACTGGCTGACGATGGAGTCGAATTGCTTTAAATTCGCGAAGAGATGTCATAAATGCCAGATTTATGCTGATAAGATTCACGTGCCGCCGTGCCCGTTGAATGTCATGTCCTCCCCATGGCCGTTCTCCATGTGGGGCATCGACATGATAGGCAAGATCGAGCCCACTTCATCTAATGGTCATCGCTGTTAGAACACAGATTGGTTCTTAATAATAATTCTTTGTTTTGATGATAACTGTTAGGAAATTTATATTTAAGAATTATATACTCTAAAATTTGTTTGAGAGTTTTACTGCAGAATTGAAATTATACTAACTCTCTAGAAGCAAATCTGTTTTGAATACAAGAAGTTATTCTGACTCTGAAGCGCCAGATGCACCTTACAGAAGAATCTGTTTGCTCCTTACAGAAGATCTTGAGCGTAGTCTCCAGAAGGATTTGAAGCAAGAAGCTCCAGAACATTCTGAGTCAGAAGCATCTGAAGATAATCAGAAGCATCTGAAGCTGAAGCATCTGAAGCATAGAAGAATATTGATTGAAGAGCTTCTCAAAGCATTAGTCTACAGAAGTTTCTGAAAGTACCAACGCTGCCAAGTACAGAAGTTCTGTGTCAAAAATGCTCTGATAATCAACACGCTGAAAGCACACATGCTGCAGAAGACTCTGATACAGCATAGTTCTGAATCTCATTAGAAGACTCTGATCCATTCAGACTCTAAAGAACTTGCTGAAAACTGAAGAAGTAATTTTCAAGAATATATCCGTTGGAGTTGTTCAACGTCTCTTTCCTTATTTGTGCTAGACACACTTACACAGACAAAAAGGATTTTTCTGTGCCATCTACTTCTAGGAAAGGTCACTTGATGTGAAGACAAAAAGGCTCAGACCTTTTGGGACTCTCTTTTCAACGCTCAGCTTGCTTTGGATCAGCTGCCTATAAAAGGAGATCTTCACCACATTCTTCAGTTACACACTTTGCTGAAAAGAAATCATTATATTCTAAAGCTCTCATTCATTCTTACTCTTCTCATAATTTATTGTACTTAAACTTAAGAGAAAAATCACTGTTGTGATTATAGATTTTTAGAAGCATTAAAACTCTTGTATTTAATTTACATTGATTGTAAAGGTTATTCCTTAAGAGGATTCAGTTGGAATCAGTAGCTCTTGAGAAGACTAAGAACTGTTGTTCTTAGGTGATACTATTGTAATCAGTTTGATTTAATAGTGGATTAAGTCCTTGTTGAGAAAGGCAAATCACTCTAGGAAGGGTGGACTGGAGTAGTTGTTTAAACGAACCAGGATAAAAATAATTGTGTGATTATTCTCAAGTCTTAATTTTTCATACTTATTAAACCCCCCCTTCTAAGTATTATCTCACCTTCAGTTGGCATCAGAGCTCCGGTTCTGAGTGTGCTACCACTTAACAGTGTCAGTAAAGATCCAGAGAGATATACTTTGATATTTATATTTATTTGTTATCATGGCTGATAATTCAATGTCCAATATTAATAATAAATATGAAGAGAGGGATAGGATCAGCACCAAACCCCCAATGTTTGATGGAGAAAAATTTGATTACTGGAAAGACAGAATTGAGAGTTTTTTCCTAGGATATGATGCTAATCTATGGGATCTTGTCATAGATGGATATGTACATCCCACACATGAGGATGGCAAAAAGATTGACAGAAAATCTATGACAGATTCTCAGAAGAAAGACTTCAGAAATCACCATAAAGCCAGGACCATATTACTGAATGCTATTTCACATACAGAGTATGAGAAAATTACAAACAGGGAGACTGCTTTTGATATGTTTGAATCCCTTAAAATGACTCATGAGGGAAATTCTCAAGTTAAGGAGACAAAAGCTCTGGCTCTGATCCAGAAGTATGAGGCTTTCAAAATGGAAGACTCTAAATCTGTTGAAGCCATGTTCTCCAGATTCCAGATACTCACTGCTGGGCTGAAAGTTCTGGACAAGGGATATTCTACATCAGATCATGTAAAGAAAATCATCAGAAGTCTGCCTATCAGATGGAGACCAATGGTGACTGCCCTGAAGATGGCCAAAGATCTGAACAAGATCTCTCTAGAAGAACTCATCAGCTCACTGAGGAGCCATGAGATTGAGCTTGAGGAAGATGAACCTCAGAAGAAAGATAAAGGTAAATTTGTAGCATTAAAATCTAACAAAACTGCTAAAGCTTTGCAGGTCATTCAAGAAAGCTCTGAAGAATCTTCTTCTGAAGAAGAAGATGAGTTATTCATGCTGTCCAGAAGGATTAACAAACTCTGGAAGCACAAGGGAAAGAAGTTCAACAACTTCAGAAGATCTGACAACAGAAAGGAATCTTCGAGTCACAGAAGATCTGCCAAGAAAGAAGTTGTGTGCTATGAGTGCAAAGAACCTGGGCACTACAAGAATGACTGCCCCAAACTTCTGAAAGAAAAACCTAAGAAGAAGTTCAACAAAAAGAAGAAGGTTCTGATGGCAACATGGGATGACTCAGATGAGTGTGAATCATCTTCTGAATCAGAAGAAGAATGTGCAAACGTTGCACTGATGGCTAGCACAGAGGATCAAGAGGAAGGTACCTCAGGATATGAATCAGAATCTGAATCTGATGATGATGCAGAAGAGGTAATGGCTAAACTTACCAAAGAAGAACTCATTAAAGTTTTAACAGAAGTTCTTAAAAGTTATAACAACATCAAACTCAAATGCAAGAAGATGAAAAGCAATCTTGAATCTGAAATTGATCTTCTGAAAACTGAACTTGTTGAGCAAAAAGAAATAAATTTGAAAATCAAAAATGACTTTGAAAGAACTCAACAAGAATCTGAATCTGAGACTAAGTCATGTGAAAATATTTTAGAAAAATATGACTCTAGCTTTCAGAGATTTCTCACTAAGAGCATAGACAGAAGCAAGATGGCTTCCATGATCTATGGTGTTAGTGGAAATAACAGAAGAGGCATTGGATATGAGTCTTCATCTGGAAGCAATCCAAAACCTGTTGACAAACTTTTCATCAGGAAGACACCTCTGTATTCTCAATTCAAATTTGGTCACTTGAATGACATTAAACACACAAGCTCTGAGAAGAGTACTTATGTGTTTAAACCTAAGGCAAGTCAGAATAAACATTATGTTGTAAAACAGAAGTTTAGACAAACCTACAAACCAACTAACCCCAAAGGACCCAAGAAGATCTGGGTACCTAAAAACAAAATAATTCCTGTTGCAGATGTTCTTAGCAGCAAGGTCAGGACACCAATCATGGTACCTGGACTCTGGATGCTCACGACACATGACAGGAGAAAAGTCTATGTTCCAAAGCCTGGAACTTAGATATGGAGGTGACGTGAAGTTTGGAGGGAACCAGAAGGGCAAGATCATTGGATCTGGCACTATTGGAAATGGTAAACTTCCCTCTATTACAAATGTTTTACTTGTTGAAGGGTTAAAGCATAACTTATTGTCCATAAGTCAATTAAGTGACAATGGTTATGATATAACTTTTAATCAAAAATGTTGTAAAGCTATTAGTCAGAAGGATGGCTCTATCCTATTTAGTGGTAAGAGGAAAAACAACATTTATAAAATAAATCTTTCAGAACTTAAAGTTCAAAATGTTAAATGCTTCTTGTCTGTTAATGAAGAGCAATGGGTCTGGCACAGAAGATTGGGCCATATTAATATGAGACGTATATCTCAGATTAATAAACTTAATCTTGTCAGAGGACTCCCTAATCTGAAGTTCACTTCAGATGCTCTTTGTGAAGCATGCCAGAAAGGGAAGTTTTCAAAAACATCTTTCAAATCAAAAAATGTTGTTTCTACCTCTAAACCATTTGAACTACTTCATATTGATCTGTTTGGACCAGTGAAAACTGCATCCATCAGAGGCAAGAAGTATGGATTGGTCATTGTTGTTGACTTTAGCAGATGGACATGGGTAAAGTTTTTAAAACACAAGGATGAGTCACATTCTGTGTTCTTTGACTTCTGCAAGCAAGTCCAGAATGAAAAGAATTTCAAAATTATAAAAGTCAGAAGTAATCATGGTGGTGAATTTGAAAATAAATATTTTGAAAAATATTTTTCTGAAAATGGCATTGCTCATGATTTTTCTTGTCCTAGAACTCCACAACAGAATGGGGTTGTAGAGAGGAAAAACAGAACTTTGCAAGAAATGGTCAGAACCATGATCAATGAGACAAGTCTGGCAAAACATTTTTGGGCAGAAGCAATCAATACAGCATGCTACATTCAGAACAGAGTGTCTGTTAGACCTCTTCTGAAGAAGACTCCTTATGAACTGTGGAAGAACAAAAAGCCCAACATTTCATATTTTCATCCTTTTGGATGTATCTGTTATATGTTAAACACTAAGGAAAATCTGGGCAAGTTTGATTCCAAAGCACAGAAGTGTTTCATGCTTGGATATTCTGAACGCTCTAAAGGCTACAGAGTATACAACACTGAGACACAGATTGTGGAAGAATCCATTCATGTCAGATTTGATGATAAGCTTGGCTCTGAAAAGCCAAAGCAGGTTGATAACTCTGCAGATAGGGAAGTAGTCTTTATTGACTCTGAAGTTCCAGAAGCAGACAAACTTCAAGTGAAGGAATCAGAAGCAACTCCAGATGCTACTCCCTTAACTTCTCATATGAATAATCTAAAAATTTCTGAAGAGTCAACTATCAGAGGATCATCATCCAGAATTAAAGCTTCTCATCCAGAGGATGTCATTATTGGAAAGAAGGATGATCCCATCAGAACAAGATCCTTTCTAAGATCTTCTGAAGCATCACTTTTTGGACTAGTATCAGAAATTGAACCATCTTCTATAGAAGAAGCTCTACAAGACAATGATTGGATTATTGCCATGCAAGAAGAGCTAAACCAATTCAGCAGAAATGATGTATGGGATCTAGTTCAAAGACCTCAAGGATTCAATATTATTGGTACAAAATGGGTCTTCAGAAATAAGCTAAATGAGAAAGGAGAAGTTGAGAGGAATAAGGCAAGGCTGGTTGCTCAAGGATACAGTCAGCAAGAAGGTATTGATTACACTGAGACATATGCTCCAGTGGCAAGATTAGAATCTATACGCCTTCTTATTTCTTTTGCTGCACAAAATAACATCACTCTGTATCAGATGGATGTTAAAAGTGCCTTTCTTAATGGTATTATAGAAGAAGAAGTTTATGTCCACGAACCTCCTGGTTTTGAAAATGAAAAATTTCCAGATCATGTTTTCAAATTAAAGAAATCTCTATATGGATTAAAACAAGCTCCCAGAGCTTGGTATGAGAGATTGAGTATTTTCTTCTGGAGAAGAATTTCATCAGAGGCAAAGTGGATACAACTTTATTCTGTAAAACTATAAAGAAAGATCTTCTAATTTGCCAAATTTATGTAGATGATATTATTTTTGGATCAACAAATATTATGCTTGGAAAGGAGTTTGCTACATGTATGCAGGCAGAATTTGAAATGAGCATGATGGGAGAATTCAGATTCTTTTTAGGAATCCAAGTTAATCAAACTCCAGAGTGCACCTACATACATCAGACAAAGTATGTTAAAGAACTTCTGAAGAAATTCAACATGTCTGACAGCAAGCTGGCAAAGACTCCAATGCATCCTACTAGCTCACTTGGCAAAGAAGAGGTAAGTAAGAAAGTAGACCAGAAGCTCTACAGAGGTATGATTGGCTCTCTTCTTTATCTTACTTCTTCTAGACCTGACATATTGTTCAGTGTTTGTCTGTGTGCTAGATTCCAATCAGATCCTAGAGAATCTCACTTGACAGCTGTCAAGAGGATTCTAAGGTATCTGAAAGGTACTTCTAATGTGGGTTTGTGTTACAGAAAATCTAATGATTTCAAATTAGTTGGATTTTGTGATGCTGACTATGCTGGAGACAGAGTTGAAAGAAAAAGTACTTCTGGAAGTTGTCAATTTCAAGGAAGAAATCTAATCTCCTGGTATAGCAAGAAGCAACCCACAATTGCACTTTCAACCACAGAGGCTGAATACATTGCTGCTGCTGGATGTAGCACGCAGATGCTCTGGATGAAAAGTCAACTAGAAGATTATCAAATTTTTGAGAGTAACATTTCTATCTTTTGTGATAATACTTCTGCTATATGTTTGTCCAAGAATCCCATTTTACATTCTAAGGCAAAACATATAGAAATTAAGCATCATTTCATCAGAGACTATGTTCAGAAGGGAATCATAAATTTAGCCTTTGTTGATACAGATCATCAATGGGCAGATATTTTTACAAAACCCCTTGTTGAAGATAGATTCAATTTTATTCTGAAAAATATTGGTATGGATTTTTGTCCAGAATGATATTTATCAGAAGCAAATTGTCACAGATGCAAAAATGCTTAATTCATCTGAAGTATTTCTTCTATTTATTTATTCTATTCTGATTAATATTTCTGATGTAAAACTCTGAACTAACCGTCTTTAGAAGATCTTAACGTTGGCTAACGTTTCATTTCTTGAGAGAATTCAGAACAGCATGCAAGTAAACACGTGTCACACAAAATCTGAAGAGGTGGCGTGTACATAACTGAAAAGACGTTTGAGGTGAAATTTGAATAGTAAATATCTTGGTTTCCCCCCCCCCCCAAATTGTCAGAAGCATTTATTATTTGAAATGATTTTATTCTCTTCATTTAATGCTTGCTCAAACGTGTGTTTTTCTGACTTTTGATGTGCCTAAGTGTTTAGTATAAATACTTGTTGTGTATTCACTTTCACACTTTTCACTCTCAGAATTTACATGCGTTTTCATCTCTTGTTCTCTCTGCATAAAAACTCAAAACCTAAGTGTTTGAAAAAGCATTCTTCAATGGCGTCTTCTTCATCAACAACTACTCAGTTTCAATCTACAATGGCTGCTGTGACTTCAGATAACTTAGGTGTTGCTCCATATTCTCCTCCCAAGAGAACTCTTCTCACACCTATTGATAAACTAGAAGTGCTGTGTGAATCTATGGTTGAATTTGATTCTCTGGCTGACAATGGGTTTGATTTTCGCTCCATTGTTAGAGCTCAAGGTTGGGTGAAATACTTTGATAGGTTGTTTGGACCAGTTTACCCTCTACTTGTGAAGGAATTCTGGATTCATGCATCTGTGTATCCCAAGTTTATTTTATCATCTGTGCTGGGAAAAGAGATTATCATCACAGAGGATCTGATAAGAAGATTGATTGGTTATGAAGAAACAGATGGTGTTTCCTACTTGCCAGCTGGGCGTGTGGATATGGAAGAGGTTTATGAGGAAGTTATGACTGCTGGACAAGCCTCTAACAGATTCAAAGATCTGAAGCCTGATTACAAGATCTGGGCCAAGATCTTCATGGGTTGCATACATCACAGGAAGTCAACAAATTCCCCAGATTATGTCAACAATGAACAAATCTATTTTATGTACTGCCTTAGTCAGAGCAACAAGGTAGATCTTCCTTACATTCTGTTCATGCATCTGTGGAATCACATCAATGCATCTAGAGAATCTGTAAAAGAAAAAGGCCAGGAGATCAGGACTTGGATCCCATTTGGAAGGTTGATCTCAGATCTTCTCACTGAAAATGGTTTAGTGGCTGCTCTGTATGATGTTGGGGTTACAGAGGAATTAGAGTTCATTATGGGAAAGCCTCTGAACGCTAAAAGTCTTCTGAGACTTAAGATTGTAGATGAACTCACTACTGCTCCAAAGAGGCTGAATATGTCAGATTTGAATAAGAGGGTTCCAGTATCTGATTTTCCTCTATTCTTTGCTGAAGAACCCAGACATATAGTACTGATGTATATAGAGGAATGCAAAAGGGAAGGAGTACCTGTTCCAGCAAATGTGTTTCAGCTTGTCAAACAACCACTCCCAGATGCAGGAGAAGAAGAAGAAGTACCACTTCAGAGGAAAAGGACTCAGCCTGCAGCAGAATCTGAACCTGTCCAGAAGAAGGCTAAGATTGCTGAGAAGCCAAAGAATCTCCTAAAGAGAAAGGATTCTGAAGAAGCTGCCTCTGCATCTGCTAAGAGGATTAAACTCAAAGGTACTAAGCCTTCTGTTATTTCTAAAAATGTTGTTATTAATGATTCATCTATTAAGTCTGTTCCCAAACCACCTATTACTCAAACAACTTCTGTTGCTGCCCCTAGTTCTGTCTCACCTCAAAAACAAAACACTGCTTCTGTATCAAAAACACCTCAACCCAAAATACACATCAAACACTTCATTCCACGTCCATCACCATCAGAACCACAACCAACAGAACCACAACCCACAGAACCATAACCATCAGAACCACAGTCATCTAAACAACCACAACCTTCTGATAAACAAAACTCTAATCAACCAAAAACTTCTGAACATCCAGAAAACCAAACCACAAAAGATCAATCAGAAAAAGACTCTGTCATACCACCATCAAACATTCCATCTTCTGAACCTGTTGCACCTGTTACTTCTGTACCCACAAAAGTAACTTCTGCTCCTATTTCATCAGAACCACCATCCCAATAATCTGATACTCCTTCAGAACCTTCTCATATCCCTGAGACATAAGTTCTTGATATCACTCCATTAAAAACAGTGTTTCAAGTCTCTTCTACCTCTTGTACACCTACAACATCCTCCAACTCATCAGAATCAGAAATTCATCCAGATTTTCTGATTTCTCCATCTGACAAATACCTTGTTCATGAACCTGAACCTGAATCAACCTTACCTGCTAAAACTCCCATTTCAGACCCTTTGCCTCCACCTGCACCATCATCTGAGATGATTGTTCCCACTTCTAATCCATCATCATCTGGTATATCTTGTGCCCAAGTGTCTTATCTTTATCATAATTTATCTTATGGTTTCAAACTGAAAGATTTTTATGATAGAGTTGAACCTTCTGAACCCCTGAAACCTCTGAAACCAAAACTCAGACAGGCTCTTCCATCTGTAATCCTTTCATATATTCAATCTATGAACAATGAAGGATCCTTAGCAACAATATCTGCTACATCTGGTAAAGCTGTTGTTTCAGCTCTGCAACCTGCATCTGATAACAAAGTTGCATCTGATAATCCATCAACCTCTGCTTTCATACCATACTCTAATGAATCCTTTGATATTGTTTACCCACGCACAAGACCACAACCTAATCTGATTAATGCTTTAAACAGATCCTTACCTCAAAAACCAGAAATTCCTTTCATTCCATATTATCCCCCTCCTCTGATTTCCATCCCAAAATCCCTGATACCACCAACTCCCAAACCTAAACATATGACTCTGGAAACCTTGCTTAAACCACCACCCAGACTTAATATTGATCATTTATTTCAAACGTTTTTGCAAGAAATACAGATGTATTTAGGTACTGTTCAGAAGAGATGCTCTGAAACTATGGATGCAAATGAAACTGACATCATCTGGAAAGGATTTATCAATAGATTCAACAATGTAGCTTCCAATCTGAAGAACATCTGTTCTGATGATGCAAAGCTCAGAGCTGAAAGAACTCAATTCTGGATTGTCAACAAAACTGAACCTCTGCTTTGTTTGGATGCTCCTCCTCCTCCTCCACCAGAACCAACTGCCAATACATTGACTATGACTCTGGTAGAACCCTCTTCAGGATCTCCAGAACCTATGGCAATTGAATCTGTTCAGGCTGCAGAACCTCCATCTTCTTCATCAGAGATAAAGACAGAACATCCAGATTTTGGAGACAAGATTGCTACTCTGGAGGCTGGTCAATCTGAAATTAAATCTTGGATGGCAAAGCAAGACAAGAAATCTGAGGACATGTCAGAGTGGATGTCAAAAAAATATGAGAAGAATGAGACAATGACTAAGTGGATGTCAAAGCAAGAGCAATCTTCATATGAGATTACAGACCTATTGAAGATGCTTTTGTCAAAACACTCTTAGATTTTTTTTCATTCTAATGTTTGTGCATCTGTTGTTTTGCATCTGAATTTTATTGTTATATCTTCTGATATTCACCTATGTACTCTTGCTCTATTTTGTTGAATGAATCAGTTTTTTCTCCATTGAATTATCTATTTATTGTTCCTTTTATTTGTCTTTATTAAAAGTTTTTACTTTTTGCTTATGACAAAAAAGGGGGAGAAAATAAAGATCTGAACTGTTTAATATAACTTCACTAGAATGAATCTTCAGACATATCTATTCTATCTAATATTTAAATTGACCATTTCAGAACATTTGATAAGAACATTCTATAAAAGAATCTCTGAGTCTCTCAGATCATTTTTTTTATCAAACTCTGAATCTCATATCTGAAAGATATTCTGACCCTTAATTATTACAAAGACAAACAAGATCTGACTCTGAAGATTACTCAAGATAAAAGGGAAGTTTCTATTCCTTTTTAATATTTAACTCAGGGGGAGATTCATCATCTCAGGGGGAGTTATAATTCTTTATGTTCAGTTAAATAAAATTTCTGATACTTTTTGTCATCATCAAAAAGTGGGAGATTGTTAGAACACAGATTGGTTCTTAATAATAATTCTTTGTTTTGATGATAACTGTTAGGAAATTTATATTTAAGAATTATATACTCTAAAATTTGTTTGAGAGTTTTACTGCAGATTGAAATTATATTAACTCTCTAGAAGCAAATCTGTTTTGAATACAAGAAGTTATTCTGACTCTGAAGCGCCAGATGCACCTTACAGAAGAATCTGTTTGCTCCTTACAAAAGATCTTGAGCGTAGTCTCCAGAAGGATCTGAAGCAAGAAGCTCCAGAACATTCTGAGTCAGAAGCATCTGAAGATAATCAGAAGCATCTGAAGCTGAAGCATCTGAAGCATAGAAGAATATTGATTGAAGAGCTTCTCAAAGCATTAGTCTACATAAGTTTTTGAAAGTACTAACGCTGCCAAGTACAGAAGTTCTGTGTCAAAAATGCTCTGATAATCAACACGCTGAAAGCACACATGCTGCAGAAGACTCTGATACATCATAGTTCTGAATCTCATTAGAAGACTCTGATCCATTCAGACTCTGAAGAACTTGCTGAAAACTGAAGAAGTAATTTTCAAGAATATATCCGTTGGAGTTGTTCAACGTCTCTTTCCTTATTTGTGCTAGACACACTTACACAGACAAAAAGGATTTTTCTGTGCCATCTACTTCTAGGAAAGGTCACTTGATGTGAAGACAAAAAGGCTCAGACCTTTTGGGACTCTCTTTTCAACGCTCATCTTGCTTTGGATCAATTGCCTATAAAAGGAGATCTTCACCACATTCTTCAGTTACACACTTTGTTGAAAAGAAATCATTATATTCTAAAGCTCTCATTCATTCTTATTCTTCTCAGAATTTATTGTACTTAAACTTAAGAGAAAAATCACTGTTGTGATTATAGCTTTTTAGAAGCATTAAAACTCTTGTATTTAATTTACATTGATTGTAAAGGTTATTCCTTAAGAGGATTCAGTTGGAATCAGTAGCTCTTGAGAAGACTAAGAACTATTGTTCTTAGGTGATACTATTGTAGTCAGTTTGATTTAATAGTGGATTAAGTCCTTGTTGAGAAAGGCAAATCACTCTAGGAAGGGTGGACTGGAGTAGTTGTTTAAACGAACCAGGATAAAAATAATTGTGTGATTATTTTCAAGTCTTAATTTTTCATACTTATTCAACCCCCCTTCTAAGTATTATCTCACCTTCAATCGCTTCATTCTAGTAGCTATCGACTACTTCACCAAGTGGGTGGAGGAAGCCTCATATGCTAATGTGACCAAGTAGGTGGTGGCTAAATTCATAAAGAGAGACATCATCTGTTGATACGGAGTTCCCGAGCGGATCATTACTGATAATGGTTCGAATCTGAATAACAAGATGATGAAGGAGGTGTGCCAGAGTTTCAAGATTGAACACCACAACTCATCTCCTTACCGGCCGAAGATTAATGGCGTCGTTGAAGCGGCCAATAAGAACATCAAGAAGATTGTGCAGAAGATGGTTGTGACCTATAAGGATTGGCACGAGATGTTGCCATTTGTACTGCACGGTTATCATACAACGGTACGTACATAAACCGGGGCAACTCCTTTCTCACTGGTGTACGGTATGGAGGTTGTCCTACCGTTAGAAGTTGAGATTCCTTCTTTACGAGTTTTGGTTGATGTGAAACTCGATGAGGCAGAATGGATTAAGAACCGACTAAACCAACTCAGCCTGATGGACGAGAAGAGGTTGGCATCGATTGCATATGGTCGTCTATACCAAAGCCGAATGAAGAAAGCTTATGATAAGAAGGTGCGTCCTAGGAGCTTTCAGACGGGTGATCTCATCCTGAAGAGGATTCTTCCTCCACACTCCGATCATCGGGGCAAGTGGACTCCCAATTACGAAGGTCCGTACGTCGTCAGCAAGGTCTTCTCGGGAGGAGCCTTGTTGTTATCCACGATGGACGACGAAGATTTTGCATCCTCGGTGAATGCGGACGCAGTTAAAAAATACTTTGCTTAAAAATGACCCGCTGGAAAGAAAAAGAATATCCAGGCAAAAAAGGGCATCCCGGCGAACCATAAAAAAGAAAAAGGTTCGGGCAAAAATTAGGGATATAAAGAAAAGAATGTACACTCGCAAAGTCGAAAACCTGGAAGGGCGACTTTGGCAAAAAAGGGTATCCCGGTGTATCGAAAACCCGAAAGGGCGATTCAGGCAAAAGTTAGGGATTTGAAAAAGCAAATGACTGCGTTCCGCGTATGGACTTTCATTGTTTAGTGGTTTGGAGGACCTGAGGGCCGTTTATCTGAATCAATCTCTTCTGAAGCTGAAGCGTCAGAGAGGTATCGAAGTCGAGTGGGTCATAGTGGGATCAACTCATGGTGTTCGTCTACGCCTCGTTGCCGACATGTGTATATACTGATGTATATTTATGTTTTATATTTGTGCGGCTTCCTCATTCCAGGAGCTTGCATCTATTGTAAAACATTTTTACCCATTCAGGGGTTCGTTATCAATAAAATGTATACTATTCAGCAATTCTGTTTGCCTGTTTAGCATCTATCTGTTTTGTTTGCGAAAAAGAATGCCGATGTTTTTGATAAAATGCGCATACATAAACTTACTAGCCTAGGCCACTGATTGTTGAAACAATGAATTACTTGAACATTGTCACATGATTATAACCTTGATAGGTCCCTTTGAGAAGGGTATCTTGTCTGTTTGTTTGTGTTATTGCAGATGTAGCATATTCCAGGTAGTACGCCACATGCGTCCCCAAGCAGGATGATTCCTTCCCCTCCAGCAAGTTCAGTAACACCTCCCCGCAGAGTCTGAACATGCAATTGAAAGCATTGATATGTATCCCCAAGCAGAGAAGATTTTCTCCCAACCAGATGTACCCTGAAGAATGTCATCTCCCCAGCTGAGTCGCACATTGAAGTGCGCAGCAATTGATAGTTCAAGACTGAAGTCTCCAGCAGAATTGAAATCCCCTGCAGAGTTGTACTCTCCCCTGTAAGCAGGACGATTCCTTCTTCCCTAGCCGAGTTTGCAGATCCCCAAGAGAGCCGAGTCCTTGGGAGTCGTTTGGGCCATGATTGGTTTTCCCCAGTAGAGTGTTGAATGGCTGATGTTGTATCTCCCCATCGGAGTTGTTATCTCCAGGAAAGTAGTCGCGAAGGCCGCGCAGTTTATTTCTGCGATTGATATCGTTTCCTCAGCAGTGGTGGTTCGTATGCTCAGGTGAGTAGACCCAGGTTCTCGTAGAGCTTTATTCCCCTGCAGCAGTCGACTGAAGTTCGTTTCTCCAGGCAGAGTCCAATTGAGATTGGTAGAACTTCTTCTCCTTGGCAGGATGATTCCTCCTCTCCACCCGAGTGGGCCTTTCTCCTTGACAGGAGGATTCCCCCTTCGGCATTTATTTTGCTGATGGGGCTGTCGCTACTGCGAAAATCGGCGCCGGCTGACAGAAGAGTCGTCACCGTGCGTTATTTATCCCAAAGGAGGGAAAGGAAACGCTCGAAGTAAACCTAACGCAAAGACGGGAAAAGGTATGGTCATCGCAACCAAAACCTGGATTCGGGAGTCGGTTACGCAAGGGGAAGGTATTAGCACCCCTCACGTCCATCGTACTCGATGGGATCCACGCTTGCTTGGTTTGTACGGATTACACTTCTATCTAAACTAAAGGATGAGGTCTGAAAAGAAAAGAAAACATGACTCGGAAAAGCATCGCACTTTATGCCTACGTATTCCCGTCTGGAACGAGAAATCAGAGTCAACGTAGTTCGCCTAACTACGGGGGAAAGTGGGTGAAGGTTGCTCGCTAGGACACTACATCCTATGCCTATGTACTTCCACACTGCATGGAAGATCAGAGCAAACGTAGTTCGGGCTACGCACGACACAAGCTGTTCAAGTGTCTTTTATGAAAAATCTCACCTTAAACAAGGGTTTTCTTATTGCAAAAAGGTTGATGTTTGTTCAAATCTTTTGATGGAAGAAATGAATTGATTTTGTTATAACCTTTATTAATGTTTTTCTGTTGTTTTGAAGGAAGAAGAGATGACACTCTACAAATCCTAGGGTTGAAAAAGGGGAATAAAATCTACCCTAATGTTATCATGCATGGGTTGAGACCTAATGTCTATCATGCTCCTCTCTTGCGCAGAGAGAAACAGAGATCCTAAGGGAATAGACGGAAACAGAAACAACAGATATATACAATAAAACAGTAAAATGCATGGATGCAACAATACAAGCGAGGCAAGGGAGTCCCACTCAACCTCGAACCTAGAAAACAATAGGAAAAAGTGAACAGAATTCACCTTCAACCTACAGGGTAAACAGCAAACAATACAGTCAGGGAAAACTAATCAATACATCAAGAAATAAAACAGCAAAAATAAACAGCCACAGCAGCTCTGCATCAACATCTGACTTCAAGTCATCATCATCTGTCCTCCAGCTTCCAGGCAATGTCTTTGTCATCAGTCTTCAATCTGCAATGGCTTTCCTTCAAGTCTCAATCTCCAAGATGAATACCAGTCAACAAGATGAAATGAATGTTAAACAGGAAATTGCCTACCAAGGGTGGCTCATTAACTGTTAACATTATACAGACAGGTTTCTCTCAAAAGTTCTATCTTTCAAATACATTCACTAATCCTTTCAAAGGAAGGATGTGGATATTTGAAAGAGACTTTGAATCATAGAGAAAGGATGGAGGCAGACAAGGCCTTCCATGTTTGTGAATCAAATTTTCTACTCTAGAGCTCTGCCTAGCTCCTAAACCCTATAGCCTCATCAGCTGCCAGCAAGAGAGATTCCCCATCAACTCTGGAAGTTGGTCTTCATTCTCCTTGATCTCCAATGGCCTTCATCATCTCAGTCTTCAGCTCAAACCCCAAGTCCCAAACAAACCCAATACCCCACACAGACAAAATAATAACCCTAAAGAGGGCACACCACACATTCCATCAAATACCAGCAATATACTAATAGCAGTAGGGGAATCCTAATATTTTCTAAGGGATCTATTATATACCCATAACCCCTATAGTCCCATACCCCAAAATCAAATCACAATTCCTAAAAGAATTAATCTATCTCACCTATGCTCACTTAAAACCCTAATTTTCATCACTCTAATCTCACCTACTCAAACTACCTAAAAATTAATCCTAAAATTATGAATTAAATCCTATGTACAAGTTAAAGTCCTAAATGACATATCCTAAAAAGAATGGGTCCTAAATTCAAAGGGAACTATTAGAACTAAAATCAACAAAATTATGTACTAAACTAAACTCATTAAAAATCCATTTACAAGAAAAATGCACAAAAAATATTAAAACAAAATAAAATGCTATTTTTATTATTGGATATTTTTCTTAACAGAATTATTGATCTACCACAAAAAGAAACAATTAAAACTAAGCTTTTTCAATTTTATATGAATTTTTAAAGATCAAAGAAAATTAAAGGAAATAAAAATCACAAAAAAGAAATAAATGGGATGGGGGTGCCATAAGCAAAGGCGCCTAGTTATTTATTGATGGACCAGGGAAGTGGGGGGCGCAGATAACAAAAGCATTAAGCCCAGTACGCATCAGAAATCAATTGAAAAAATAAAAGAAAAAGATTAGATCCACGGTGCAAATAGCAACTAATTTAAGTTCATTTTCCATTGGGCTTTGTTAAGGGGGTGTGGATAGCGTTATGATCCAAAGCCCACGCGTTTCATTAAGTGAAACGCATCGTTTCAACGTTGTGGATTCCCTCCGTTTCTCAACTTTAAATCTCAGCCATTGGATTGGTGTAATAAGTCAAAATTTGGACTTGATCCAACGACCCTTGGTCATCGTCCCCAACATGAATCTAGGGTTTCAGAATTGCAACCCCAGGCAAGCACCTTCCACTCATTCATTCTCCCTCGATTGGCCATGAAACCCTAAACCATAAAGAGCAAAAATGCTCTACTCTCTCCCATGAACACGATGGTACCCTTAGTTTGGATTGAAACCAACCCTAGAATGAAACCCGATGGTTAGAAACCCCTGATTCACCAACTGCACACTGCAATGGAATCTCACAATTCTCCATTCTACTTGTCATATCTTATTCATCATGCTACACTGATCTCAACAAGCTATTGTATGCTGATTAAAACTCATTACATAACCTAATCTCGATCTGGAAAGATTCATCACCATGCCATTGAACCTCATGGAATCCTCTCTAATTTTCAGAAATCAATCACCTATGGTCTCTAATCATGTTTATCCTAACCATTTCATCTAATACTGCCTAAATAAAGAGATGTGGATTGAAGTGTATACCTTGAGATTTGATGAAACAGTTGTGAATCTTTGCACTAGAGACCTTGGCAATCCTCTCAAATGATCCTTGGAGTATGGTGAGCTTTCTGTTTGCAAAGAAAATGGAGGGAAGAGCTTGGATTCTTGGCTGCAACTCTGGTGCACAATCCTGAGTTTTGAGAAACAGCTCCTTAAACAGCCATGGATGGACCTTGGAGGATGATATTTCACACTCACAACTCACCACAGATGGAAGATGAATCAAAGCTTTGAACAGAAATGGTGTATTATGATAATTCTCTCACTTTCTTACAATGGAAGCAACAATGGAATTCTCTCTCTTCTCTCCCTTTTTTCACCAACCTTTTGCACTAATGGATTCAATCCAATATATAGATGATGATGGACAGATCTAGAAGTTTCTGGATGCCTCTAGGATGATTCTAGAATGTGGTGGAAATTCATGGAAATTCTCATGTGATGACATATTGAAATATCACTCATCTCATGCATACGCCCTTCTAAACTTGTGTTAAAATCTCTCCTCATGAGATATTGGGATGGTATGTGTGAAAAACAATCCTTTCCTTGCCTTGTGTTGAGTTTTGCCAAGTTGCCTTGTGATGCAAGAAACAAAAATACAAAGCAAGTCCAAAATTCAAACCCTAAATCAAAAAAGTGGCTGAACCAATGTCTTTAAAATGATGTTTGGATTCAATTTGGTATATTGGATGACCCATTTTGGATTTGTAGATCTCTCAAACCATTTTTCAACTTGAACTTTTTCAAGTTATATGCCTTTTTTAGGTCATTTTTCACCAACTTTTATCAAGTCTTGTTCTATTCATTTCCAAACTTCCATTACCTCTTTTCTAGACTTAAAATTACATTTTGAGCAACTTTGATGTTGTGAAGTTTTTCATTTGAAGCTTCCTTGTATGAGTTTTAGGCATAGGCTAAGAATGACCTATAATCCTCAGATGACCAAAATACCCTTTGCTTGACAAGACCATAAGTAGAGTTCCACAAATCATATGAAGGCATACCATACCTTTCTAGAAATATAAGACAATGAGGAAAAACTCTCATGTTGGCCAGAAATCCATTTGAAAACTCCTTGAAGGTCAAAAGTTGCTTGGAAGACAGACAACTTTCACAGACAAATTTCAGTGCCCTCAGATGACCTGTAACTTGCAAGAGCTATAACTTGAGTTCTATAAATCATCTTGATGACTTCCACCACTCAAATTAAAGCTATGAAGATACTCTACAAGTTTCATGTGGACCAAGAATTCATATGAAGCTTGCATCTTGAGTTAGACTGCTTTGAAGTTTGACCTAAATTAGGGGATTTTACACTGAAACCCTAATTTGGTAACTCCTCTTCTCCTTGATTTCTTCTTGGCACATCACCATATCCATATCCATGTAGCAAATAATGAATCCCACATTCTTCAAATGATCCTTGATGCCCTTCAAAACAAGTCTTTGACTTAGGATTGACCTAATGTTGACCCAGACAAACCCTAGTTGACTGACTTCAACTGAGGCTCTTGCAATCATTCCAATGACTTGGTTACTCCTCAAAAAAGATCATCTAGGCTCTTCATAACATCCATACACACCTCATGCTCTTGGCTCATAGCTCACACTTCCTCTGATGATCCTCAAATAACCTCAAGATAGGAGAGAACTCACTGATCAACCTATCAACTCTCCAAAGCTCAAATTCTTCCCTGATGACCTGAGTAGTCTTGAATATGAATGAAATCCTTGAACATACCTCTTGAGATAAGAATAGCACTTGATCCCCTGATTAAGATAGTTGGCTTATGCTATGCAATGCAGATGAATACACTATGTACATGATGCTAATGCAAATGACTATGTAACTGAAACATAAACCTAGGTTAGAAAAGGTTGGGCAAATTTTGGGGTGCAACAGCTGCCCCTATTCAAGCGACTTGGACCCGACTGGATGAAGAGCGCGCAGCCTTCAGGCATTAGAGGTACGAGACGGTTGAATACGAAAGAACCCGGAAATTTGCCAACCGCAAAAATAAATTGCGAATACAACTACTGCTTGGGAAAACCCTGGGAACTGGCTTCTGTTGTCACAGCAACAACTAGCCATCCGTCCGTCAATCTGATATTGTAAAAATAATCTGATGTTGTCCGCAGACCACTCCATTCCGAAGAAATGAGCATACACCACACAACGAGAAATTGTTGACATCACCTATCAACCTCTGTTGATCTCACTTATCAACCTCTGTTGATCTCACTTATCAACCTCTGTTGATCTCACTTATCAACCTCTGTTGATCTCACTTATCAACCAAGCACACGCTAACCAGCAGGAGCATATTGACTTCACTTGTCATGTTGACTTCACTAATCAACCTTTCGTATCCTGAAGAAACGAGCAAACGCTTAATCAAACGAGACAATGTTCGAAGACATGAACAACCGACTCTGCGGGGAAACGAGAAACTTAACCAAGCAACTCTGAGGGGACAACTCTGACGACTGCTATCAAACACCTACTGGGGAAATTGGGAACTTAACCAAATACCCTGACGAGAATAACCTTGTTGAAAAATACGAGGAATTTAACCAAACACCTCCTGTAGCAAGCTCCCTGCTGGGGACTATGAGGGACTTAACCAAGTATCTCGTTGAAGACCAACCCGCTGGGGATTTTGTCTCTATTGGGGTAACTGTGGGTAACCACCCAAAATCTGTGTCATGCCATTCCCACAGCACTCTGAGAAAGGACCCGGCTGGGGAGAAAGAGAAATGCTTGACCAAGCAACTCTGCTAGGGGAATATGACATGACAAACACGATCACTGCGTGTCTGGCACAACAACCCTATGTAACAAGATGAACACGATCACTGCGTATTCTACACTACCACCCTCTTGACAGGAGAAAACACGATCAATGCGCGTCTTGATGCCACAAACGAAATCACATAATGGGACAAACACGATCACTGCGTGTCGCGTTACAACCAAAATCACATCGACCATAAATCCAACCGGATGAGATAAACACGATCACTGCGTGCCAGACAGAATAAATCCACATAGAAGAGGCGAACACGTTCACTGCGTACTTCAACCACCAATATGATAAACACGATCACTGCGTGTGCTGCAATAGGACGAATACGACCACCGCGCATCTCGACCGACAAACCCCCAAAATGATGTCAACACGATCACTGCGTGTGCCACAAAATCAACCCATGTAATAGGACGAGTACGATCACTGCGTATATCGACCAACAAAACCAACTGATACAATAGCCACGATCACTGCGTGCTCCGTATCACAAGTCCACATGGTACCATCAACACGATCACTGCGTGCCATACGATCACTGCGTATCTTGAACACGATCACTGCGCGTTCGAACACGATCACTGCGCGTTCTGAGCCACGATCCTCTTGACTGGAGAAAACACGATCCCTGCGTGTTGTGTGTCTCGACTAACCCACATAACTGGACAAATACGATCACTGCATATCCTAACCATACATAGGGTGAACGCGATCACTGCGCGCTTCATGTCACGACCCTCTTGACTGGAGAAAAACACGATCACTGCGTGCTGTGACACAACTTCCAACATGGGACGAATACGATCACTGCGTACTTCGGCCACTAACAACCGGATGAGCACGTTCACTGCGTGCCTCACCCTATAATCAAACCGCATAACAGACGAACACGATCACTGCGTGTCAATCTATGACCACTGTACAACGGATGAATACGATCACTGCGTACTGACCAACAACATCACATAATATGGTAAACACGATCACTGTGTGTCCTGTACCACTAATAGAGTGAACACGATCACTGCGTGCCTTACAAAACAATCTTCTCAGATCGGGACGAATACGATCACTGCGCCATTCGACCACAGATATACATATCAAGATCAACACGATCACTGCGTGTCCTACAACATGAACCCCATAGATGGTACAAATATGATCACTGCGCACTTGGGCCACAAATCAACATCTCAAAATCAACACGATCACTGCGTGCCTGACAACGAATCAACATCTTCCTGAACCACGACTTCTCTTATCGGCCGGGAACAAACATCTCTGAAACTGAAGAGGTAACCACCTGGCTTATGTTTCAAAAATGCATGTTTGATAATGACGTAATGCTTCCATACAGCATGGAAATGCTACATACTCGTGTGAAATGCGAATGCTCATGATGCATGCTTATGCGAAGAGTTGCTTCAGCAAAATAAATGCTGAAGACACACTGGATTCGCTGGGGATGACCGGAATACCACCGATACGCTTCCAACAAAATAAATGTTGGAAAGATGAACTAACTCCGCTGGGGATAACCGTCCTGCTGGGAACGCATCTCACGAACTCAAAACTTCAAAATCTGCTGAGGACAATCCTCCTGATGAGGAAGAGCGACTTGCTGAGGAAAGAAAGGATAATCGTGCTCGGGAGAACTCCTTTCAGCAGCTCCAACCACCTGATCACACTCTGTGGGGAACCCCCTCCTGCTATCACTGAGCTGGGGAAATCATCCCGCTATCACTGAGCTGGGGATTGAACTACACATTCTGATTTGCACTGCGCAAGAACTCTCTGGGGAGTTAATCACATCCATCTCGACTTTCACTGGGGGGACTCTGCTCTGCTTGACAAGCTATTTCTGAACTACTGAAGATACATTGATCTCAACTCTCCTGGGGAGACAACACTCAATTTTGCCTGGGGCGACTTCACTGGGGAAGGACACAACATTCAACCTCTAGAGAGGGTACCAGCCTCCCATGGACTCTGGCGGGGAACTTTGCGAGCTTTTGAATACCTGCAAAAGTCAACAAGCAAACACAAGGCAATCTATGCAAAAAGAAACATCTTGGTAATCACCCAAGACAACCATTCAGGTCATTTTTGGTTTTAACACTCATCGGCCGAGGCCCGCCTAGTTACACGCATGTAAGTTTATCAAAACATCGGCGCTTTTTACAAACAAAACTGTAAAAAATTAAAACCAAAGTCACACGCTATACTGAATAAAGCACTTTATTGATAACGGCCTGAGAATAGGCAAGATTTGTACATCAGATGCAACTCCTGAAAAGAGGTAGTCACACATAAACAAAATGCAGAAGTATACAAATATACAGAATAAAATTTGTACACATGTCGGCAACGTGTTACAGACGAACACCATGAACCGATCCTCCTATGACTCGTCAGACTCTGACGCTTTCCCGATCTTTGTCTTTGGAAGAAATCGCTTTGGATAGTAGACCCCCAGATGCTCCCAAACCGCTTAACAATCAAACTTGGACCGTAGTCATTTGCTTCTTAAATCCCTAACTTTTGCGTGAATCGCCCTTTGCGGGTTTTCGATTCACCAGGATACCCTTTTTTGCCGAAGCCGCCCAGTGTAGGTTTTCAACTTCGCGGGTATACATTTTTTCAATTATATCCCTAACTTTTGCCCGAACCTTTTTATTCTGTTTTTGGTTCGCCAGGATGCCCCATTTTTGCCTGGACTCTCTTTTTACTGTCCAGCGGGTCAGTTTTAAGCAAAGTATTTTTTAACTGCGTCTGAGTTCACAGGGGATGAAAAGTCTTCACCATCCATGGTGGATAACAATAAGGCTCCTCCGGAGAAGACCTTTCTTACGACGTATGGACCTTCGTAATTGGGAGTCCATTTGCCCCTGTGATCCGATTGCGGTGGGAGAATCTTCTTCAGCACAAGATCACCCGTCTGAAAGCTTCGAGGTCGAATCTTCTTGTCGAACGCTTTCTTCATCCGGCTCTGATACAGCCTACCATGTGCAATGGATGCTAGTCTCTTCTCATCTATCAAGCTCAGCTGATTCAATCTACTTCTCACCCATTCTGCTTCGTCCAGCTTAACATCAAGTAAAACCCTCAAAGATGGTATCTTAACCTCCAATGGCAGGACAGCCTCCATGCCATATACTAGTGAGAACGGTGTTGCCCTGGTTGATGTATGCACCGTAGTACGATAACCGTGCAAAGCGAATGGCAGCATCTCATTCCAATCCTTATACGTTACCACCATCTTCTGAACGACTTTCTTTATGTTCTTGTTGGCCGCTTCAACAACGCCATTCATCTTGGGTCTGTAGGGAGATGAATTATGATGCTCGATCTTGAAATCCCGACACAGATCTTTCATCATCTTGTTGTTCAAATTCGAACCATTATCAGTAATGATCCGTTCAGGAATACCGTATCTGCAAATTATATCCTTCTTGATAAATCTGGCCACCACCTGCTTCGTCACATTGGCGTAAGATGCTGCTTCCACCCACTTGGTGAAGTAATCGATCGCAACCAGAATGAAGCGATGCCCATTAGAAGCAGTAGGCTCAATCTTTCCGATCATATCAATTCCCCACATGGAGAAAGGCCATGGTGAAGCCATAACATTCAGTGGACTGGGTGGCACATGGATCTTATCTTTATAGATCTGGCACTTGTGACACCGCATGGCAAATTTGAAACAGTCAGTTTCCATCGTCAACCAGTAATACCCTGCTCGCAACAACTTTCGGGTCATAGCATGCCCACCTGCATGTGTACCAAACGTTCCCTCATGGACCTCTTCCATGAGTAAATTGGCTTCCTTCTCGTCTACACACCGGAGGAGTACCAAATCATGGTTCCTTCTATACAGAACGCCATCGGGATTCAGATAAAAGTTGCCTGCTAATCTCCTTAGAGTCTTCTGATCACAACTGGATGCCCTAGCTAGATACTCCTTATTCTTCAGGAAATTCTGTATGTCGAAATACCAAGGCTTACCGTCAGATGCTTCATCAATTGCAAACACAAAGGTCGGCCTATCAACGCGAGAGATGACAATGCTGGGAGCCTCATTCCAGCGGTTGACTTTATACATCGAGGATAACGTTGCAAGGGCGTCCGCCATTTGATTCTTCGCCCGAGGTACATGATGGAACTCCACCCTATCAAAGAAAGGTAGCAGCCTTCTCGCATAATTCATGTACGGCACTAGATTAGGTTGGCGCGTCTCCCATTCTCCCTTAATCTGATTCACAACCAATGCTGAATCCCCATATACATCCAGATTCTTGATCCTTAGATCAATCGCCTCCTCTAACCCCATAATACAAGCTTCATACTCGTCTTCATTATTCGTCACTGAAAAAGTCAATCTGGCTGTGAACGGGATGTGCGACCCGTGGGGAGTTGTAATGATTGCCCCGATCCCGCTACCGTACGAATTGACAGCCCCATCAAAAATCAATTGCCACTGGGAACTCCGCTCAGGACCTTCACCAGGAAACGGCTCCTCACAATCTTTAGCTTTCAAGTACATTATGTCCTCATCAGGAAACTCAAACTTCATAGGCTGATAATCCTCAATCGGCTGTTCGGCGAGATATTCGGATAGAACACTTCCCTTAATGGCCTTCTGGGAAACATACTGGATAACGTATTCTGTCAATACCATCTGCCATCTAGCAATCCTTCCAGAGAGCGCTTGTTTCTCAAACACATATTTGATCGGATCCATCTTCGATATCAGCATGGTTGTATGGTTCAGCATGTACTGTCTTAGACGTTTGGCAGCCCACGCCAATGCGCAACATGTCTTTTCGAGCATAGAGTATCGAGATTCACAATCCGTGAACTTTTTACTCAAGTAGTAAATTGCATGCTCTTTCCGCCCTGTCTCGTCATGTTGACCGAGAACACAACCCATACTGTTCTCCAGAACCGTCAGGTACATAATCAGTGGTCGTCCCGCTACTGGGGGTATCAACACCGGAGGTTCCTGCAAGTATTCTTTTATCTTTTCAAATGCCCTTTGGAAATTGTCATTCCAGACCACCGCTTGATCTTTCTTTAACAGCTTGAACAATGGTTCACACGTGGTCGTTAGGTGAGAGATGAACCTAGCAATGTAGTTCAACCTCCCTAAGAATCCACGAACTTCTTTTTCTGTTCTCGGTGTTGGCATTTCTTGTATTGCTTTTGTTTTTGCAGGATCGACCTCGATTCCTTTCTTGCTCACAATGAACCCCAGTAGCTTCCCGGATCTCACTCCGAAGGTACATTTATTAGGATTCAGCCTCAGCCTGAACTTCCTCAGCCTCTTGAACAACTTCAACAGATTAACCAGATGTTCTTCCTCCGTTTGAGACTTGGCTATCATATCATCGACGTACACCTCGATTTCTCTGTGCATCATGTCGTGAAAAAGCGTTGTCATAGCCCGCTGGTACGTTGCCCCCGCATTTTTCAAACCAAAGGGCATCACCTTATAACAGAAGGTTCCCCACGGGGTGATAAAGGTCGTCTTTTCCATATCCTCTGGAGCCATTTTGATCTGGTTGTACCCCGAAAATCCATCCATGAAGGAGAATACCGAAAACTGAGCCGTGTTGTCAACCAACACGTCAATATGCGGCAGCGGGAAATCATCCTTCGGGCTCGCTTTGTTCAGATCCCTGTAATTAACACACATTCGAACCTTGCCATCTTTCTTTGGCACAGGCACGATATTAGCGACCCAAGTGGGATAGGTGGTAACAGCCAGGAACCCAGCATCCCATTGTTTCTGCACTTCTTCCTTTATCTTTACGGCCATGTCAGGACGAGTCCTTCTGAGTTTCTGCTTCACAGGCGGGCAATCTTCCTTCAACGGCAGACGATGAACAACCATATCAGTATCCAAACCCGGCATGTCCTCGTAGGACCAAGCGAATATATCACTGTATTCACGCAGCATCTCAATAAGCTCACTCTTGATGTCCATTTGCAACGCGGCCCCTACACGGATATTCCTGACGCATTCTTCAGACCCCAAGTTGACAATATCAATCTCTTCCTAATGAGGCAGAATGACTCTCTCCTCTTGCTTCAATAACCGACTAAGCTCTTCTGGTAAGTCACTATCCTCCACAATCTCCTCCTCAGCTTGGAGGATCGGATGTTCGAAGTCTAAACGAGTCATAGGAAGTTTTTGGTCGATGTCATCTGAAAATTCGTGAATCCTGCGAGGGAATGACTAAGTGCTTCAAAAATGATGTATAAGCAAAATGCATAACCACGCTGCCATTTTATTGAAAAATAAAAAAACAGAGAGAAAAGGATCACAACATTTGAATGTAAAAAACGCTGTCATTTATTGATCATGCAAACATACAGGTAAACAGTTAGGCCCTAAGACAAGATCAACGATGCCCCGGGCAAGGCATGTGATCATACAATGATTGAAAAAACAATGCATTACTGTTTGGTGACTTGGATGATGTCCTGGATGGACCAGTTGCATAGGCTTTGCCCCGGCGTGCTGGGTCGAATCCATGCGTCCATGTCGCAATCGCTATCCACTTCCTCCGTATCAGACACGGCATTAATCCTTTCAAAGCTAACTCCTCCGGGCGTGAACACGACAGGTCCCTTGTACTTAGGCGCACTCTGCGAGGGAGATGGGCGGTACCCCAAACCATACTTATCTTGCTTCACTGGAATGTCCATAACCTGACCCCACTTCTGAGTCTCTCCTGCTTGTACCAACGCCTTGGCTTCTTTATATGAGGAGACGGCCACCTCTTGCCCTTCACTCGTCACTGGAGCTTCTTCTTTACCCTTCACCTCCTCGAACGCCTAACACAGCGTCTCATGAATCTCTCCATCTACCTCCACGTACTTGAAAGAAGACAAATGACTGACTAAGATATCCTCTTCGCCACACACCGTCACGATACTCCCCTCAACCATATATTTCAGCTTCTGATGGAGCGTCAAAGTTACTGCCCCAGCGGCATGAATCCAAGGTCTCCCGATCAAACAGCTATATGCGGGCTGTATGTCCATGATGTAAAACACTGTATCGAACACCTCCGGACCTACCTGAATGGGTAACGTTATCGACCCGAATACTGACCTCCTTATGTCGTCAAAGGCCCGCACCACCAAATCACTAGGTGTGCACAACAACCCACGGGTATCCAATTTCAGCAGGGCTTTCTTTGGTAACACATTCAATGAGGACCCAGTGTCTACCAGCACATGGGATAACACAGTGCCCCGGCATTCGATAGAGATGTGCAAAGCATTATTATGATCACGCCCCCGAGGCGTTAAGTCAAAGTCCGTGAATCCCAGTCCATGCCCAGCGTTAACATGTGCCATAACTCCCTCCAGCTGATTGACTGAAATCTCTTGCGGCACGAAGGATGTCTCAAGTACCTTCAATAGAGCATTTCTATGCGCCTCAGAACACAACAGCAGCGATAATATGGATATTTTCGACGGGGTCTGCTGCAGGTGATCTACAATCTTGTAATCACTTTTGCGGATTAACCTCATGAATTCTTCCACATCTTTGGTTATCGGCTCTTTCTCTTTACTCCCCGAAGATTCCCCCTCAACAACTTTGTTCTTACCCCTGGCAAGCCTCTCTGCTTCAACCTCAGGTGAAGTGAAAATTCTCCCGCTGCGGGTTATACCACCCGCTCCCACTATGTTATCAACGGATCCCGCGGACGAATCGTTCAAGTCAATCTTTTCTCCATTACAATACACCTCAGCACCATAGCACCACGGGACTGCTTTTGTGCTTTCAAAAGGAATTGGCTTAGCCTTGGCAATAGTGATGGTCGGCCTTTTCGATGATGCCGAAATCGTCACCGATTTGAACGGAATGGTGATCGTAGCAACCTCCCTGCGCTCTTTCTCAAATTCTGCCTCAACAGACTCCTTTCGCCCCACAGCCCTGTCGAACTACAAAATTCCTTCATCAATCAAACTTTGAACTCCCCTCTTCAGATTCTCACAGCCCTCAGGTTGAACCAAACAGTCATCACACTCTTCGCCGCAACCGGGATAGACACCCCCTTTCAATAAACGCTGCTTTACGTAACTCAAAGGAGTTTTCAGCTCGCTCACTTCTGAAACCAAGTTCAACTCATCATCTACCATGATTGCATTGGCCCCAGCCCCACCATGCTTGGGCATTGGCTGCTGCGTGATATTGGGACCTTCCTTCCCGAAGTTAATAGCCGTACTATCAAGCAAATCCTGTACTTTATGCTTGAAAGCTAGGCAATTCTCAATATTGTGCTCTGGTGCACCCCGAATGGAAGTCACAGTGCTCATTAACATCATATCCGACTGGCGGCTGGCCAGTTGGTGGTGCTAAAGTCCTCTTCTCGACTAACTGCAATTTCAACAAAGTTTGAAGGAGTTCTGCATATGATACCGGCGGTATCTCGAATACTCTCCTCGGTCGTGGATTCTGAAGCCTGCGCTGATTATTATTAGGCTGCTGCTGAGCCTGCTGCTGTGGTTGTTGTCTCTGCTGCTGAGAAGGCCCTGGAATGGTTACACTTGCAACTTGCGACTGCTGACGCCAGTTCTGACCTTTATTCTTTCGTCGAGCACTGTATACAGCGTTGGTGTCACCCTGCCTTTTACCACCAAACGTCTTCTTATTACCTCCCGCGGAACTGGACTCACCCGCTTGAATTTTACCAATCTTTACTCCGTTTTCAATGCGCTCCCCCATCAAAATCAACTCAGAGAAAGTACTCATTGAAAAATTGAGCAACCGATCATAGTACATTCCAGAGAAAGTTCCTATGAACATATCCATCATTTCGCGCTCCACCATTGGAGGGTGTACCCTAGCAGCCAGATCTCGCCATCTCTGGGCGTATTCTTTAAAGCTCTCACTAGACTTTTGAGACATGCTCTGCGACTGGACTTGGTTAGGAGCGAGATCACTATTATACTGATAATGTCGAACAAAAGCCTCTGCCAGCTCTTTCCAACTCCTGATCTGAGTAGGCTCCAAGCTCATGTACCACTCCAGTGATGGCCCTGACAGGCTATCCTGGAAGAAGTGCATTAGCATCTTTTCATCCTCAGAATACGCAGACATACGCTTGTAAAATGCACGCACATGCACCCTAGGGCATGTATCCCCTTTGTACTTATCAAATGACGGTGCTTTGAATTTCAGCGGGACCCTCAACCCTGGGACTAACCCCATATTTGACATATCCAACCCAAGAACATTCTGGCTGGCCAATCCATTCACTTTCTCTTCTAGCAATCTCATCTGATGGTTGTCATCCCTGGCTCTTTCATAACCCTCGTTCTGACCAGAGAACACATCCTCCTGACGATCCTCCCAGCGAGGTACTACATCATATCCAACATAATCTGCATCACGGCCCGGACCCGTTTGGACGTACCTGGGGTCATACCTCAGATTACCCATCTCTTGAGTGTTGTATGCGCCAGTTCCATATCCAAGATTACCATAGCCACCAAACCCAGCCTTGGCGCCAGCCATGCTGCCATACCCCATGTTCACACCATTGAAGCCCTGATTACCATTAATACCATTTATTCCGATATTCTCAACACCCCCATTGAAACCCTGGTTGACATTGCCCACAAATACCCCAGCAGTATCTGCATTGACATTCATATTACCGGTGTTCCCGCCTCTACCTACAGGACCAGTTTCTCCAGCATTCAAACCGGTTACGGGAATAGCATCAGCACTTTGACGATTCTCAATTCTGGGAGAAGCATCAATGTTTTCACCCTGCGGTGTCCCGTTGTTCTCAGCCCGTGCGACTATCGGTTGAACCAGACTCTGCAGCTGCTCCTTCCCTTTGGCGATGGTCTCCATAGTTTGCATGAGCAGGGCCATCCTGTCACGCATCTCTTGCATTTCACTATGCACGTTGTCCATGATCTTCTTCTGGTTAATCCTTGTAGAGTAACGGTGGACCCGCTTTTCTGCAATCCTGAAAATACCTTGAACGGATGCAGGAGATAAGATACACAAATCACAAACCTGTAATGCAAATATGAGTATGTATGCAAAATGCAATATGTGTCTGTGCATTAGGGATTATCATTCCCCGATTCTAGTGTGAGTGTGCCAGTGCAGTGACGGTGCTAGCAATACGGTGACTGGAGCCGAATCATAGAAAACCTCGTATATTGCAGAGAAATCCAAGAATACAATATCACTGAGTATACAATAAGAAGGCATGACCTCAACCAACAATCCTGGTGATGGTCAGCGTTATGCAAATAAAGCATACAAGTTAATACATGAAATGATCAAGTACTCCCATAAGCCCGGTACTCTTCTATTAACTTCTTGGTCTCTGGATGACTTGGTCGGGTAAGCAGACCCTCAACAAACTGGTTTCTTCTCTTGAGAACCCGTCGCACGTCACCAGCAGTTTCCTCCCATGCCCCTTCTCCGAAGCGATCCTCTAGCTTCCGCTTCTGAGACACAGCTTCGTTCCTGCCTTCGATGGCCTTGTTTAATGCATTCTGGAGACTGTATCTGGTCATCACCTCTTCCTCATGCTTCTTAATGCTAGCCTTCAACTGCTCCTCGAGGTCATAAATTTGCTGCTTCAATTTATCTTCCCTCTTTTTGTTGTTGGTTAGCGTAGCATTCCAAGTCTTATTACAAGAAGAGATTTCTCGGTGAGCGGCGTCGAGTGCTTTCTTTTTGGACTCCAACATGTCATGAGAGCTTCTGAACTCTTGACCTAGACGTTCGCGCTTCTTTTTCTCCTCAGTCAACTCCGCACCTAGCCTGTTCACTAGTTCGATCTGCTGTTGGAAAGAACGTACGACCTTATTCTTCTCACTCCTCATCTGAGCTAGCTCCTTCTCTAACTCTTCATTAATCTTCATCAAGGCTTCCTTTTCCTTCACAACTTGCTCGTAGACCTCCGTAGTGACAGTGGTTGGCTTTTCCACCGGAATGTGAACAGGGACTGGCGCAGCTGGAAATGGCATCAGTAACTGCCTTGCTCTCTCCTGGATCCAGACTTTGTAGGGTGTGTATGCCTAACAATCATTCTTCTCCAACAGTGGTTTCCCTTTTCTGTTAATACGCATCCAGGCATGCCGAAGCTTGGCTAGTAGCTCTCCACTCAAATCACCGGTGAAGTACAGAGATTCCCGCACTTCTTCCTCCTGAGGTGGGCTCTTCAACACATATCCAAACTGGCGGACGAACAGAGATGGGTTGTAGTTGATGCACCCTTTTCTCCCTATCAAAGGAACATTAGGATACCCAGAACAACTGGAAATAAGCTCAGACCCCAACAAGTCTCGGTCAAACCACTCAATGTCTTCAGAAGATAACCTCATCATACGCTCTGGCCAGTCAGCTGTAGTTGCACTATCCACAAAAGGTCCCTTCAGGGGAAGATGGCTCTTAAACCACATGTTCAACAGCGGCGCACAATAGTAAACAGTCTTTCCTCTTCTATTTTCATTTTTGTAGTGCAATGAATGATAGAGATCTCCAATCAACGTGGGCACCGGGTTGCCAGCAGCAAACAGATGGAAAGCGTCCAAATCCACAAAGTTGGGTAAGTTGGGAAACAGCACTACTCCATAAATGCATAGAACCAAGATAGCATTAAAGACTATCCAGCACCCGTTCTTGGCATACTCTTGAGCTTTGCCAACCAGAAAATCAAGGGAGAAACCTGGAACCCCAAGCCAAGAAGTCATCAACAACTCAGAAGCATTCATGTGCAAAGCCTTAGCTAAATCCTCCAACTTGGGCTCAGCGGCAGAGTGAATAAAGGGAACTGCACTCTGTACCGGCAGCTCAGTAAACTCTACATACTCCTCCATGGTGGGCCCCAAAATGAAGTCAGCAAATGTGAAACATCTCAATGCTGGGTCATAGAATTGCATCAGCGTGTACAGCCCATTCATCTCAACAGCAGTTGGCTTGCAGACTAATCTCAGCAGTCTTCCATGACTCATTCTGAAACTTCTCCTAACCTCCTCATCAGCAAGAGACATCAGATCAAGTAAGGGAGTAATGTCAGGTGTAGGCAGCTTATACGCAACTGTCTTCCTCAAACCAGCCATAATCAATAAGCAGAAGTCCAGACACTAGAACCAGGGAATATGCAAATGCACCTGCAGCACAGACACACGTTAATGGGATGCAATGATAATGGGTATGCAGATAATGCAATGCAAGTAACATGCCACAGGGACCAAATGCCATAGCTGAGAAGCCTGAACCATATCAAAAAATCTCAGATAGACCCTCCAGCATTCCTCAAACCTTGGTCTCAGCTAGACCACAAAACAAAGCTCCAACACTGGTCTCTGACAGACCTCAGAACTCTCCCACTGGTCTCTGACAGACCTCATATCATACCTCCAACTGGTCTCTGACAGACCTCATAACTCTCCATAAATACCCAGGATCTCTGACCAAGAAATAACCGGTATCTGAAGGTCTAGTTACCTGCATAACCCCAAACCCTCTCACAGGTGGATGTCCTAGTAACTGACAAAGGTATGGCATCCTATGCGGTCGTCGGCGTCACAGACTTTCAGGGTTGATGATACGATTCCCAGAAGGAGTGGCATCATCAAATCCTGAAGAGGCCTCACTTAGCCAACGTCCAAATGATCGGTTCCCGGAGTCGACAATTCAGCTGACCAACAACCCCTTCGACCCAAAGGGTAGAAAAAGAAGCCAACCAGAAGAACCTCGTCCGAGTGTAGATTTCGTGAGACACTAATGCAAGCAAAGCCGGCATGCGCCCACTACTTTCTACTCTAATTCTAGGTGCACTCAAGCCCAGGTCCGGCTTATCTCTCAATCATAGAACCCCCATCAACCCCACAATACAACAATAATAATAATAATATAATGCTGAAATGTAAATACAGAAATGCAAATCCATACAAAATCCTCGACGGGAAAATAAGCGCTAGGATTGACTCTCTTAAGGGACGTTGGATCCCAAATGCATAAGGAACTATCGCAGTCCTTAGCAGCCAGGGGACGTTGGATCCCCAGCAGAGTCGCCAGTTATCGCTACTGCGAAAATCGGCGCCGACTGACAGAAGAGTCGCCACCGTGCGTTATTTATCCCAAAGGAGGGAAAGGAAACACTCGAAGTAAACCTAACGCAAAGAAGAGAAAAGGTATGGTCATCGCAACCAAAACCTGGATTCGGGAGTCGGTTACGCAAGGGGAAGGTATTAGCACCCCTCACGTCCATCGTACTCGATGGGATCCACGCTTGCTTGGTTTGTACGGATTACACTTCTATCTAAACTAAAGGATGAGGTCTGAAAAGAAAAGAAAACATGACTCGGCAAAGCATCGCACTTTATGCCTACGTATTCCCGTCTGGAACGAGAAATCAGAGACAACGTAGTTCGCCTAACTACGGGGGAAAGTGGGTGAAGGTTGCTCGCTAGGACACTGCATCCTATGCCTACGTACTTCCACACTGCATGGAAGATCAGAGCAAACGTAGTTCGGGCTACGCACGACACAAGCTGTTCAAGTGTCTTTTATGAAAAATCTCACCTTAAACAAGGGTTTTCTTATTGCAAAAAGGTTGATGTTTGTTCAAATCTTTTGACGGAAGAAATGAATTGATTTTGTTATAACCTTTATTAATGTTTTTCTGTTGTTTTGAAGGAAGAAGAGATGACACTCTACAAATCCTAGGGTTGAAAAAGGGGAATAAAATCTACCCTAATGTTATCATGCATGGGTTGAGACCTAATGTCTATCATGCTCCTCTCTTGCGCAGAGAGAAACAGAGATCCTAAGGGAATATACGGAAACAGAAACAGCAGATATATACAATAAAACAGTAAAATGCATGGATGCAACAATACAAGCGAGGCAAGGGAGTCCTACTCAACCTCGAACCTAGAAAACAATAGGCAAAAGTGAACAAAATTCACCTTCAACCTACAGGGTAAACAACAAACAATACAGTCAGGGAAAACTAATCAATACATCAAGAAATAAAACAGCAAAAATAAACAGCCACAACAGCTCTGCATCAACATCTGACTTCAAGTCATCATCATCTGTCCTCCAGCTTCCAGGCAATGTCTTTGTCATCATCTTCAATCTGCAATGGCTTTCCTTCAAGTCTCAATCTCCAAGATGAATACTAGTCAACAAGATGAAATGAATGTTAAACAGGAAATTGCCTACCAAGGGTGGCTCATTAACTGTTAACATTATACAGACAGGTTTCTCTCAAAAGTTCTATCTTTCAAATACATTCACTAATCCTTCCAAAGGAAGGATGTGGATATTTGAAAGAGACTTTGAATCATAGAGAAAGGATGGAGGCAGACAAGGCCTTCCATGTTTGTGAATCAAATTTTCTACTCTAGAGCTCTGCCTAGCTCCTAAACCCTATAGCCTCATCAGCTGCCAGCAAGAGAGATTCCCCATCAACTCTGGAAGTTGGTCTTCATTCTCCTTGATCTCCAATGGCCTTCATCATCTCAGTCTTCAGCTCAAACCCCAAGTCCCAAACAAACCCAATACCCCACACAGACAAAATAATAACCCTAAAGAGGGCACACCACACATTCCATCAAATACCAGCAATATACTAATAGCAGTAGGGGAATCCTAATATTTTCTAAGGGATCTATTATCTACCCATAACCCCTATAGTCCCATACCCCAAAATCAAATCACAATTCCTAAAAGAATTAATCTATCTCACCTATGCTCACTTAAAACCCTAATTTTCATCACTCTAATCTCACCTACTCAAACTACCTAAAAATTAATCCTAAAATTATGAATTAAATCCTATGTACAAGTTAAAGTCCTAAATGACATATCCTAAAAAGAATGGGTCCTAAATTCAAAGGGAACTATTAGAACTAAAATCAACAAAATTATGTACTAAACTAAACTCATTAAAAAGTCATTTACAAGAAAAATGCACAAAAAATATTAAAATAAAATAAAATGCTATTTTTATTATTGGATATTTTTCTTAACAGAATTATTGATCTACCACAAAAAGAAACAATTAAAACTAAGCTTTTTCAATTTTATATGGATTTTTAAAGATCAAAGAAAATTAAAGGAAATAAAAATCACAAAAAAGAAATAAATGGGATGGGGGGTGCCATAAGCAAAGGCGCCTAGTTATTTATTGATGGGCCAGGGAAGTGGGGGGCGCAGATAACAAAAGCATTAAGCCCAGTACGCATCAGAAATCAATTGAAAAAATAAAAGAAAAAGATTAGATCCACGGTGCAAATAGCAACTAATTTAAGTTCATTTTCCATTGGGCTTTGTTAAGGGGGTGTGGATAGCGTTCTGATCCAAAGCCCACGCGTTTCATTAAGTGAAACGCATCGTTTCAACGTTGTGGATTCCCTCCATTTCTCAACTTTAAATCTCAGCCATTGGATTGGTGTAATAAGTCAAAATTTGGACTTGATCCAACGACCCTTGGTCATCGTCCCCAACATGAATCTAGGGTTTCAGAATTGCAACCCCATGCAAGCACCTTCCACTCATTCATTCTCCCTCGATTGGCCATGAAACCCTAAACCATAAAGAGCAAAAATGCTCTACTCTCTCCCATGAACACGATGGTACCCTTAGTTTGGATTGAAACCAACCCTAGAATGAAACCCGATGGTTAAAAACCCCTGATTCACCAACTGCACACTACAATGGAATCTCACAATTCTCCATTCTACTTGTCCTATCTTATTCATCATGCTACACTGATCTCAACAAGCTATTGTATGCTGATTAAAACTCATTACATAACCTAATCTCGATCTGGAAAGATTCATCACCATGCCATTGGACCTCATGGAATCCTCTCTAATTTTCAGAAATCAATCACCTATGGTCTCTAATCATGTTTATCCTAACCATTTCATCTAATACTGACTAAATAAAGAGATGTGGATTGAAGTGCATACCTTGAGATTTGATGAAACAGTTGTGAATCTTTGCACTAGAGACCTTGGCAATCCTCTCAAATGATCCTTGGAGTATGGTGAGCTTTCTGTTTGCAAAGAAAATGGAGGGAAGAGCTTGGATTCTTGGTTGCAACTCTGGTGCACAATCCTGAGTTTTGAGAAACAGCTCCTTAAACAGCCATGGATGGACCTTGGAGGATGATATTTCACACTCACAACTCACCACAGATGGAAGATGAATCAAAGCTTTGAACAAAAATGGTGTATTATGATAATTCTCTCACTTTCTTACAATGGAAGCAACAATGGAATTGTCTCTCTTCTCTCCCTTTTTTCACCAACCTTTTGCACTAATGGATTCAATCCAATATATAGATGATGATGGACAGATCTAGAAGTTTCTGGATGCCTCTAGGATGATTCTAGAATGTGGTGGAAATTCATGGAAATTCTCATGTGATGACATATTGAAATATCACTCATCTCATGCATACACCCTTCTAAACTTGTGTTAAAATCTCTCCTCATGAGATATTGGGATGGTATGTGTGAAAAACAATCCTTTCCTTGCCTTGTGTTGAGTTTTGCCAAGTTGCCTTATGATGCAAGAAACAAAAATACAAAGCAAGTCCAAAATTTAAACCCTAACTCAAAAAAGTGGATGAACCAATGTGTTTAAAATGATTTTTGGATTCAATTTGGTATATTGGATGACCCATTTTGGATTTGTAGATCTCTCAAACCATTTTTCAACTTGAACTTTTTCAAGTTATATGCCTTTTTTAGGTCATTTTTCACCAACTTTTATCAAGTCTTGTTCTATTCATTTACAAACTTCCATGACCTATTTTCTAGACTTAAAATGACATTTTGAGCAACTTTAATGTTGTGAAGTTTTTCATTTGAAGCTTCCTTGTATGAGTTTTAGGCATAGGCTAAGAATGACCTATAATCCTCAGATGACCAAAATACCCTTTGCTTGCCAAGACCATAAGTAGAGTTCCACAAATCATATGAAGGCATACCATACCTTTATAGAAATCTAAGACAATGAGAAACAACTCTCATGTTGGCCATAAATCCATTTGAAAACTCCTTGAAGGTCAAAAGTTGCTTGGAAGACAGACAACTTTCACAGACAAATTTCAGTGCCCTCAGATGACCTGTAACTTGCAAGAGCTATAACTTGAGTTATATAAATCATCTTGATGACTTCCACCACTCAAATTAAAGCTATGAAGATACTCTACAAGTTTCATGTGGACCAAGAATTCATATGAAGCTTGCATCTTGAGTTACACTGCTTTGAAGTTTGACCTAAATCAGGGGATTTTACACTGAAACCCTAATTTGGTAACTCCTCTTCTCCTTGATTTCTTCTTGGCACATCACCATATCCATATCCATGTAGCAAATAATGAATCCCACATTCTTCAAATGATCCTTGATGCCCTTCAAAACAAGTCTTTGACTTAGGATTGACCTAATGTTGACCCAGACAAACCCTAGTTGACTGACTTCAACTGAGGCTCTTGTAATCATTCCAATGACTTGGTTACTCCTCAAAAAAGATCATCTAGGCTCTTCATAACATCCATACACACCTCATGCTCTTGGCTCATAGCTCACACTTCCTCTGATGATCCCCAAATAACCTCAAGATAGGAGAGAACTCACTGATCAACCTGTCAACTCTCCAAAGCTCAAATTCTTCCCTGATGACCTGAGTAGTCTTGAATATGAATGAAATCCTTGAACATACCTCTTGAGATAAGAATAGCACTTGATCCCCTGATTAAGATAGCTGGCTTATGCTATGCAATGCAGATGAATACACTATGTACATGATGCTAATGCAAATGACTATGTAACTGAAACATAAACCTAGGTTAGAATAGGTTGGGCAAATTTTGGGGTGCAACAGGGGCCATAGCATTTTGCATGATTGCATAGCATCTACCTTAAATGCGTAGCATTTCCACCGTGTGGAGCATTGCTCCATCGTCATATGCATATGAAACATGAGCTAGGTTGTTACCGTTCTTGTTTTGCAGGTGTTCCCCGACGGGGTGTCTGCTCAGGATGACTCCTGAAGTCTCGGAAGAGTTAAGTGGCTCAAGATGATTCTTGAATTCCCCCCAGCAAAGTCGTTTGCCCAAGATGATTCTTGGATTCTCCAGCAAAGTTGGTTGCTTAAGATGATTCTTAAAATCCCCAGTGAATTCGCCAGAGAGGGTTGCTCAAGTTGATGCTTAGAGTCCCCGACAAAGTGTTTGCTCAGGATGGTTCCTGAAATCTCCAGCGGAGTTATTGGTTCAGGATGATTCTCGAAGCCTCCGGCGAAGTTATTTGTCCAAGATGATTCTTGAAGTCCTCAGCAGAGTTGATTCGACCAGAATGATTTCTGAAGCCCCGAAGCAGAGTTACTTGATAGTTCTCTAGAATCCCCAGCGGAGATGCGTCATCCCCAGCAGGTTTCTGAACAGCGAAGTTGAAACTTCCCTTGAAAGACTTGATGATTGAAGTCCAACCATATTAACGAAGCAGTTCTCTCAGCTGATGTGGATTGCCTGATGGCAGAAGTTTGGATATCCCCAATTGGTTCATGATTAACTGAGAATTCTATTCCAGGCTTAATGATGAAGTTCGGCTGACGCCCAAAAAAACATTTCTGTGAATGCCCGATGGCATGATTAACTTGATTGTTGACCTGATGAGTCCCGAGGAATCTTGATGCCTGATGGCATGATCGACCATGTATCACCGGGTACCGTGTGACCAGTTCCCCAGCTAGTTGTCGTGCAGCTAATATTTCAGCTTTCGAAGATTTGTCCCCATCAGAGTACCGTGTACTTGTGCAGTTGGCAAATTTCCGGGTTTGTTGGTATTCAACTGTCTTTTACCTTGATTGTTTGAGAGTCGTTCGCTTCTCACCCAGTCAGGTCCAAGCCGTTTGAATAGGGGCAGCTGTTGCACCCCAAAATTTGCCCAACATTTCTTTACCTAGCTTATGTTTCATTTCATTCACATTAGCATTATCATTTGCATTTCATTGACATGTATGCAGAAGATCAAGAGATATGATTACCAATCAAGATCTATACAAGATTATGAAGCTAAGCTAAGAAGGTTATTCAAGTGTTCAAGGGTTGATATCCTTGTCAAATAAGTTAAAAGATCCTCAGAAAGAGTGGTTGAAGCCAAGGTTGTGTGCCTCCTAACTTGAGAGGTGTGGGAAGTCCTCAGATGATTCTGAAGCCATGGAGTTGGACTTGAGGTCTTGAGATAGCTCATGAGGAGTTTTGAAGATCACTTTAAAGCCTAGATAGGTTATTGTACAAGATTAAGAAGACTCAGCCATGAGTGGTACAGTTAGGGTTTGCCTGGGTCAACCCTAGGTCAACTGATGATTTGAACAAGGTTGAGACCTAATTCAAAGGCCATGTGATCATGGATTGATGCATTGAGATGCTATAAGGATGATTCCAAGGTTAACTCATCATGATTGGAGAGTTTGAGAAGTTTCAAGCTAGGGTTTCTAAGACTCGACAGTGTAAAATCCCCTAGTTTGATCCCTATCTTCAAGACTGTTTAGATCAAGATGTGATTGTCATCTCATCTTTCCCCCAACATGAGTGTTGTATAGCTTGATCTTAGCTTTAATTTGAGTGCTATAAGTACTTGATAGGATTTGTAGAACTCAAGTTATGACTTTGACAAGTTACAGGTCATCTGAGGTATGTGAATTTGGAGCTTGAAAGTTGTCCAACTTGCATGAAACTTTTTCCCTAGAAGGATGATTCCTATGAACTTTTGGCCAACATGAATGTTGTTCCTTATCTTATTAGCTTTCTATATAGTACTAGAAGTCCTTGATAGGATTTGTAGAACTCAAGTTATGGCTTTGACAAGTCAAGGGTATTTTGGTCATTTGGAGATTATAGGTCATTTCAACCATAAGGCCATAACTCCTATTTCCAAGCTTCAAATGGGAAAATGTTCAACATCAAACTTGTTCAAAATGATGTTTTAAGGCTATTAAAGAGGTCATGAGAGGTTGGAATTTCTTATAGCTCAAAGTTGCAAAAATGACCTAAAATAAGGGTGATTTTCAAATGAACCAAAGTTGGAAATTGATATTTTTGATATACATGCCCAAACCAAGGCATGTAATAGGTCATTTTGATTCTAAAACACATTTTAAGAACATTGGTTTAGCCACATTTTTGAATTGAAGTTTAATTTATGGACTTGCTTTGAAAAGTAGTTACTTACATCTTAAGTAACATTTGCCAAACCTAAATTCAAAGCATAATCAAGGTCCCTCTCAATCCAAACACATCCAAAATGTCATTAGGGGAGAAATTGGAAGGGAATGAGGGTGATTACAAGCTGCTAATAGAATTGTGCACACCATGGCATATGATTGAACTTCCCATGACATGAGAGATTGAATTTCTCTTTAGAAGGATCTAGAGCTTTCTATATCATCCATACATGGTCTATATATTGAGTAGAGGTGATCCAAGGCCAAGGTTAGTGATGATTGAAGGAGAAAGTAGAGATTGAGATTGGAATTTCATTGTTTGCAACTGAATTCGGTTACATCATTTTCTTCACTTTCCATCCATTTTCTTTATTGCAATCTCTTCCATGGATGCTAGGGAATGATTCCAGATCATAATCAAGGGAAATTCGTGGCTGATTGGTGTTCTTGACCTCAGTTTTTTCCACCTGCAACTCAGAGTTGGTTCCAAGGATTGAAGTCATTTCAATCAATTCTGTTGCATACAGAAGCTTGGAAGTGATTCATTGAAGGAGTCTGGAGCATTTGAGGGCTTGATTTGAAGGCTTGCTACTTTTGTGCACACGAAATTTTCAGGTTAGTAACTTTCGTTCTCCAGCTTGATTTAGTTAGAATTAAGAGGAATTAGGATGTTAGATGCATTGTGGATTGATGTAGGAAGGTTTTCAGATCAATAATTTTAGAGTTAGTGACCAATTAGGGGTGTTGCCATTTTCGGTTGAGAGTTGGTTCTTGCGAATCTTGAGGTTTCTGAGGGAATTAATGGTATGATTGAGTTCCTTGTGAAATTTGGGACAAGTTTGATCAAGGAATCGTGGCCTATGGTGGACTCTATGGCAAGTTAGGGTTGTGGATTGGTGATCGGAAAATGTCACCGGCGGTGACTTTGGGCGCGCAGGTGGCCTGAGTTGCAGGTATTCAAAATGAAGAAGATGACTTGATAGCCATCAGATTGTGGTTGGACTTTGACTGGGAACCTCATCCAACGGCCACGCGTGCATGGAATTTGTGAAGGACTCTGAACTTAATGAAACAACGCGTTTCATTAATCAGCTGGTTTTGGGCTTTGTGAAATAAGTGATACCCACACCCCCCCCCCCCCTTATGGCCCAATCCATAAAATGAACCGCCTTCTCTTGCTATCTGCACCGTGCATGTGTTTATTTTATTTGGATTTTCTATTATTTTTCATTTTATTCATGGTTAGTGATTAATTCATAAAAAATGGAAAGATGATTCAATTAATCCCATTCTTTTTGAATTGGATTCATGATAGGATCTAGTATTTTTTAGATAAAAAATATTATTATTTCATGCATTTTCTGATTTTATGGGAATTCTTACATTTTAATTGATATTAAAATAGTTATGTTTGATGCTTGATATTGGTGAGTTTGGTTTGATCATGTGATGATGATTTTGGCCTTGATTTTTTATGAGTAGTTATCATAGATATGCATGCTCCTCATAGATTTTTCTCACATTTTTGTGATGAATATAAGTGGTAGTTTTAAGTTGAAACTTTAAGAGCTCCATTTTTAGGGTTTATGGTTGATACCTTGTGGTTTAGATTTTATTTTTAGGACTAGGTGGATGAATCAACCTCTGATTTTTGTAGGGTAGATTCATGATTGAATTAGGGTCCCTTAGGAATTTTTGTAGGAATTTTCAAGGTAGTTTTCTATTTTTGTTTGATTTTAGTTTAGGTGCTAACTTTAGATGATTCTAATGCACTAATTCAACTAGATTAACTTCTTTAGTTCCCTTAGATTAGGGTTTTGCATTGCTTGTTCTTGGATGATGCTGAAGACAAGTTGAAGATCCATTGTATTGCTTGAAGAGGCTTGGATGTGAGGATCTTCCCTTCTTTTGGTGTAGTATTGATTAGGTGTTAAGATTAGGGTTTTGTAGGCAGAGCTTCTAGATAGTTCTCTTCCTTCATAAACATGGATGATGTTGATCACTTCCATTCTTCCCTATGATGTAAGGTCCCCTTGTAAAGGCCTCATCCCTCCTTTGGTAGGATGTGTGGCTCTTTACAAGTTGGGAGAACCTTTGAGGGTCCCTTTCTCTGATGATAGGATGCTCAATGGTGACCTTTGGTCTTCACTCTGCTACCAATCATCCAAACTTTGCTCTTGATAGATGAATACCTCTCCCTTGTTAGAGGATGGAGTTCCTTGCTTGAAGAAGACTGAAGGATGAAGTTGATACTTCTTTGTGTTTGAAGATTATTCTGAGAAGCTGAAGCTTGCAGATGAAGAGAGAGTTGAAGCTTGGAGACCAAGTTGATACTTGTGCAGAAGATCAAATTGAGATTGAGTGAAGAGCTGAGGCTTGAAGAATAAAGGATAAGTTGACACTTATGTTGATACTTGTAGTTAGGAGTGAAGCCTGAAGGTAGAGTTGACTGAAGAGCTGAAGCTTGAAGAAGAAAGAATAGGTTGATACTTATGTTTGATGTGGTAGAAGCTTGTAGAAGCAAGTTGATACTTGTTATTGAAGATGATAGCCTTGGAGGATGGTTACAGACTGAGGACTGAACTGATGTCAGAAGAGCTTTGCCGTGAAGTTGTGGAAGCTGTTGAGCTGCTTTCTTTTCTGTCTGTTGGCTTTCTGTGCAGCTGTATTGATGTGACTTGTTTGATTTGCTTGATGCATTAGAATAAGTTCATATTTAGATTGATTTAAGCTAGGAGCATGATTACACTAGAGGTTGAGTTGCTCCCTTTGCTTGTATTTTTACTGTATGGCTTTGCTTGCGGGTATTCGGTAGAGCCCAACTCCCTTGCCTATGTGGTTTGAGTTTGCTTGATAGCATGTTATTGTTTCTTCTGTATGACTACAGTCACTTATTGTGTTTAGTTGATAGCATGTTATTTCCTGTATGCTTGCAGTTATTCATATCTGGCTTGAGGTTGAGATGAGCTTGTGGAGGTTGATGCCCCACACACATTTCCTTCCTCACTTGCATTGCATGCATTTTTACAGTCGTTTACTGTTTACTGTTTAAGCTGATGCTTTATCTGTTTCTGTTTATCATTGACATGATCCCTCAGGAATCCCACTTCCTTTGATAAGGAAGTGATGATTAGAACTTTAGGTTGAAACCTATGCATGATAACTTCTAGGAGTTCCCTGTTTCAAACCTTAACCACAAGATGAATCCTTGGCATGACAACAGTAGGACTTGATAGTCTCCCCTTAGTTGTCCCTCTCTCTTCTTATCTCAAACAACAGTAAAATACAGTAATAAAGGTTAACTGACGTCGTACGTTACGAGCCTTAAGCTATCTGAGAAAGGATTGTTGGAGAGTTTCTTTTCAACAGTCTGGATGTTTAGTATGGTACCCTTTGGGTGACATGCGACGCATTCACTCTCAGATCATAGTCTCTAGTGCGATATTAGTTGCAAACAACTAAAAAACAGTTCTTTCGTAAAAGACAGAAAACAAACTTCAAACCTTTTTGCCCCGTGGGCCCGTAATTCAAAGGAAGCTTTTCTGAAGAAAAGAGTGTCGTTAACTCCCCGTTCTACCGCAAACGGTAACGCTTAAGTCTCCAAGGGTCGAGCTGCGTATATCCAACTGCTGGAACTGTTTGTTAACCCTACTCGAAAAAATAGATGAACCTGAATCCCCGTAACCCGTAGTTACCCGAACTACGTAAGCTCTGATCTCTCATACATGTTGAGAGTACGTAGGCACAATACTGACGTATTGACGAGCCGCCTTCCCCGTAAACCGTAGTTACCCGAACTACGTAAGCTCTGATCTCTCATACCTGTTGAGAGTACGTAGGCACAATACTGACGTATTCGCGAGCCACCTTCCCCGTAACCCGTAGTTAGTCGAACTACGTTGACTCTGATTTCTCATTCTCTGATGAGAATACGTAGGCATAAAGTGCGACGCTTTGCCGAGTCATTTTCTTTTCTTTTTAAGCCAGTCTTGATAGGTAGATAGATAAAACAAACCCGTCAGATAAACACAACAAGCATGGATCCCATCGAGTATGATGGACGTGAGGGGTGCTAATACCTTCCCCTTGCGTAACCGACTCCCGAACCCAGACAATGGTTGCGATGACCTTGTCTTATACCTTTTTGTCAGGTTTTTCCGATCGTTTCCTTTCCCGTTCTGAGGGATAAATAACGAAAGGTGGCGACTCTTCTGTTTTGCCGGCACCTGATTTTCGCGGAAGCGACAGTAACATGTAGCATACCAAGTTTCACACTACTCGGCGTCATTTCACAAACCAAACTCAAGTCTCTAAAATTCTCCAAAAGTTCCCATTCTCTCATCATCAATGCTGACACATGTAACAAATTTCGACTCAAAGCATCAGCCACCACATTTGCCTTACCCGGATGATAATTCAAACCAAAATCATAATCCTTCAAAAGCTCTAACCACCTTCGTTGTCTCATGTTCAACTCGTTCTGATCAAGTAAATACTTCAAACTCTTGTGATCACTAAAAACTTCAAACCTTGCACCATAAAGATAGTGCCTCCAAATCTTTAGAACAAACACCACGGCCGCTAACTCCAAATCATGCGTAGGATAATTCTTTTCATGCACTCTTAATTGTCTCGAAGCATAAGTGTCGTGGTGAAATTTGGATACCAAACTATTGATTAGTTTGAATCTTTAATTCATTTTGCAACCGAACTTTGATTTGTCCAAAGGAAGGGATAAAGATCGAAATTCCCACAATGCAATGCAAATGCAAGCTAGATTGTTTAGGTTCGGGGGTTGGTTAAACTTAGGGAAGGTACTAGCATCCTAAGTTTCTGTAGTACTCTACAGGAACCTCTTGTTTTATGTTTGTTTACTACTAAGTGTTTATCTGCTTAATGGTTTAAAGACCCTAGTGGTTTATTTCTAAGTATACTCGATAAGATATCGCATCTTATGCCTACATATCCTTACGAGAGTGGAATCAGAGTATCTGTAGTTCCTGTTGCACCCTAATTTTTGACCTTAAGAATCCTACCTCCATCATACGTTCGTTGTGTTTTACCTTTTATCGTTGTACGCATGTTTATTTTGGCTAACCAGCTCGTGCAAGTGTATTCACCAACCGGTGGCAGGGTCAAGAAAATTCTCATGCGGATCTTGAACTCGAAGTTTACAACAAGCTCACAAGTTGACTTGAATTCAAGGGCTTTTATCTGGTTCCGAAATTAAAGACAATCCAGATTTATGCGTGAAGAGTGGGATCTTATAGGGAGGTCATCATGTTCAAACTCATGATCAAAATTATACTACTAAATTGTCACATATATTGAAATAAAGACGCAAGCTACGCAGAAGGGAATCACCTAATAACCAAACTCATGATTCTCGATTCTTAAGACCCATCCTTATTTTCATCAAGGGCTTAAAGGGGAGTTCGTGCTCTAAAGTTCCAATTCAAATCTTTCATAAGATGGTTTTTTTCGTATTTAAAACTTGCTCAAAGATCATAGGTTGGATTTATGATTTTTGCTAAAGAGGTTCAATTAAGAGAGCAATACTTTTACACAAGCTTCGAGATTGCCAAGCTTTGTCTTTTAGGGCCAAAGCGTTTCTGTTTTACAAGAAGTATGTGTGCTGGAGTCAATATTGGTCAAGCAACCTGAGCAAGTTATCTTAAGTTGTTTACAAGATACAAACCACCATCGTGACTACAATAAAGGAATTTCCCTGTAAAGGTTGACATAATTACATCTAGGGAAGTTCCACAAAATAAGTTCAACGAATGCCAAAGGACAAGTTAAAAAGAACCAATTACACATTACATCAGAACACAAAATTACTCCTGCAAGGGTCCAATTGGCGATGCCGCCGGCGTGATAACGAACTTGATGTATCATGATTACGGCTAGTTGATACAAGGTGTTTAACCATTGATAAGAGAAGGTGATGTCGTTTGGGTAAGAGCACTTGGCGGTCGAATGAATGTTGCTACGTCACGGATATAATAAACCACAACGTTTGTGCCAGCAATCTCACCGGCGGTAACAGCTCCAAGCAAACTCCAGGATACCACCACTTCAGGACAAGTTTCAAACCTGTTAGAATAAGTTCAACTTCTTTCTGATAGCACACATGTTCGACTGAAAATAGAAGTAGCCCGCAGTTCGCTTCAACTCAAACGGAAACGCCGCAACGTACGCCCTATTGTCGGCATCTACAACCTGCATGAGAAGGGAAGAAGAAGTAATCAGAGAACAAAACATTGATGATAAAATATATATGTTGCTGCACCTTGAATCTACCTGTCCCGTTTGTTCCATTGGAAGGCAACATATCATCTCTGATCTGCAAGTTGGCTGATGCTGTGGCACGAAGTTGACATAAGCTATCAACAAAACCAAACAACTTCGCGGCCTGTCAAAGCAACACCAATTAATAATCGAAGCAGCCACGGCAGGTAGTCCCATAACTACAAGCTAATATTTACCGACAAGTGATATTGAAGCATCATCCGCATACCAGCAACAAGGGCCATCATTACGGCTCCAGCATCATGCAACCTGGACAGCAACATAACAAATTTACGAGCAGCTTGACCAATCACCAGAAGCCAAAGGAAACTGCTTACTCGCTGATTTAGCGCAGATGAAGTATACTTCCTGAAAGAATAAGAATTTGAGGGAGGTTATCATTGATAAGAAAGCTTGTGCGCGGAGCCAGATTTGAAGATCACCTGAGTTTTCGAAGTCGTAAAAGATCACTTTACGGATATGAAGACCTGCAGATTTTGCAACAAAGCCCTCAAGGTTGTAGAACAGCTGGACAAGTCACATTTTTTGACTCCATTTGTTAGAAGACATTTTTCATCAGAATGCTGCTAAACCAATCCGCCTCCTCAGCGACCAACTTCTGTCCCCCCAGACTATGAACACTTTACCGACATTGTAATACGTCACCCTGCGATAAAACGTTAAAGCTTAAGGCACCGGCCGCAGCTGCAATAGAAGACAATGCCTGCAAGATAATAACAAGATCACATAAACATTACAATGATGTTAATGCCAATACCAGTATTTGAAGAAATTGAGTTACCCCTGAAAATCTGATGCTTAGAACATCAAGAGGGATTGCAGCTCACCACAAAGCGTATTGTTTGGGTTCGTTGCAAAAAGTGTCAGATACAAGTTTATCGCTCTGGGCTATTGATCTTCCCTGGCCCAAAATCATCTGCTATCCACACCTGTCAACAATAATCCACAAATCAGAGGCCCATTAGGGAATATATCGGGTTAGAGGAAATATTCGACTCAGACAACTAGCATATTCTCAGAATAATGAACCTGGACAGGGCAAGAGCATTAAACATAATTGATCCAAATTGAGATTTTCATTAACAGATATCAAACACCATCAGACAGAATAGGAAATATTTCAAATTTCGTATAAATCTAAACGGAAAGATCCAATCACGATTTTAAGTCAGCAATCAATAGCATTCAAATTTTGCTTTCATTCGAGAGCCTATAAGAAGCGGAAATCGATAGCCAGAAGGAGGGGACGACAGTTCGCAAGCAAATCACAAAAATCCAAAATCCCAAACTCAGCAGAAATTCCCCAAACCAAAACCCTAAATCGAAGAAGGAGACACTTATCTTTTGGAGCCACCGCCGCCGTGAAGCTTCCAATCCCAGCCACCGCAAAATCAAAACCTCCGCGAAGCCACTCCGTCGCCCCAACGCCGTCACTCAGCCTTCGGTAATCTCTCGTTCGAACGAAGTCCGTGAATCACCAATGTTTTGATGTTGTTTCAGGTGCAGGGGATCACGCAGGATGGAAAAATATGAGGGAAGGGCGATGGAAGCGAGTCAGAGAGGGTGAGGCTGAGAACACGATGAGGACGATCAGAGAGAAAGCGAGAAAGCGAGGGGGGGAAATTGGAGAATCTAGGGTTTCCATGTTTTTTTCATTTTCTGTTTTATTTTCTTTTTTTCCACACACACACTAATCACCCACCATATTCACTAACCACACACCTAATCATCCGTAAATCAACCCTTTTTTATTATTTACTTAATTAACCCTCTAATTAATAATTAAAATCTATTTAATCCTAGGTTAGTAATATAATCTTTTTTCATCAAAATAATTTTTAATTAAATATGTCCTGATTTAATCTTGAATCTAAAAAACAAATAAATCAATTAATTTATTAATTTTAAACTTAGTAAACCTTTTTTAAATCATTAATATAATAACTCAATTCCATCTGTATTATAATCAACCTTAAAAAAATTTTAAACCCTTTGTTAAACCTTTTATATTATCCTAATATTATTTCTTTAATAGGGAAATTTTCTTTGAATAAAACATGACCATTTAAAATAATTTCTATCAAAATTTACTATATCTAACTAGTATAACTTTTTCTTGGAAATCAATTCATACAGTCTAGCTCAACTTTTTCTTAAGATAAGATAATACAACATTTTTCCTAAAATCAACCAACATCGTAATACAATCAATTGTGCACTCACGACACATGCACCTACACTTAGCGCTTTCATGCGTATTTACATTTATCTTTATCTACTTTATCTTAGTCACAAAGCACACACTCACCTAGCGCTTTCATGCGTTCGTGTATGGCTTATCTTTCCGCAATTTATCTTTACTGCAAGTCATTATATCTATTCATGCATCGCATTCCGTCCAAAGGGAAAACCTACACATAATTCAACGTTGTGTGTAGTTGCACATCATTTGCATCATTCTCCCCACGATCCTTGATCCCATTCAAGTTGATCGCTTAGGATAGATCCTACCCCATAGGAAGGACCCTAATCTTTACAACATAGAACAAACAAAACAATACAACTTAAAAACAATATAAACACAATAGAGAATAGATGCTAATCATCTTAAGCGAGATATAACTTGTCACGCCCCACAACATAAATACAATCAATATCTCTTGATCGCTTAAGAGAAGACAGAGGCGTACTTGTCGACCCTTCCAAGCGCTCGAAGCCCTTCTCTTAAGACGACATACACAAATACAAATTTTTTCTACACACTTGTGGTGGCTAAAACTGAGTAATCTCTCTTAAAATGAAGACTCGTCTCTTCTCCTAAACCCAATCAAAACAACTACCCTAAACCCGTAGGAACTTTGACCACAGTCAAAGAACTCCTCTAACCCTTTAGGGTGAACTACAACGTACTCTGATTCCACTCCCGTAAGGATATGTAGGCACAAGGTGCGATGCCTTATCGAGTATACTTAGAAATAAACCACTAGGGTCTCTAATCCTTTAAGCAGATAAACACTTAGCAATAAACAACATAAAACAAGAGGTTCCTGTAGAGTACTACAGAAACTTAGGATGCTAGTACCTTCCCTAAGTTTAACCAACCCCCGAACCTAAACAATCTAGCTTGCATTTGCATTGCATTGTGGGAATTTCGATCTTTATCCCTTCCTTTGGACAAATCAAAGTTCGGTTGCAAAATGAATTAAAGATTCAAACTAATCAATAGTTTGGTATCCGATTTTCACCGCGACAGAAATGGCGACTTCACTGGGGACTCTCTAGTGGGTTTCCCTATCTTATTTGTTTTGTTTACTGCTTTATATATCTGCCTACTTGATTATTTGTTTACATGCTTTCTCTTATGTTTCTTTTGGGTTTGTTGTCCTTGAGTGGTGAGATAAAGTTCTACACCCGAACTTTGAGAGAAATTAAGATAGGATGGGATATATTCGAGGAGGCTTATTGGGAGTAGAATCCCTACTAAGTTGAATTGAGAATCCCGCTCAGTTGAGGCCCTTTCGAAATAGTACTGTTGAACGATCCATCGTGAAGACACTCACTACTTTCGACTTTGGAGCCTATGATATTGAGGACCGTAGTTACCTTAACCCAACTTTGGCCTTTATTAGGACGTAGTGCGGGGCTATGAGGGGGTACCCCCGAAATAGTGCTACGCGATGCTACACTCAAAAGAAGTTCTCTTGAGAATATTATTAACCCTCGAGTACTTGAGAAGTTGATAATATCCGAAAGATGGGCTAATGACTTTGGGAACCTTATTAGAACCTTGTTCTACAGGTACAATCAACCTTTAGTCCAAATCCTTTGGGGATGGGTATACCTTTGCTCCATGCTCGTTGCAAACCTAGGGCGCCCCTTTGTTTGTTTATCTTTATGTCCTTATGTGAATACCTGTGTTTGCTGCATTCATATAACATCATTCTGCATTGGACTTCATCGGATTTACTTTCGTTTATGAACATTGTAGGTCACTATGACTTCAGATAAAAGACATACTGTAAAATATACTTTTAAGAGTCCCAAATTGGATGACCTAAAGAAGTTGTGGGGTTTCATCGAAGATCAAGAAGGATTCAAGACCAAGTATGGGAAGCTGATATCTCTATTGGGTTGCTCAGTGAATGAAGGACTTCTTGCCACTCTACTACAGTTCTATGATCCTCTCTACCATTGTTTCACCTTCCCAGACTTTCAGCTGTTACCTACATTGGAAGAGTATTCTTTTTTGGTTGGTTTACCTGTCCTTGAGGAATCTCCCTTTCCCTTCTTGGAAAAGGACCCTGATGAGAAAGATATTGCTAAAGCTCTCCGTTTGAAGGTGTCTGACGTCAAAGCTAACCTAGTTACTAAGGATGGGATCCTTGGTTTAAAGACAGGTTTCCTAATCGAGAAAGCTTCCTTCTATGCCGGTTATTCTAATAAGGCTCCGTTTGAGGCAATTTTTGCTTTGCTTGTTTATGGGCTGTTCTTATTTCCAAGTTTCGAAAGGTTCATCGATCTCAAGGCATTCAAGATCTTTATGAAGAATAACCCAGTGCCAACTCTGTTGGGAAATGCATATCACTCTGTACATCTCCGAAACCTCCGTGGTGGAGGGATGATTACTTGCTGTGTACCTCTACTTTACAAGTGGTTTATTTCGCACTTGCCAAAGTCTAGCTCTTTTACAAACATTGGTAAAGAGCATTGGTCTCCAAGGGTTATGGCTTTGACCCATTCTGACATTGATTGGTACAACCGAGTGTATGATGGAGTATTGATCATTGATAGCTGCGGTGACTTTGCTAATGTACCACTGCTCAGCTTTGATGGAGGAATCAGTTATAATCCTATCTTAGCTCGTCGACAGTTGGGATACCCGTTGAAGGAACCTCCCAAGAGTACTCAAGTAGAGGGTATGTTCTTCAAAGATGATATAGAGCTTCTAGGAAGAGTTCTGGACGCGTGGCGTAGGGTATACAAGAAAGGGAAGAGAAGTCTAGGGAAGCCTAACTGTGTGTCTTTAGAACCATACCTCCAGTGGGTCAGACAAAGGGCAACCAATCTAAAGATGCCTTATTTCCGTCAAGATCCCATAGCTCCCAGGAGAGAGCCCACTTACGTCTTTATGTCCAAAGCCGAGGAGTTAGAGGTGTCCTTAAGGAAGTCTCAACATGAGCTGGAATCTTGGAAGAACAAGTACCAGGTAGCAGTGGCAGAAAATGATGAGTGTCAAAAGGAGAAGGTCAAGCTTCAAAAGCAGAATGTTGAACTTCAAAAGCAGAATGTTGAACTTCAAGAGCAGAAGGCTGAACTTCAAGAGCAGAAGGCTGAACTTCAAGAGCAGAAGGCTGAACTTCAAGAGCAGAAAGATGAACTTCAGAAGGAGAAGGATGAACTTCAGAAGCAGCTGCAATTGAAGGATGAAGAGCTACTCCCCTGCAAGAAGAGGAAAGTCATGGAGGATTTATTTTTCTCCGACCCACAATGCACTATCTGGAAAATAATTGTGGACAACCTCATCCGTGAGAAGGCGCAACTCGAAGAGCAGCTCAAGCAGCAGCATTCAAAGCTTCTTTAGTGTCTTTACTAGCTTTTATTTAGCTTTTATTTGGGACTCTTTAAAAGAATATTTATGTAGTCCGTTTCAAATTTAATAAAACGTTTTTTACCGCAATGCCTATAAATAGAGGAATCCCATGAAGTCCTAATCATCTTGCATTGCATTCTTTTCCATTGTTCACTTCAAGAAACTCAAATTCGTTCTGTAGGTGTTGTAATCATGGATTTCAGAAGAGAAACCCTGAAGTACACTTTTCAGAGTCCCAACCTCGAAAGCTTGAGAGAACTAGCCGAACTCGTCGAGGATCGCTTTGCCTTCGCAGCAGAATATGGAGGAGTTTTCCGTTTCCTTGAGCTAAGGATGAAAGAAGGATTGTTGGAAACATTGGTTCAATTCTATGACCCGATGTATCACTGCTTCACTTTTCCGGACTACCAATTGATGCCGACCTTGGAAGAATACTCAGAACTTTTGAGGATGCCTGTGACTGTTCGACCGCTATTCACCGGAAGTTGAGGACTGCCTGGAAGAATAAGTTCTTCACCCTCAAAGTAGAGAAAGAAAGACTTCAGAAGACACCAGAATTAGAAGCTGCCAGAAAGAGAAAGGCACAAAGGGATTTATTTTCTCCTGCCTCTTCAAGTGTCGTCACCAGTGATGATCTCCCATCAACTACCATGGCGTGGAAGGAGTGCGTGGAACGACTTATCATCGAGAAAGCAGCGCTGCAGGAGCGCATTGACCAGCTGACAGAGGAGCTCCGTACAAAGAAGACCGTGGGATAGAGTTCTAAGTTTTCTTTTGCTTTCGTTGTAATAAACTCTGAAAGAGTACTTTGTTTTCATCGTTTCTCAAAATAAGAGGTTTTTTCGATTATCCTACATTATAACACTGAAAAACACTTTGAGTTTCTTGAAGTCTCATTCTGCATTCATGCATTAACAGTCTGCATTTAACATGGCATTTTACATTTGTGCATGTGTCCTTCCTTTGTTGTGGCTCATTTCGGTTTTCCATCTTTGCTGTCAGTCGCCGTCTCTACCATTTGACCAAGCCGGAAGTATCACTAAAGGATAGTGAGGAGAACAAAGACATGGATCGCATGACTAGCTTCAGAGTAAGGTCTAACCCGACGCTTCGCCGTCCCTCCGACAACTTTGTTCCTATGCAACTTCAGCCTGTGCAAGAAAAGGAAATGGATGATCCAGAGCTTACAGCATTCAAGAATGAATTTCGTGACTTCGAGGAACGATGGAAAATAATGAAGAGGAACCGTGCGCCTGATTTTCATGCTCATGACCCGCACCTAGTTCCAAACTCGGTTATCCCCCCAGGATTCCAGATGCCCGCCTTTGAGGTGTACAAGGGTACAACTTGTCCAAGGTACCATTTGATGATGTTTTGTCAGAAGATGACCGCCTATCTTGGAAATGACCAACTATTGATCCACTGCTTCCAAGAGAGCTTGGGTAGAGCACCATCAGCATGGTATATGAATCTGCAAAGGAATCACATTCAGTCTTGGGAAGACTTAACTTTTGCTTTCGTGAAGCAATACCATCATAACTTGGGTATAGCCCCGAACAATAGAGATGACTGTGGACCTTCCAGAGAATTCATAACTCCGGTACCCCATCCTCAGCACCAATATGCGATGCCCGCTCAACATGAACAACAACCACATCCTAGGCAGAGGTTGGCCTCTCCAGATCAACCACAGCCCCGACAAATTCGGAAAAGGTATCAAAGGATGACTCCAGATGCACCAAGGGAAGCAATTCACCAGTTTGATCCTATCCCGGTGAAGTACGCTGATTTGTTTCCAGCACTAATTCAAAGAGGGCATATCCAGACTAAAGCCCCACCCAAGGTACCTAAGAGGTTTCCATACTGGTACAATGCCAACAAATTTTGCCTGTATCATCAAGGTGCTCCGGGGCACGACATTGAGAGCTGTTATGGCATGAAAGCAGACGTCCAAAATTTGGTCAAGGAAAGAGTCTTGATCTTTGAGGGCTCCGTCCCTTACGTACGAGATAACCCCCTATCGCAACAAGGTTCATCCTCCCCAGGCATGATTCAAGGTCGCCAACGCCGCGTCTGAAAGCTGCGCACCAGACATTTCCGCATGTCTCTCCAGTCTACATGAAAGCACAATAAAGATCCTGGAAAGGACTCTCAGAAGAACTTTACATGTTTCTTTCGTTTATTTGTGTGTTTATTTCTTTGATTGAAAGCATATTTTGCATGTAAGAACTTTCTGTTTCGAATAAGTAAGGCAATAACTGTTTGTCTTGAAGAAATCCATTCGTTTTCACTCAAATAGTTTTTCAAAAATTATTTATAATGCCGACTTGTACCCGATCTCTCTCTGACAGAGAATTGGAAGGAGGATGATGAAGTAAAACACATGATCTCTTGTTGTATGCTTCGAATAAAAACCCTACTGATGATGTAAGGCATTATTTTAAACCTCCTAAAAGCCGACATAGTCACCCCTTTCTTTTAAACCTTGATTGAGGATCCGTTCTCTTTCTCCCCAACCCCTTCAAACATCATTCTCTTAACCTGGGGCAAGGTGATATCAAAAATGACGAACATCTCTCAAAAGTTGGGTGGGCACAAATATATTAACCCTTTTCTCCATTCTACAAGTCATAAATTAAACCCATACACAACCCTCAACGTCCTAATTGAAGTAAGGTTTAATTCGAAAGCATACTCGATGAGATACTGTTTCCTGACTCCTTGAGCTATGCTTAAATTTAAATCGGCTTTATAAACAACGATTCAATTTGTATCCTAACTAGTGGTTTCGATCACAAGTTATTGCGATACTTCTTTTCAAAACTTCAAGACAAACGCGTGTTGCATTAACCATTTCAAAATGGATATTTCAAATGTGCTAAATACGCTTGACATCTTAGAAAGACCATATACAGACATTGATGATGATATTTGAAGACTTTGCTGACTTGGGGCAAGCCATTCTTCCCAAAATCCCATCCGTGCAAGTCTTGGGTTCAACTAGAAGAAATTCAAGGACTTACTTACCGCCAATCAGGGGCAGTTACGTCGAGATTCGGCGAATCTCTAGAGAGTTTGAAAACAGTGGGGCATTTGGGCATCATGTTTTCTATAAAATCCTCTCAAGACGTTTTTCTTTTAAACTATGTGACTTGGGGCATTTGAAGATTGGAGCAAGATGTATATTTCATCCTCAGGAAGCTCAACCCCAACATATTCAGCAACTACGAAGACCTAGGATATTTATTTTATCCCCTATGAAACTTCGGTTTGGATACCTCCGTCTACAATTTCATACAACATTTCAAGCTTATCAAGATGGTACATCCCCAACTGGATTGATCATTTTGTCTCAAGAGAAATTTTGAAGCTCTGAAGCAGTATTGGGACCCTACATGTAGTCCTCCATCTATCCTCAGTGATACTTCTATCTTTGAAGATTGGTCAGATGTTTGTGCCGAGACATTTATCCCGTCTTCAGTCATTTGCTTTCGTCTGTCTTGTCAGCATAAGCATACACATATCATATAAGTAGATAGCATGACATCTGCATTTGTGCATCCTTTGTTTGTTTTACTCTATCTTTTCGATTGCGTTTACCCTTGGGTATTTGGGCGTGTCTTACTCCTTCCAAATAGAGTTGTCAGCCCTAAGCAGAAAAAAACTCAATATTTCTATTCCCCCACGAAGTTCGATCCTCGTGGAAGACAGTTGTTTCAGTACATTCCCATTGGAGTTTATGCCTCTATGGTTGAGTCTTACTTGACAGTTTCTCTTCGGTTATTTCCCGAATTGAATTTCGGTCTTTGACAATCACACTATGAACATCTACAGCTTTTGAGCATGGATCAAAAGTACATTTATCTTGCGCTTTGACATTATGAGGATCACCATTTGAAGACGCAACGTTTCTTCAACAACATTACAAGATCCACTCGACAACTTACAACTAAATGACAGAAGATCTCTTTATTTGAGCAACTCGTTTTGGGCAGATCTGTTCTCAAAACGACAAACAACAACTTCCTCAAGACAATCTGTCCTTCCCCAGTGGATTATTTCAAGATTGTCAAAACAAAGGACATTACAGATACTTCCCCATTTGAGGATTTCTGCTACTACAATCTTACAAATCTTACAATTACAACAAAGATACTCCTCAAAAATGATCTTCCTCAGAGAGTTCATTACGAGTACTATCAATGACATATCTCCTTACAAGAGGACACTCCACGTATCAACCGGGTTACAACTCTTTTGAAGATCCCCGGTGCACATTCTACAAATTGCCAATACAATACAAACTGCATCTACAAGTTACAATTACAAGTACAAGATCACATCTACAAAATTCTACAATTACAGATGACATCAACAACATTTACATCAACAATTCTACAATGTTACAACTTACAAACATACAATCTACAATGACACTATGGCTCACAGCCGAACATCTACATCAACATTACAATCTACAAATTCACAACCCCTCTTTGAGGACGCTCTCGCGAGTTTCCATCATTTTGGGTAGGAACCGAGACCAGCTCATGGTTCCCATACCATGGAGCAAGGGGAAGTTCGACATCAGAGACTGAGACCGGCGCATGACTCCCATATCATGATGCTCGGGGAAGCTCAACAATTACAGTTACATCTACAATCTACAAATTTACAACCCCTCCTTGAGGACGCTCTAACGAGTTTCCATCATTTTGGGTAGAAACCGAGACCAGCTCATGGTTCCCATACCATGGAGCAAGGGGAAGTTTGACATCAAAAACCGAGACCAGCTCATGGTTCCCATACCATGGAGCAAGGGGAAGTTCGACATCGGAAACCGAGACCAGCTCATGGTTCCCATACCATGGAGCAAGGGGAAGTTTGCAATCAGAAACCGAGACCAGCTCATGGTTCCCATACCATGGAGCAAGGGGAAGTGTGCAATCAGAAACCGAGACCAGCTCATGGTTCCCATACCATGGAGCAAGGGGAAGTTTGCAATCAGAAACCGAGACCAGCTCATGGTTCCCATACCATGGAGCAAGGGGAAGTTTGCAATCAGAAACCGAGACCAGCTCATGGTTCCCATACCATGGAGCAAGGGGAAGTTTGCAATCAGAAACCGAGACCAGCTCATGGTTCCCATACCATGGAGCAAGGGGAAGTTCGACATCGGAAACCGAGACCAGCTCATGGTTCCCATACCATGGAGCAAGGGGAAGTTTGCAATCAGAAACCGAGACCAGCTCATGGTTCCCATACCATGGAGCAAGGGGAAGTGTGCAATCAGAGACCGAGACCGGCGCATGACTCTCATATCATGATGCTCGGGGAAGCTCAACAACTACAACAATATCTACAACTACAATGACATCGAAGACCGAGACTAGCTCATGGCCCCCGTACCATGATGCCAGAAGAGGTTATACATTTTACCATTTCAGCTGAGTTACAAAATATAAAATAAAAAAATAATAATAATAAAAAAGGGAGATCCATTTTGAGTTACTATTGACCACCACCTCGGTAGCAAAAGTATCTTTCGATCACAAATTGTCAAAATCACTGCATCCCTGATGCATGAGTTACCGTTGCACGTTTGGAGATTTCCAATGAGTGATTGTTCATGTCCTCGTGGGGTCCTACCTTGTTGGATCCGTTGCTTTTCTGTCTAGCATGTCGTACCCAGTTATTCCCCTGTGGCGCTCTTTCTCCACAGGATCTTTGGTCTTGCATTTTCATATCATTTCATATCATATGCATCCGGTGGTTTTCTTATGGCCAAAAATTCGCGCAATGTTTGTATTTAAGTCCCTCCTATCTCGTCGAGACGAAGATTTCAATCTCCGTATCTCCGGATAGAAGTAACTTAAATAGGGGCATCTGTTGCACCCTAATTTTTGACCTTAAGAATCCTACCTCCATCATACGTTCGTTGTGTTTTACCTTTTATCGTTGTACGCATGTTTATTTTGGCTAACCAGCTCGTGCAAGTGTATTCACCAACCGGTGGCAGGGTCAAGAAAATTCTCATGCGGATCTTGAACTCGAAGTTTACAACAAGCTCACAAGTTGACTTGAATTCAAGGGCTTTTATCTGGTTCCGAAATTAAAGACAATCCAGATTTATGCGTGAAGAGTGGGATCTTATAGGGAGGTCATCATGTTCAAACTCATGATCAAAATTATACTACTAAATTGTCACATATATTGAAATAAAGACGCAAGCTACGCAGAAGGGAATCACCTAATAACCAAACTCATGATTCTCGATTCTTAAGACCCATCCTTATTTTCATCAAGGGCTTAAAGGGGAGTTCGTGCTCTAAAGTTCCAATTCAAATCTTTCATAAGATGGTTTTTTTCGTATTTAAAACTTGCTCAAAGATCATAGGTTGGATTTATGATTTTTGCTAAAGAGGTTCAATTAAGAGAGCAATACTTTTACACAAGCTTCGAGATTGCCAAGCTTTGTCTTTTAGGGCCAAAGCGTTTCTGTTTTACAAGAAGTATGTGTGCTGGAGTCAATATTGGTCAAGCAACCTGAGCAAGTTATCTTAAGTTGTTTACAAGATACAAACCACCATCGTGACTACAATAAAGGAATTTCCCTGTAAAGGTTGACATAATTACATCTAGGGAAGTTCCACAAAATAAGTTCAACGAATGCCAAAGGACAAGTTAAAAAGAACCAATTACACATTACATCAGAACACAAAATTACTCCTGCAAGGGTCCAATTGGCGATGCCGCCGGCGTGATAACGAACTTGATGTATCATGATTACGGCTAGTTGATACAAGGTGTTTAACCATTGATAAGAGAAGGTGATGTCGTTTGGGTAAGAGCACTTGGCGGTCGAATGAATGTTGCTACGTCACGGATATAATAAACCACAACGTTTGTGCCAGCAATCTCACCGGCGGTAACAGCTCCAAGCAAACTCCAGGATACCACCACTTCAGGACAAGTTTCAAACCTGTTAGAATAAGTTCAACTTCTTTCTGATAGCACACATGTTCGACTGAAAATAGAAGTAGCCCGCAGTTCGCTTCAACTCAAACGGAAACGCCGCAACGTACGCCCTATTGTCGGCATCTACAACCTGCATGAGAAGGGAAGAAGAAGTAATCAGAGAACAAAACATTGATGATAAAATATATATGTTGCTGCACCTTGAATCTACCTGTCCCGTTTGTTCCATTGGAAGGCAACATATCATCTCTGATCTGCAAGTTGGCTGATGCTGTGGCACGAAGTTGACATAAGCTATCAACAAAACCAAACAACTTCGCGGCCTGTCAAAGCAACACCAATTAATAATCGAAGCAGCCACGGCAGGTAGTCCCATAACTACAAGCTAATATTTACCGACAAGTGATATTGAAGCATCATCCGCATACCAGCAACAAGGGCCATCATTACGGCTCCAGCATCATGCAACCTGGACAGCAACATAACAAATTTACGAGCAGCTTGACCAATCACCAGAAGCCAAAGGAAACTGCTTACTCGCTGATTTAGCGCAGATGAAGTATACTTCCTGAAAGAATAAGAATTTGAGGGAGGTTATCATTGATAAGAAAGCTTGTGCGCGGAGCCAGATTTGAAGATCACCTGAGTTTTCGAAGTCGTAAAAGATCACTTTACGGATATGAAGACCTGCAGATTTTGCAACAAAGCCCTCAAGGTTGTAGAACAGCTGGACAAGTCACATTTTTTGACTCCATTTGTTAGAAGACATTTTTCATCAGAATGCTGCTAAACCAATCCGCCTCCTCAGCGACCAACTTCTGTCCCCCCAGACTATGAACACTTTACCGACATTGTAATACGTCACCCTGCGATAAAACGTTAAAGCTTAAGGCACCGGCCGCAGCTGCAATAGAAGACAATGCCTGCAAGATAATAACAAGATCACATAAACATTACAATGATGTTAATGCCAATACCAGTATTTGAAGAAATTGAGTTACCCCTGAAAATCTGATGCTTAGAACATCAAGAGGGATTGCAGCTCACCACAAAGCGTATTGTTTGGGTTCGTTGCAAAAAGTGTCAGATACAAGTTTATCGCTCTGGGCTATTGATCTTCCCTGGCCCAAAATCATCTGCTATCCACACCTGTCAACAATAATCCACAAATCAGAGGCCCATTAGGGAATATATCGGGTTAGAGGAAATATTCGACTCAGACAACTAGCATATTCTCAGAATAATGAACCTGGACAGGGCAAGAGCATTAAACATAATTGATCCAAATTGAGATTTTCATTAACAGATATCAAACACCATCAGACAGAATAGGAAATATTTCAAATTTCGTATAAATCTAAACGGAAAGATCCAATCACGATTTTAAGTCAGCAATCAATAGCATTCAAATTTTGCTTTCATTCGAGAGCCTATAAGAAGCGGAAATCGATAGCCAGAAGGAGGGGACGACAGTTCGCAAGCAAATCACAAAAATCCAAAATCCCAAACTCAGCAGAAATTCCCCAAACCAAAACCCTAAATCGAAGAAGGAGACACTTATCTTTTGGAGCCACCGCCGCCGTGAAGCTTCCAATCCCAGCCACCGCAAAATCAAAACCTCCGCGAAGCCACTCCGTCGCCCCAACGCCGTCACTCAGCCTTCGGTAATCTCTCGTTCGAACGAAGTCCGTGAATCACCAATGTTTTGATGTTGTTTCAGGTGCAGGGGATCACGCAGGATGGAAAAATATGAGGGAAGGGCGATGGAAGCGAGTCAGAGAGGGTGAGGCTGAGAACACGATGAGGACGATCAGAGAGAAAGCGAGAAAGCGAGGGGGGGAAATTGGAGAATCTAGGGTTTCCATGTTTTTTTCATTTTCTGTTTTATTTTCTTTTTTTCCACACACACACTAATCACCCACCATATTCACTAACCACACACCTAATCATCCGTAAATCAACCCTTTTTTATTATTTACTTAATTAACCCTCTAATTAATAATTAAAATCTATTTAATCCTAGGTTAGTAATATAATCTTTTTTCATCAAAATAATTTTTAATTAAATATGTCCTGATTTAATCTTGAATCTAAAAAACAAATAAATCAATTAATTTATTAATTTTAAACTTAGTAAACCTTTTTTAAATCATTAATATAATAACTCAATTCCATCTGTATTATAATCAACCTTAAAAAAATTTTAAACCCTTTGTTAAACCTTTTATATTATCCTAATATTATTTCTTTAATAGGGAAATTTTCTTTGAATAAAACATGACCATTTAAAATAATTTCTATCAAAATTTACTATATCTAACTAGTATAACTTTTTCTTGGAAATCAATTCATACAGTCTAGCTCAACTTTTTCTTAAGATAAGATAATACAACATTTTTCCTAAAATCAACCAACATCGTAATACAATCAATTGTGCACTCACGACACATGCACCTACACTTAGCGCTTTCATGCGTATTTACATTTATCTTTATCTACTTTATCTTAGTCACAAAGCACACACTCACCTAGCGCTTTCATGCGTTCGTGTATGGCTTATCTTTCCGCAATTTATCTTTACTGCAAGTCATTATATCTATTCATGCATCGCATTCCGTCCAAAGGGAAAACCTACACATAATTCAACGTTGTGTGTAGTTGCACATCATTTGCATCATTCTCCCCACGATCCTTGATCCCATTCAAGTTGATCGCTTAGGATAGATCCTACCCCATAGGAAGGACCCTAATCTTTACAACATAGAACAAACAAAACAATACAACTTAAAAACAATATAAACACAATAGAGAATAGATGCTAATCATCTTAAGCGAGATATAACTTGTCACGCCCCACAACATAAATACAATCAATATCTCTTGATCGCTTAAGAGAAGACAGAGGCGTACTTGTCGACCCTTCCAAGCGCTCGAAGCCCTTCTCTTAAGACGACATACACAAATACAAATTTTTTCTACACACTTGTGGTGGCTAAAACTGAGTAATCTCTCTTAAAATGAAGACTCGTCTCTTCTCCTAAACCCAATCAAAACAACTACCCTAAACCCGTAGGAACTTTGACCACAGTCAAAGAACTCCTCTAACCCTTTAGGGTGAACTACAACGTACTCTGATTCCACTCCCGTAAGGATATGTAGGCACAAGGTGCGATGCCTTATCGAGTATACTTAGAAATAAACCACTAGGGTCTCTAATCCTTTAAGCAGATAAACACTTAGCAATAAACAACATAAAACAAGAGGTTCCTGTAGAGTACTACAGAAACTTAGGATGCTAGTACCTTCCCTAAGTTTAACCAACCCCCGAACCTAAACAATCTAGCTTGCATTTGCATTGCATTGTGGGAATTTCGATCTTTATCCCTTCCTTTGGACAAATCAAAGTTCGGTTGCAAAATGAATTAAAGATTCAAACTAATCAATAGTTTGGTATCCGATTTTCACCGCGACAGTTCCCCTAAAGGGTTAGAGGAGTTCTTTGACTGTGGTCAAAATTCCTACGGGTTTAGGGTAGTTGTTTGATTGGGTTTAGGAGAAGAGATGAGTCTTCATTTTAAGGGAGAGATAACCACCACAAGTGTAAAGGGGGTTGTAGGAAAATAGTCTTTGCATCGTCTTAAGAAAAGGTCTTACATACTCGGATGGTCGCCAAGTATGCCTTTATCGCTCTTAAGGCAAAGTTCTTACATGTTTGATTGTATTGTTGTGGGGGTGGAGATTATATCTCACTTAAGATGATTAACATCTATTCTCTAATGTGTTTGTAAGATTGTTTTTAAGTTGATTGTTTTGTTTCTATGTTGTAAAGATAAAGACAAGGTCCTTCCTATGGGGTAGGATCTATCCTAAGATGCTCGACTTGAATGGAATCAAGGATCATGGGGAAATGATGCAAATGATGTGCAACTACACACAAGTGTTGACTCATGTGTAGGTTTTTCCTTTGGACGGAATGCGATGTATGAGTAGATAAATATGATAATATAAATGCAATAGAATAAATTGCAGAAGAGTAAATTGCGGAAAAATAAACCATACACATACGCATGAAAGCGCTAGGTGAGTGTGTGCATGGTGAATAAGATAAAGCAGATAAAGATAACTAGAAAATACGCATGAAAGCGCTAAGTGTGAGTGCATGTGTCGTGAAGTGTGAATGTGATCGATTTGTATGATGTTGATTGGTTTTAATCGATTAAATTGATTTTAAAATTGGATGTTGGATTGTTTTTAGACGAGGTTGAATTGATTTTTAAAGATGTTAACTTAATTTTATTGGCAAGAGGTTAAAAAGATTATAGTAAAGTTATTATAATTTATTTAGAAGTTGTATTTGATTTTTTTTTAATAAAATTTATATTAATTATTATTATTTATTTTATTTATAAAAGTTGTATAAATTACTTGAATTGTACGAAAATGTACTCTTTTAGTGAATTTGATTTTATAAAAAAGGTTAATATTAATTTTAAATGAAAGGTTTTATCATTAAATATCTAGCCATTAAATTGAATTATGTTATTTTAGAAAAAAAAAGGAAATGTTTTTTATTATGAAATAGTTTTAAAGACAAGTTATTTAGAAAAAAGATTTTTTGGTAAACAAAATATATTATTATTGATTAAAAAGTTATCTAAAAGTTAATTAAATAAATAGAACTTTAATTTAAAAGTCTTATTAATCTTTTTGGAATAAAAGATCTACTTAAGTAAAAAGGAGTCAACTATATTACGTTAATATGCAGATTAGGATTTTTTTAAATTATTTAATTATAAAAAAAATGATTATGTGACCTAATTAGGATCAGTTAATTAATTAATTAGAAAATGAAAGGTTAGTTGATTAAATGGTAGTTTAGGGGGTTAGTTAGTGTTGTGATCGTGGGTGGCTGTGAGTAAGTGTGTGATTAGCAGGTTTACAAGAAAACAAAGATTAACAAAACAACAGAAATTGAAGAACCCTAATTCCCCTTTCCCCAAATCCCTAAATTGATCGGAGATTCTCCTTCTCTCGATCGGTTTCTCCTCCCCTTTCCTTACTTCTGATTCTTCGCCTCCTCCTTTCTCTATGTTTCTTTCTCTTCTCCTTCTTGCCTTTAACCTGTAAACACGAAAAAAAACTCAAAAGATCCAGACAAAGTATTGATTCACAAGATTACCGAAAAGGAAGCCAACGGTGGCTTGCGGTGGTGAGCTTCCTTTCGTCGATTCGCGGTGGTCGAGGATGTTGGCGATGACGGAAGGGATCGAGGTTTGAGATAGCTTCGACGGTGGAAAATATAAGTTCCTATTCTTTATTTGATTGTTTCGCTCTGTAGGTTGATTTTTTCGATTTAGGATTTCTGTGAATCGGTTGTTGAATTTTTGCTCTGAGTTTTTGTGTGTTGTCCCCTTTTTATCTCAAATCCTTTTTCTTATATAGCCTTCACTGAGATTCTCTCGTTTAAAGCGTCTTGAATGCTGATTTGTTATTTCCAAATTGGTTACAATCTGACTTGAAAAACATTCCTCTTTAGTTCCGATTCGGTTTAATGCTTGCTGATAGGATCACAAATTTTGATATTGTAATTGATTTGAGATTGATTTGATTTAAACTCTGAATCTAATCTTCCATTATTAGGGAGTACTCTTCATTGACTTACTGATTTTGGATCGTGTGATTGTAGGTGTGGAATAGAAAATGAACTTGGGCCTGGGAAGGATTAGAGGCCCAGATGGAGAAATTCGTGTTTGTGATGTCCGGTAAGAACCTTCATGGAAAAGTTGGTGGTGAAGAGCGACAGATGTAAACATTTTCTTCGTGCAGGGTATACTTCTTTCCCATCCAAACTCGGTTCGTAAGGTATTTCTTTAAATTGATGCATACTTGGTTTCTGGAACTGATATTGAGTTATTGCAAGCGTTCTTTGCACCATCATTGATTTCCTTTACTGTTGTTTCTGGTAAACCAGCTTACTGAAGATCTTCAGACAATTCATCTATCAGATCATGCTTCAGCCATTTGAGCGATAACTGAGGGTGAATGGCTTGTTTCGCTTCCTGATCTTTAGATGATTGGCCTTTTCTCGGAAACACGCTCTTTGATTCGGGGTCTAATATCATCGTCAACAGAACAATCATCAAGAGTCAACGCACATAGCTTGCAGTCGTTATCCCATTCATTAAGGCATCTGATAATCACTTCAGGGAGCAAGTCGTCGGTGCAAGAAGAGTCAAGTGTAAGAAAGTTCAAAATCTCCTTTTGCAATATCCATGTCTCATCAATATAATGTGCAGATAAACACAAAAATGAGGTATTTTCTGTCGAAGACCATTCGATGGAGGGATTGATCCTGCCACATAATTTTTTTATCATCTCATTCACTTTTTTTTTTTTTCTTCCTGTAGATTTCTATGCAAGAAAACATTACGTTGCTTTTTGGCAAGAACTCAGAGAGAGGCTGGAGGTTCTTCACAAAGACTTTGAATCCTACTTGTTCATCCAAAGTCAACGGGTATCCGAGCGAGATCATGTTGACTCCTATCCTGGTCAAATTTATTACTTACAAAGTTAGTGATTTCATCTTTCTTATGTTCTTGTTCAAACTTGACGAATGTTGGCCTTATATATTCTTCTTTCCTCTGTCCTTCATCAAAACTAATATTTGCTAGGCTGGCAGTACCATCTTCTTTCTTCTTTTTACCGTAAGCAGTTGGGAAACGTCAAAGTTTGATCTTCTCAGACACCACATCAAGTGATTTCTTAGGTGAGTAGCTCCATTGTTACTTGATTCACTAAGTCTCTTGTTACAATGTAGGCAAACAACATAACATATACCAGCCTTTCTACTCCTTTCAAAGTGATTCCAGACAACAGATGTCAACCTTTTTGGTTTTCTTTTTGAATTAAACTTATTCAACCTTATACTGGAAACAAAATTAGAGATTTATTCCCAATGGCCGGTTGATGTTTCATGCTGTTATTGCAGGTAATGGAAGTTTCGAGTGCTGACCGAAAGTGCCTTCGAGTTATCGGACAGTAGATGAGTTAATCTGAAATTGCCCACCTATAAGTTGATACGTACGTGCACAACCTCTCAAGAGTCTTTATCAGATGCAGCTTTAATGAGTGTGACGCTGCAAGTCGGATGGCTCAAGTGTACTGGTGCGGTATTGCTGTTACAGGTAACCGACTTCGATTCTGGCATAGCAGATGGCAAGGAGACATTCCTTCTTTGTATTGGCAAGGAGTGCGGCTCGTGATTAACTTTGCAGAGTTACAACCGTGGGGTTCAGTTTGTAACATTTTTGCATATTTGTATCGAAAAATAAGTTGTAAGTTTGTGATTTACCAAGCTTCTCCGCTTTTCAGAATCATTGATTACGCCCCGGAACTTACGTTTTGCTCGCTAATTCACTCTGAATTTGCAGAGATTTCCATCGAGGATGAGCCTTCCAAGTAACAATCTTGGTCCATGTCTCGCCGATGTATTGGAAGCTTGGAGTTACGTATAAGTTCGACAAAGGCCGGCATCACTTCTTCGAAGGCCTTGCAACCCAGCTGCCTCCAAGAGTGTAGGCTGGAACTTGAGTTTTTGCAGGAATCAATTGTGAACACAACTTTTATGAATGGGGAGAGTGGTGCTACATGAGAAAAGTAAGAGTTATATCCATGCTTTTGAATTATTCCGTTCTGTTTTCAGAATTGCTGTTTTGAGGACTGTTGACGAAAGTTTGGATGTGAAATGCTGCAGGTGATGGTATCACATTAGGCGCATAGACAGACGGAAGCCATGGTATGCCGACAAAAGGCACATACGCACGAATGTGATAAAAAGTCTTATATGCATCTCAAGTGTAATTATGTTTAGATTTGGCATAATTCTCATTTGCAGTGGCAGCAACGATCCTTAGCTAATGTTGGTGTTATAACAGCACAACATCTGTGTGTTTGTGAAGATTTCCTGTATCTTATGGCATAGCCTGTTTCTTCTTTAACTTGTTTTGCAGCAGCCCCTTAAATTTGTAGCTGCTTTCGGTAATTTGCATCTTCAAACATGTCAGACGGAGTAAGAGGCGTGGAATGCAGCTTGGACTGTGCGGCGGGAGCCTTGTGATGACGTTGTTTTATTTTTTTAGAACTCAGGTTTATCATTGAATAATAGGATATAGCAAATTGTTTTCTAGTAGTTCCATAAGTGTAATTTAGCCCTTCGGCTTGTATTCGGTCATCATTATGCAGTTTGATTCAACTGGGTTTAACACTTCTTGTAGTAGCTTGGCTCTTAACTTGCATTTGTGTAGATGGAAATGAACCATTTTAAACTTAGTAAAGAATAACGTGTTCTAAAGCGTACATCACCTTCTTGAATTCGGTGGGACTTAAGTCCACCAAAATGTTGTCATGTTGAGCCACCTTTTCTGGAAACTGTATTTGAGCAAAGTACCCCACACCTTGATCTCTAGTTTGCATAGTTCAAAATAAATCTTAATTCTAAGAAGTTTAGCGTCAAATGCCAATCCAGCATAACATTCAGCATCACTATATTTAGTTTGCGAATTCCATTTTATTACTCATGGTGACACAACTTCCAGCAACGTCAGATCTTGTTCTCTTTGACAAGGACCGTGATAATAACAAAACTTGGTCTTGAACTCTGGCTTGACTTTCCAGTAACAAATTTAACTTTTAGACTTTGGACCAAATGCGATCTCTAAATTTTAAATACTTGAAATGTGTCGAAGTTGAATGAGGATCAGCTTCATCCCTTGATTTGAAGTTCTGAAAATGTATTCTATGAAAAGTGTGATTTCCACAAATCCCAAGTCAACCGAATCTCGTGGTTGAAACCTGCACTTCCTTTCCTCTAAACTTAAGTGACAACCTCATTTGTGAAAACAACGAGAACTTGTAGTTAGTTCTTGAATAACTACGCAAAAAACTTCATGGCTTTCCGGGCCTTCCATAGTAATCCTGACTTCATAACAAAAGTAAACAATAAAATACAAGGGTTTAAGTGGTTAGCTAAAACGAAAGATTTAACTTAGATGAAACACAACAAATGCATAAGGAGGTGGAATCCTATGGTCAAAAATTAGGGTGCAACAGATGCCCCTATTTAAGTTACTTCTATTCGGAGATATGAAGATCGAGCTCTTCGTCTCGACGAGATAGGAGTGACTTAAATATAAACATTGCATGAATTTTTGGCCCTAAGATGCCACCGGATGCAAATGATATGTAATGATATGAAAATGCCAGACAGAGAGGTCCTGTGAAGAAATGATGCCATAGGGAGAAACTAGGCACGACATGCGAGAAACGAATGAGTAACGACTCAATGAAAATGGGATCCCCCTGAGACTGGAAGCAACCACCCATGGGGAACCTCCAAGTAATACTAACATATACACCAAAGATCTGGTGATTTAGACAATAGGTGAGAAGCTTATAAACATAATGTAGTGATTGGTAATAATCCCAAATGAGTCGATGATTCATTTTTATTCGTATTTCTCTTTCTCTTTTTTTTTTTTATATCTTTTCTTTTGGAACTCAACTTGAAATAATAAAATGTATGACTTCCCCGAGCATCATGATGAGGATACCATGAGCTGGTCTCGGTCTCTGATGTCATTGTAGTTGTAGATGTTGTTGTAGTGGTAGAGCTTCCCCGAGCATCATGATATAGGAATCATGAGTTGGTCTCGGTCTCTAACGTCGAACTTCCCCTTGCATCATGGTATGGGAACCATGAGTTGGCCTCGGTTTCTGATGTCGAACTTCCCCTTGCATCATGGTATGGGAACCATGAGCTGGTCTCGGTTTCTGATGTCGAACTTCCCCTTGCACCATGGTATGGGAGCCATGAGCTGGTCTCGGTTTCTGATGTCGAACTTCCCCTTGCACCATGGTATGGGAGCCATGAGCTGGTCTCGGTTCCTTCCCGAAATGATGAGAACTCGTGAGAGCACCTTCATAGGGGGTTGTGATTTGTAGATTGTATATGTAACTGTAGTTGTAAATTGTAATGTTGATGTAGATGTTTGGCTGAGAGCCATAGTGTCATTGTAGATTGTATGTTGTAAATTGTAGAACTGTAGAATTGTTGATGTAAATGTTGTCGATGTAATCTGTAATTGTAGAATTTTGTAGATGTGATCTTGTATTTGTAATTGTAAATCGTAGATGCAGTTTGTATTGTATTGGCAATTTGTAGAATATGCACCGGGGATCTTCAGAGGAGCTGTAAACCGGTTGATTTGTGGAGTGTCCTCTTGTAAGGAGATATGTCATTGATAGTACTCGTAATGAACTCTCTGAGGAAGATCGTTTCTGAGGAATATCTTTGCTGTAATTGTAAGAATATGAATTTGCTGTAGCAGAAGTCCTCAAATGGGGAAGTGTCTGTAATGTCCTCTGCTCTGACTTGATAATCTTGAAATAATCCACTGGGGAAGGACAGATTGTCTCGAGGAAATTGTTGTTTGTCGTTTTGAATATAAATCAGCCCAAGACGAGTTGCTCAAACAAAGAGATCTTTTGTCATTCAGCTGTAAGTTGTCGAGGAAATCTTGTAATATTGTTGAAGAAACGGTATGTCTTCAAATGGTGATCCTCATAATGTCAAAGTGCAAAATAAAATGCACTTTTGATCCATGCTCAAAAGCTGGAGATGTTCATAGTGTGATTGCCAAAGACCGAAGTTCAATTCGGGAAGTAACCGAAGAGAAACTGTCAAGCAAGACTCACCCATAGAGGTATAAACTCCAATGGGAATGTACTGAAATAACTGTCTTCCACGAGGATCGAACTTCGTGGGGAAATAGAAATATTGAGTTTTTTTTGCTTAGGGCTGACAATTCTATTTGGAAGGAATAAGACACGCCCAAATACCCAAGGGTAAACGCAATCGAAGAGATAGAGTAAAACACGCAAAGGATGCGCGAATGCAAATGTTATGTTATCTACTTATATGATATGAGTATGCTTATGCTGACAAGACAGACGAAAGCAACGACCGAAGATGGGATAAACGTCTCGGAACAAACATCCGACCAATCTTCAAAGATAGAAGTATCACTGAGGGTAGATGGAGAATCAAATGTAGGATCCCAATACTGCTTCAAAACTTCAAAAATTTTCTTGAGGAAAAGTGATCAATCCATTTGGGGGTGTAACATCTTGATAAGTTTGACATGTTGTATGAAATTGTAGACGGAGGTACCCAAACCGAAGTTTCATAGGGGATAAAATAAATATCCTGGGTCTTCGTAGTTGTTGAATATGTTGGGATTGAGCTTCCTGAGGATGAAGTATACACCTTTTTGCTCCAATCTTCAAATGCCCCAAGTCACATAGTTGAAGAGAAAAGTGTCTCGAGAGGATTTTATAGAAAACATGATGTCCAAATGCCCCACCGTTTTCAAACTCTCTAGAGATTCGCTGAATCTCGACGTAACTGCCCCTGATTGGCGATATAACTGAGTCCTTGAATTTCTTCTAGTTGAACCCAAGACTTGCACGGATGGAATTTTCTTGGGAAGAATGACTTGCCCCAAGTCAGCAAAGTCTTCAAATATCATTATCAATGTCTGTATGTGGTCTTTCTAAGATGTCAAGCGTATTTAGCACATTTGAAATATCCATTTTGAAATGGTTAATGCAACACGCGTTTGTCTGGAAGTTTTGAAAAGGGGTATCGCAATAACTTGTGATCGAAACCGCTAGTTAGGATACAAATTGAATCATTATTTATAAAGCCGATTTAAATTTGAGCATAGCTCAAGGAGTCAGGAAACAATATCTCATCGAGCATGCTTTCGAATTAAACCTTCCTTCAATTAGGACTTTGAGGGTCGTATATGGATTTAATTTATGACTTGTAAAATGGAGGAAGAAAAGGTTAGTATATTTGTGCCCACCCAATTTTGAAAGATGTTCATCATTTTTTATATTACCCTGCCCCAGGTTAAGAAAATGATGTTTCGGTTTGGGAGAAAAAAACGGATCTTTTCTCAAGGCTTAAAAGAAAGGGTTGACTATTTTGGCGTTTAGGAGGTTCAAAATAATGCCTTACATCATCAGTAGGGTTTTTATTCGAAGCATACAACAAGAGATCATGTGTTTTACTTCATCATCCTCCTTCCAATTCTCTGTCAGAGCGAGAGATCGGGTAAAAGTCGGCATTATAAATAATTTTGAAAACTATTTGAGTGAAAACGAATGGATTTCTTCAAGACAAACAGTTATTGCATTACTTATTCAAAACAGAAAGTTCTTACATGCAAAATATGCTTTCAATCAAAGAAATAAACATGAACAAAATGAAATAAACTTTCTCGGAGAGTCCTTTCTAGGATCTTTATTGTGCTTTCGTGTAGGTTGGAGAGACATGCAGAAACGTCTTGTGTGCAGCTTTCAAACGCGGCGTTGACGACCTTGAATCATGCCTGGGGAGGACGAACCTTGTCGAGATATGGGGCTATCTCGCACATAAGGGACGGAACCCTCAAAGAATAAGACTCCACTTTTGACCAAATTTTGAACGTCCGCCTTCATACCGTAACAGCTCTCAATGTCGTGCCCCGGAGCACCTTGATGATACAGGCAAAATTTGTTGGCTCTGTACCAGTATGGAAACTTCTTAGGTACCTTGGGTGGAGCTCTTGTCTGGATGTGACCTCTTTGAATTAGAGCTGGAAACAAATCAGCATACTTCACAGGGATGGGATCAAACTGATGAATTGCTTCTCTTGGAGTATCCAGAGGCATCCTTTGATACCTTTTCCGAAATCGTCGATTCTGTGGTTGATCTGGAGAGGCCAACCTCTGTCTAGGAGATGGTTGTTGTTCACGCTGAGCGGGCATCGCATATTGGTGCTGAGGATGGGGTACCGGAGCTATGAATTCTCTAGAAGGTCCACAGCCATCTTTATTGTTTGGGGCTATACCCAAGTTATGATGGTATTGCTTCACAAAAGCAAAAGTTAAGTCTTCCCAAGACTGAATGTTATTCACTTGTAGCTTCATATACCATGTTAATGGTGCTCCACACAGACTTTCTTGGAAGCAGTGAATCAATAGTTGGTCGTTCCCAAGATAGGCGGTCATCTTCTGACAAAACATCATTAAATGATACCTTGGACAAATTGTCCCTTTGTACACTTCGAAGGCGGGCATCTGGAATCCTGGAGGGACAACTAGGTTTGGAACTAGGTGCAGGTCATGAGCATGAAAATCAGGCGCACGATTCCTCTTCATCATTTTCCATCGTTCCTTGAAGTCACGAAACTCATTCTCGAATGCTATAAGCCCAGGGTCGTCCACTTCTTTCTTAGCATGAATATTCCGCAAGTCAGCAAACGAGTTTTCTTGCATAGGTAGTGGTGCGGGAACAAAGTCGTCGGAGGGACGGCGAAATGTCGGCTTAGACCTTACTCTGAAGCTAGTCATACGATCCATGTCTTTGTTCTCCTCACTATCCTTTAATGATACTTCCGGCTTGGTCAGATGGTCGAGATGGCGACTGACAGCAAAAGATGGAAAACCAAAATGAGCCACAACAAAAGGAAGGACACATGCACAGAATGTAAAATGCCATGCTAAATGCAAGATGTTAGTGCATAATGCAGATGCAGGAGGAGACTTCAAGAAACTCAAAGTGTTTTTCAGTATTATAATGTAGGATAATTGAAAAACTTTTTATTCTTGAGAAACACTGTAAAGCGAAGTACTCTTTTAAGAGTTTATTACAACGAAAGCAAAAGAAAACTTAGAACTCTATCCCACAGTCTTCTCTTTTGTACGGATCTCCTCGGTCAACTGGTCAATACGCTCCTGCAGCGCTGCTTTCTCGATGATGAGTCGTTCCACACACTCTTTCCAAGCCATAGTAGTTGAGGGGAGATCATCACTGGTGACAGCACTTGAAGAGGCATGAGGAGAAAATAAATCTCCTTGTGCCTTTCTCTTTCTGTCAACTTCTAATTCTGGTGTCTTCTGAAGTCTTTCCTTCTCTACTTTGAGGGTGAGGAACTTATTCTTCCAGGCAGTCCTCAATTTTCGGGCTTCATCTAAAGAAATCCTTACTTGTTCAATTTCATCCACATCGAACCACTCGGGGTCATGAGCAGACAATACCATAGGTTCATGGAAAGGAAAAGGCATTTTGAGATCGAGAGCCCTTTCTCGCACCCAATGCAGATAATCCTCGGAAACAGCACAGTTGGGGTATCCTGAAGCAGCTGTTCCTTCCATATCAATGTATTTCCATGCATAAATGATGACAGTCTTTAGGTCTAGATCCTCTTCTCCTTTGAAATAGATCTCTTCCCACGAAACTGGGTCAGGTGTTTGGATCATAGGGTGTCCAAACTGTCTACGGGCCAAAGCGGGATTGTAACTTATACATCCCTCTCTTCCAATAAGCGGTACATTAGGGAATCCTCCGATGCTAGGAATTATAGGTACGCCTCCATAGGCGGGATCATACCAAACAACGTCCGAATGGGTAAGGGCCATAAGTATCTCGGACCATCGAGGTGTTGCTACTTCATCCCAAAGGGACGGATACCAAGTCAAACGAGCGATGAACCATGAGTACAGCAAGGCGGTACAACATACAATGTGTCCTCCTCCTTCGGCATTTTTCGAGTGAATCGAGAAGTACGTATCAGCAAGCAAGGTGGGTACTGGATTCTTGAGTATGAACAGCTTGATTGCATCCATATCAACAAAATTGTCAATTTTAGGGAACCAGAAAGTCCCATAGACCAACAAAGCGAAATTGGCTTCCAGGGTGAGAACCTCCATTCTTTCAGCATGGTAACGGACTTTTTCGATCAAAAAGTCGGCGGGGAACCCAAGGACTCCTTCCTTGGTGATCAGGTGTGTCTGAACATCTTCAAGGCTAAGATGAGTGGCATTTGCAATTTCTTGGTGACTAGGCGTGTCTTCCCTTCCGGTGAATAGGGGTCGAACAGTCATAGGCATCCTTAAGAGTTCTGAGTACTCTTCCAAGGTCGGCATCAATTGGTAGTCTGGAAAAGTGAAGCAGTGATACATCGGGTCATAAAATTGGACCAATGTTTCCAACAATACTTCTTTCATCCTTAGCTCAAGGAAACGGAAAACTCCTCCATATTCTGCTGCGAAGGCAAAGCGATCCTCGACGAGTTCGGCTAGTTCTCTCAAGCTTTCGAGGTTGGGACTCTGAAAAGTGTACTTCAGGGTTTCTCTTCTGAAATCCATGATTACAACACCTACAGAACGAATTTGAGTTTCTTGAAGTGAACAATGGAAAAGAAATGCAATGCAAGATGATTAGGACTTCATGGGATTCCTCTATTTATGGGCATTGCGGTAAAAGGAAACGTTTTATTAAATTTGAAACGGACTACATAAATATTCTTTTAAAGAGTCCCAAATAAAAGCTAAATAAAAGCTAGTAAAGACACTAAAGAAGCTTTGAATGCTGCTGCTTGAGCTGCTCTTCTAGTTGCGCCTTCTCACGGATAAGGTTGTCCACAATTATATTCCAGATAGTGCATTGTGGGTCGGAGAAAAATAAATCCTCCATGATTTTCCTCCTCTTGCAGGGGAGTAGCTCTTCATCCTTCAATTGTAGCTGTTTCTGAAGTTCATCCCTCTCCTTTTGAAGTTCAGCATTCTGCTTTTGAAGTTCAGCATTCTGCTTTTGACACTCATCATTTTCTGCCGCTGCTACGTGGTACTTGTTCTTCCAAGATTCCAGCTCATGTTGAGACTTTCTTAAAGACACCTCTAACTCCTCGGATTTAGACATAAAGACATAAGTAGGCTCTCTCCTTGGAGCTATGGGATCTTGACGGGAATAGGGCATCTTTAGCTTGGTTGCCCTTTTTCTGACCCACTGGAGGTATGGTTCTAGAGACACACAGTTAGGCTTCCCTAGACTTCTCTTCCCTTTCTTGTGTACATTACGCCATGCATTTAGAATCTTTCCTTGTAGTTCCATATCATCTTTGAAGAATATACCCTCTACTTGAACACTCTTGGGAGGTTCCTTCAACGGGTATCCCAACTGTCGACGAGCTAAGATAGGATTGTAGTTGATTCCTCCATCAAAGCTGAGCAATGGTACATTAGCAAAATCACCACAGCTATCAATGATTAATACTCCATCATACACTCGATTGTACCAATCAATGTCAGAATGGGTCAAAGCCATAACCCTGGGAGACCAATGCTCTTTGCCAATGCTTGCAAAAGAGCTAGACTTCGGCAAGTGCGAAATAAACCACTTGTAAAGTAAAGGTACACAACAAGTAATCATCCCTCCACCATGAAGGTTTCGGAGATGTATAAAGTGATATGCATTTCCCAACAGAGTTGGCACTGGGTTGTTCTTCATAAAGATCTTAAATGCTTTGAGATCGATGAAACCTTCAAAACTTGGGAATAAAAACAACCCATAAACAAGCAAAGCAAAAATTGCCTCAAACAGAGCCTTATTAGAATAATCAGCATAGAATGAAGCCTTCTCGATTAGGAAACCTGTCTTTAAACCAAGAATTCCATCCTTAGTAACTAGGTTGGCTTTGACGTCAGATACCTTCAAACGGAGGGCTTTAGCAATATCTTTCTCGTCAGGGTCCTTTTCCAAGAAGGGAAAAGGAGATTCTTCTAGAACAGGCAGACCAACCAAAAAAGAATACTCTTCCAATGTAGGTAGCAATTGGAAATCTGGAAAGGTGAAACAATGGTAGAGAGGATCATAGAACTGTAGCAAAGTGGCAAGAAGTCCTTCATTCACTGAGCAAGCCAATAAAGATATCATCTTCCCATACTTGTTCTTGAATTCCTCTTGATCTTTGGTGAAACCCCACAACTTCTTTAGGTCGTCCAATTTGGGACTCTTAAAAGTATATTTCATAGTATGTCTTTTATTTGAAGCCATAATGACCTACAATGTTCATAAACAAAGGTAAATCCCATGAAGTCCAATGCAGAATGATTTTATATGAATGCAGCAAACACAAGTATTCACATAAGGACAATAAAGATAAACAAACAAGGGGCACCCTAGGTTTGCAACGAGCATGGAGTAAAGGTGTACCCTTCCCAAAGGTTTAAGGACTAAAGGTTGTTTGTACCTGCAGAACAAGGTTCTAATGGGACTCAGAATCATCAGCCCATCTATCGGATATTATCAATTTTCCCAATTACTTGAGGATTAATAATATTCTCGAGAGAACTTCTTTTGAGTGCAGCTTCGCGTAACACTATTTCGGAAGTACTTCCTCATAGTCTCGCACTACGTCCTAGTAAAGGCCAAAGTTGGGTTAAGGTAACTACGGTCCTCAATATCATAGGCTCCAAAGTCGAAAGTAGTGAGTGTCTTCACGATTGATCGTTCAACAGTACTATTTCGAAAGGGCCTCAACTGAGCGGGATTCTCGATTCAACTTAGTAGGGATTCAACTCCCAATAAGCCTCCTCGACTATATCACCATCCTATCTTAGTTTCTCTCAAGTTCGGGTGTAGAACTTTATCTCGCCACTCAAGAATAATAATCCCAAAAGAAAAACAAGAGAAAGCATGTAAACAATTAATCAAGTAGGCAGATATATAAAGCAGTAAACAAATAAAATAAGTTAGGGAAACCCACTAGAGAGTATCCCCAGTGAAGTAGCCATTTCTGTCGCGGTGAAATTTGGATACCAAACTATTGATTAGTTTGAATCTTTAATTCATTTTGCAACCGAACTTTGATTTGTCCAAAGGAAGGGATAAAGATCGAAATTCCCACAATGCAATGCAAATGCAAGCTAGATTGTTTAGGTTCGGGGGTTGGTTAAACTTAGGGAAGGTACTAGCATCCTAAGTTTCTGTAGTACTCTACAGGAACCTCTTGTTTTATGTTTGTTTACTGCTAAGTGTTTATCTGCTTAATGGTTTAAAGACCCTAGTGGTTTATTTCTAAGTATACTCGATAAGATATCACATCTTATGCCTACATATCCTTACGGGAGTGGAATCAGAGTATCTGTAGTTCCCCTAAAGGGTTAGAGGAGTTCTTTGACTGTGGTCAAAATTCCTACGGGTTTAGGGTAGTTGTTTGATTGGGTTTAGGAGAAGAGATGAGTCTTCATTTTAAGAGAGAGATAACCACCACAAGTGTAAAGGGGGTTGTAGGAAAATAGTCTTTGCATCGTCTTAAGAAAAGGTCTTACATACTCGGATGGTCGCCAAGTATGCCTTTATCGCTCTTAAGGCAAAGTTCCTACATGTTTGATTGTATTGTTGTGGGGGTGGAGATTATATCTCACTTAAGATGATTAACATCTATTCTCTAATGTGTTTGTAAGATTGTTTTTAAGTTGATTGTTTTGTTTCTATGTTGTAAAGATAAAGACAAGGTCCTTCCTATGGGGTAGGATCTATCCTAAGATGCTCGACTTGAATGGAATCAAGGATCATGGGGAAATGATGCAAATGATGTGCAACTACACACAAGTGTTGACTCATGTGTAGGTTTTTCCTTTGGACGGAATGCGATGTATGAGTAGATAAATATGATAATGTAAATGCAATAGAATAAATTGCAGAAGAGTAAATTACGGAAAAATAAACCATACACATACGCATGAAAGCGCTAGGTGAGTGTGTGCATGGTGAATAAGATAAAGCAGATAAAGATAACTAGAAAATACGCATGAAAGCGCTAAGTGTGAGTGCATGTGTCGTGAAGTGTGAATGTGATCGATTTGTATGATGTTGATTGGTTTTAATCGATTAAATTGATTTTAAAATTGGATGTTGGATTGTTTTTAGACGAGGTTGAATTGATTTTTAAAGATGTTAACTTAATTTTATTGGCAAGAGGTTAAAAAGATTATAGTAAAGTTATTATAATTTATTTAGAAGTTGTATTTGATTTTTTTTTAATAAATGTTATATTAATTATTATTATTTATTTTATTTATAAAAGTTGTATAAATTACTTGAGTTGTACGAAAATGTACTCTTTTAGTGAATTTGATTTTATAAAAAAGGTTAATATTAATTTTAAATGAAAGGTTTTATTATTAAATATCTAGCCATTAAATTGAATTATGTTATTTTAGAAAAAAAAAGGAAATGTTTTTTATTATGAAATAGTTTTAAAGACAAGTTATTTAGAAAAAAGATTTTTTGGTAAACAAAATATATTATTATTGATTAAAAAGTTATCTAAAAGTTAATTAAATAAATAAAACTTTAATTTAAAAGTCTTATTAATCTTTTTGGAATAAAAGATCTACTTAAGTAAAAAGGAGTCAATTATATTACGTTAATATGCAGATTAGGATTTTTTTAAATTATTTAATTATAAAAAAAATGATTATGTGACCTAATTAGGATCAGTTAATTAATTAATTAGAAAATGAAAGGTTAGTTGATTAAATGGTAGTTTAGGGGGTTAGTTAGTGTTGTGATCGTGGGTGGCTGTGAGTAAGTGTGTGATTAGCAGGTTTACAAGAAAACAAAGATTAACAAAACAACAGAAATTGAAGAACCCTAATTCCCCTTTCCCCAAATCCCTAAATTGATCGGAGATTCTCCTTCTCTCGATCGGTTTCTCCTCTCCTTTCCTTACTTCTGATTCTTCGCCTCCTCCTTTCTCTATGTTTCTTTCTCTTCTCCTTCTTGCCTTTAACCTGTAAACACGAAAAAAACTCAAAAGATCCAGACAAAGTATTGATTCACAAGATTACCGAAAAAGGGAGCCAACGGTGGCTTGCGGTGGTGAGCTTCCTTTCGTCGATTCGCGGTGGTCGAGGATGTTGGTGATGACGGAAGGGATCGAGGTTTGAGATAGCTTCGACGGTGGAAAATATAAGTTCCTATTCTTTATTTGATTGTTTCGCTCTGTAGGTTGATTTTTTTGATTTAGGATTTCTGTGAATCGGTTGTTGAATTTTTGCTCTGAGTTTTTGTGTGTTGTCCCCTTTTTATCTCAAATCCTTTTTCTTATATAGCCTTCACTGAGATTCTCTCGTTTAAAGCGTCTTGAATGCTGATTTGTTATTTCCAAATTGGTTACAATCTGACTTGAAAAACATTCCTCTTTAGTTCCGATTCGGTTTAATGCTTGCTGATAGGATCACAAATTTTGATATTGTAATTGATTTGAGATTGATTTGATTTAAACTCTGAATCTAATCTTCCATTATTAGGGAGTACTCTTCATTGACTTACTGATTTTGGATCGTGTGATTGTAGGTGTGGAATAGAAAATGAACTTGGGCCTGGGAAGGATTAGAGGCCCAGATGGAGAAATTCGTGTTTTGTGATGTCCGGTAAGAACCTTCATGGAAAAGTTGGTGGTGAAGAGCGACAGATGTAAACATTTTCTTCGTGCAGGGTATACTTCTTTCCCATCCAAACTCGGTTCGTAAGGTATTTCTTTAAACTGATGCATACTTGGTTTCTGGAACTGATATTGAGTTATTGCAAGCGTTCTTTGCACCATCATTGATTTCCTTTACTGTTGTTTCTGGTAAACCAGCTGACTGAAGATCTTCGGACAATTCATCTATCAGATCATGCTTCAGCCATTTGAGCGATAACTGAGGGTGAATGGCTTGTTTCACTTCCTGATCTTTAGATGATTGGCCTTTTCTCGGAAACACGTTCTTTGATTCGGGGTCTAATATCAACGTCAACAGAACAATCATCAAGAGTCAACGCACATAGCTTGCAGTCGTTATCCCATTCATTAAGGCATCTGATAATCACTTCAGGGAGCAAGTCGTCGGTGCAAGAAGAGTCAAGTGTAATAAAGTTCAAAATCTCCTTTTGCAATATCCATGTCTCATCAATATAATGTGCAGATAAACACAAAAATGAGGTATTTTCTGTCGAAGACCATTCGATGGAGGGATTGATCCTGCCACATAATTTGTTTATCATCTCATTCACTTTCTTTTTTTTTCTTCCTGTAGATTTCTATGCAAGAAAACATTACGTTGCTTTTTGGCAAGAACTCAGAGAGAGGCTGGAGGTTCTTCACAAAGACTTTGAATCCTACTTGTTCAGCCAAAGTCAACGGGTATCCGAGCGAGATCATGTTGACTCCTATCCTGGTCAAATTTATTACTTACAAAGTTAGTGATTTCATCTTTCTTATGTTCTTGTTCAAACCTGACGAATGTTGGCCTTATATATTCTTCTTTCCTCTGTCCTTCATCAAAACTAATATTTGCTAGGCTGGCAGTACCATCTTCTTTCTTCTTTTTACCGTAAGCAGTTGGGAAACGTCAAAGTTTGATCTTCTCAGACACCACATCAAGTGATTTCTTAGGTGAGTAGCTCCATTGTTACTTGATTCACTAAGTCTCTTGTTACAATGTAGGCAAACAACATAACATATACCAGCCTTTCTACTCCTTTCAAAGTGATTCCAGACAACAGATGTCAACCTTTTTGGTTTTCTTTTTGAATTAAACTTATTCAACCTTATACTGGAAACAAAATTAGAGATTTATTCCCAATGGCCGGTTGATGTTTCATGCTGTTATTGCAGGTAATGGAAGTTTCGAGTGCTGACCGAAAGTGCCTTCGAGTTATCGGACAGTAGATGAGTTAATCTGAAATTGCCCACCTATAAGTTGATACGTACGTGCACAACCTCTCAAGAGTCTTTATCAGATGCAGATTTAATGAGTGTGACGCTGCAAGTCGGATGGCTCAAGTGTACTGGTGCGGTATTGCTGTTACAGGTAACCGACTTCGATTCTGGCATAGCAGATGGCAAGGAGACATTCCTTTTTTGTATTGGCAAGGAGTGCGGCTCGTGATTAACTTTGCAGAGTTACAACCGTGGGGTTCAGTTTGTAACATTTTCGCATATTTGTATCGAAAAATAAGTTGTAAGTTTGTGATTTACCAAGCTTCTCCGCTTTTCAGAATCATTGATTACGCCCCGGAACTTACGTTTTGCTCGCTAATTCACTCTGAATTTGCAGAGATTTCCATCGAGGATGAGCCTGCCAAGTAACAATCTTGGTCCATGTTTCACCGATGTATTGGAAGCTTGGAGTTACGTAGAAGTTCGACAAAGGCCGGCATCACTTCTTCGAAGGCCTTGCAACCCAGCTGCCTCCAAGAGTGTAGGCTGGAACTTGAGTTTTTGCAGGAATCAATTGTGAACACAACTTTTATGAATGGGGAGAGTAGTGCTACATGAGAAAAGTAAGAGTTATATCCATGCTTTTGAATTATTCCGTTCTGTTTTCAGAATTGCTGTTTTGAGGACTGTTGACGAAAGTTTGGATGTGAAATACTGCAGGTGATGGTATCACATTAGGCGCATAGACAGACGGAAGCCATGGTATGCCGACAAAAGGCACATACACACGAATGTGATAAAAAGTCTTATATGCATCTCAAGTGTAATTATGTTTAGATTTGGCATAATTCTCATTTGCAGTGGCAGCAACGATCCTTAGCTAATGTTGGTGTTATAACAGCACAACATCCGTGTGTTTGTGAAGATTTCCTGTATCTTATGGCATAGCATGTTTCTTCTTTAACTTGTTTTGCAGCAGCCCCTTAAATTTGTAGCTGCTTTCGGTAATTTGCATCTTCAAACATGTCAGACGGAGTAAGAGGCGTGGAATGCAGCTTGGACTGTGTGGCGGGAGCCTTGTGATGATGTTGTTTTATTTTTTTAGAACTCAGGTTTATCATTGAATAATAGGATATAGCAAATTGTTCTCTAGTAGTTCCATAAGTGTAATTTAGCCCTTCGGCTTGTATTCGGTCATCATTATGCAGTTTGATTCAACTGGGTTTAACACTTCTTGTAGTAGCTTGGCTCTTAACTTGCATTTGTGTAGATGGAAATGAACCATTTTAAACTTAGTAAAGAATAACGTGTTCTAAAGCGTACATCACCTTCTTGAATTCGATGGGACTTAAGTCCACCAAAATGTTGTCATGTTGAGCCACCTTTTCTGGAAACTGTATTTGAGCAAAGTACCCCACACCTTGATCTCTAGTTTGCATAGTTCAAAATAAATCTTAATTCTAAGAAGTTTAGCGTCAAATGCCAATCCAGCATAACGTTCAGCATCACTATATTTAGTTTGCGAATTCCATTTTATTACTCATGGTGACACAACTTCCAGCAACGTCAGATCTTGTTCTCTTTGACAAGGACCGTGATAATAACAGAACTTGGTCTTGAACTCTGGCTTGACTTTCCAGTAAGAAATTTAACTTTTGGACTTTGGACCAAATGCTATCTCTAAATTTTAAATACTTGAAATGTGTCGAAGTTGAATGAGGATCAGCTTCATCCCTTGATTTGAAGATCTGAAAATGTATTCTATGAAAAGTGTGATTTCCACAAATCCCAAGTCAACCGAATCTCGTGGTTGAAACCTGCACTTCCTTTCCTCTAAACTTAAGTGACAACCTCATTTGTGAAAACAACGAGAACTTGTAGTTAGTTCTTGAATAACTACGCAAAAAACTTCATGGCTTTCCGGGCCTTCCATAGTAATCCTGACTTCATAACAAAAATAAACAATAAAATACAAGGGTTTAAGTGGTTAGCTAAAACGAAAGATTTAACTTAGATGAAACACAACAAATGCATAAGGAGGTGGAATCCTATGGTCAAAAATTAGGGTGCAACAATAAGCCACAACTTTTCCATCTTGCATCAAAACACTGTCGCTAACGCGAAAATAAGGTGCCGGCAAAACAGAAGAGTCATCACCTTTCGTTATTTATCCCACAGAAAGGGAAAGGAAACAATCGGAAAAACCTGACGAAAAAGGTATAAGACAAGGTCATCGCAACCATGTCTGGGTTCGGGAGTCGGTTACGCAAGGGGGAGGTATTAGCACCCCTCACGTCCATCGTACTCGATGGGATCCATGCTTGTTGTGTTTATCTGACGGGTTGGTTTAACTATCTACCTATCAAGGCTGGTCTGAAAGGAAAAGAAAATGACTCGGCAAAGCGTCGCGCTTCGTGCCTACGTATTCTCGTCAGAGTACGAGAAATCAGAGTCAACGTAGTTCGACTAACTACGGGTTACGGGGAAGGTGGCTCGTCAATACGTCAGTATTGTGCGTACGTACTCTCAACATATATGAGAGATCAGAGCTTACGTAGTTCAGGATAATACGGATTACGGGTTTAGATTCACCTGTTTTTCCAAGTAGGGTTAACAAACAGTTCCAGCAGTTTGGTGTATGCAGCTCGCTCTTCGGAGACTCGTGTGTTACCGTTTGCGGTAGAACTGAGAGTTAACGACACTCTTTTCTTTAGAAAGGTTTCCCTTGAGTTATGAGCCCACGGGGAAAAAAGAGGTTTGAAGTTTGTTTTCTGTCTTTTACGGAAAGAAGTATTTTTTATGGATGTCTGTAGTTCGTACAGCACTAGAGACTATGACTTAGGAGCGAATGCGTCGCATATCGTCCAAAGGACATATACTAAACACTCTAGATGATTGAGAGGAGACCGCTCAATTATCATTTCCTAAGTAGCTTAAGGCTCGTAACGCACTGTACTAACTTGCCTTTATTACTGTATTTATATTTTTTGAAGATGGGAAAAGAGAGGGCACAACTAAGGGGAAACTATCAAGCCCTAACAGTTGTCATGCCATGGATTCATCCTATGGTTGAGGTTTGAAACAGGGAACTCGTAGATGTTATCATGCATAGGTTTCAACCTAAAGTTCTATCATCACTTCCTTATCATAGGAAGTGAGAGTCCTAGAGGATCATGTCAATAGGAAACAGACAACAGACAAAGCATCAACTAAATAGAAGAGAAAACAGTAAAGATGCAAATGCGATGCAGCAATACAAGCAGAGGTAGACTCACTCAACCTCTAAGCAATCAAGCAAAGAAATAATCAAAACAGACAAGCAAAAGGAGCTTATCTCAACCTTTATATGCAAATACATCAGATAGAAAGAGAAAAACAACACACAAGCAAGGGGAGAATCACCTCAACCCTTAAGGCAAACAAGCAGAGGGAGACTCACTCAACCTCTTAATGCAGTCATGCACCTACACTTAGACTATCCTAAACATGAACTATCCTAATGCAACACACCACTCAATCATGAATGAAGGCAAGGATTTATGACAAATAAGGAATTCATTCCACAAGTAAACAAACAAGGCATCTATCCTAAGGAAATGAATTGAATGTTGGGAAGCAAGGGTAAGGTCCACAGGAACTTGCCACATGCACTCAACCAACTAAAAGGGATTTGGGAGAATCCTAGAGGTTTGACTCCTTCAGGAGATGTACAAATTCCCCCCCCCCCTCCACAGGAGGGACTATGCTACCCCAAGAAGGTTCCTAAAATGATTAGATAAGAGAAGATTAGGAGAATGAAGATGGGAAGCAAGGTAAGGTCCACAGGCACTCAACCAACTCCATTTCCTTAGAAAGCTTGCATAAATTTTACTCCTTTATGACAATGCAATGAATTCCATGGAGGAAACATGCTCACAAGGAGGATCTTAATTAAGCAAGGAAGATTTTGAGGGAAACTAACCCTATAGGAAGAATCATCCACCTAATTTGAACTTCTAAGGAACCTCAATGATTACCTTCTAAGGATCACCTAAACTAAGGATTCAAAGGCTCTACCAAGGCCTAATCAAGGTTCTAAATAGGTATCTACCTATGTTCTATTCTAAAGGAAGAAATTTGAAGCTTAGAATCATCTAATGTTCACTTAAAAGACTAATCTATGAAGTTATTCTAGTTAGGGCCACCTAAACCATATCCAACTTGTAAATTGGGGGAATAATAGAAAATCAATTCTAAAAATCTTAAGGAAAATCCTAGATGATCCTAAATGTATTAAGAATCTATGGTACAAAAACCAGGGGCAAAACCTAAATCAAAAGGTTCTAATAAAATCTATATTCAAAGGGTGTGCTAAAGAGGATCCATCATGGAATGCTCCTTAAGATCTATCTCAAACTCCTATTTAGAATCATCTAAAAAATACAGTAAAAATCACACAATATCCTACGATGTGTCAACATTCACCATGCAAAAAATCAGAGATCAAATTCAAGCATTGATATGGAAACAAAAATCTAGAAACTAACATGGTATTATTTCTATTCATGGAAAAGCACATAAAATAAAAATACAAAATTAATTGAAAAAAGAATTAAAATTGCAATTAAAAATTGTGGCAAAATTCTAGACATGTCAAACTATCTAAAATATTTTTCTCATGATTTTATGACATCATTTTATATTTTTCTTGAATTAAAATGAACAAGCAATAATAAAGAAAATAAAGGAAAATGAATATAAAGGAAACAGGCCAGGGGTGCATCTAGTAGTATTCCTACGTTATAATCCGTGTGGGTCTGCGCTGATGGGGGTGCGAACAGCGAATGAGCAAAGGCCCAGAGTTTCAATTAAGGGAAATGGCCAGGGGGTGCTGGAAGTAATGTTTTATGCGTGTATTCATGATGGGCCGTACGCTGGGAGGTGCGAACAGCGAAACGAGTTGAAGCCCAGCTGATGAACTAACGCAAAACGCTGCGTTTTGCACCTAAAGGAAGGCCAAATTGTGAATCAATCCTGGCCGTGCAATGCGTGGATAGAGTAAAGGCCTTCGCGTGATCTAACAGACGATACATGATCTGGCGTTTTCAAACGGAAACAGAGGGAACTCACCTCGCGGTGGCGGACGGTGGTGCTGGTGGCCGGACTTTGTTCTGGTCATCTTCAAACTCATGTCAACAATGGCATTTTCTCATTTCTTAACCAAAACTTGATTTTCTTTAACCAAAACTGTTTTATTTTTCGTGTAGAATCCATATATCAAATTTGTTTTCGCTTTTCTCCATTAAAACTCAGAAATCAATATCATCCAAGAATCACTCAAGAATTATCAATTTTCTCAAAACTCAAAATTTAAGATACTAATCTCTTCCTCTCACTTCCTACATCATGAATATCAAATTCTTTTCCATTTTCATCCACTAACAAGAGAGAAAATCAAACTACAACCTAGGGTGTCAATTCTTGAAGTTTCATGGAACTTAACCAAACTAATCCTAAAATCTTCTACATATTCCAAGGATCATAATTATTTAAAAATAGTGCAATAACTCATCAAGAACAGAGTGTATCAATGATAAATAAGAACCTTGTTTGAAGCTTCAATGGTGGAGTGTTCTTGTACGAATTCTTGATCAAAGTTGTTCAAAATCCTTCAATGGTGCTTGGAGAAGCTTCTTGAATGATTAATTCCCTCTGAAATTGCTCCAAAGTAGAAATTCAAATTTCACCTCTAACAAACTTTTTTCAAGTGCTTCTTACCTCATTCAAGCTCAATCCATCACCAACCTTGCTTTGAACTCATTCATGGTGTTATATAGAAATGATTTGGGCTACAATGGAGGCCCAAAGTTAGTTAAAAATCCAATTTCAATTTTCACATTTTTCTCACTTTTTCCTTTGGATTCTCCATGAACTTGGTGTGTGGAAGCTTCCAATTCTGTTCATATCAATTTCTTATGATACAAGGAACATGTAGGGCTGAGATTAAAGCCTTGGAACTGAATGGATGGTTGATTTCCATTATGTTGCTTTTTGGTGAAGAAACCATGGAATTGGCATAGCAAATGAATTCAAATTTGACTCAAAATATCCATTGGACTCAAAATAAGCACAAATATGGCCTAATTTGGTTCCAAAATGAATTGGTTTGAACTAGCCCTTTTCAAGCTTCCTTTAATGATTCATTCATGAATTTTCTTCAAGCATTTCTCATCCTAATCCATATCAATGGATTCTTGGGTCATGGTTGGACAAATAACATCATTTTGAACAACTTTCAAGTTGGAAAAAATTTCATCTGAGGTGCGTAAGTTGGTGAAATTGACCCATAATCAAAATCGCCTAAAATCTCAAATTCCCAAAATACCCTTGTCTTGCAAAGCTTATATCTTGAGTTCTACAAATCCAATCATGGACTTCTAGTACTTTCTAGAAATCTAAGAAGATAAGGAACAAAATTCATGTTGGCCAAAAGTTCATGAGAATCATATTTCTAGGGAAAAAGTGTCATGCAAGTTGGTTGACTTTCAAGCTCCAAATTCACACTCCTCTGATGACTTGTAACTTGTCTAGCTCATAACTTGAGTTATATAAACCCTATCAAGGACTTCTAGTACTCAAATTAAAGCTATGATCATGATCTACAACAATCATGTTAGGGTAAAGGTGAGATGAAAATCACATCTTGAGTTATGTGGTCTTGAAGTTAGGCACCAAACCAGGGACTTTTACACTGTCAAGCATATCAACCCTAGCCTAGGAACTCCTCACACTCTTGATTCATGATGAGATGACCTTGGAATCATCCCTTGGGCATCTTAATACATCAATCCATGATCACATAGCCTTGGAATTAGGTCTCAACCTTCCTCAAATCATCAGTTGACCCAGGGTTGACCAGATGAAACCCTAGTTGTACCAATCTTGGTAGTTACTTCTTATCCTTCACATAATGACCTGTCTAGGCTTCAAGATGACTTTCAATACTTCTCATGAGCTCTCTCAAGGCTTCAAGTCTTCTCCCATAGATTCCAAATCATCTGAGTAGCTTCCCATAACCTTCAAGTTAGGAGATATACCCATTTGGCTTCAACCACTCTCTCTGAGAATCTTTAACTTCATTGCTGAGGATATCAACCCTTGAACACTTGAATGGACCTCTTAGCTAGCTTCATACCCTTGTGTAGCCATTCGTTGGTAGCTATACCTCTTGATCCCCTGCACACATGTCAATGCAATGCAGATGATAATGCTAGAATAAATGCAATGAAACACAAGCTAGGTGAAAAAAGGGTAGGCAAATTTAGGGGTGCAACAAACACCACCTAAACCAGTCAAAGAAGCATCACAATAAACCATAAATGGTTCCATTGGATTCGGAAAAATCAAATAAGAATTAAACACAATCGAACCAAACAATCAACATTGGATGGAAAACACAAGAAATGAAAAAAAATGATGTCACACTCGCTGACCTTCGCCTGGCGAAGCATTTAGCGAATGCTCGCTGCTACACTCGCCTGGCGAATTCGCTGGCGAAGACAGACAGTAGCTACTGGAAGTATTCGCTACCTCATTCGCTGGGTTTCGCCTGGCGAACTCTCTCACCACCTCCTTTTCCCGGTGAACATGCCAGCGAAGGCTGATATTGGCTACTATAATGGTTCGCTACCCACTCGCTGGGCTTCCCCTGGCAAACCTTCGCTTCTGCTCGCCTGGCGAACGCTAGCGAATCTGCGAACTCAGAACCCTAAACTGTCCAAGATCACCAAAACCTCACAAAATCAACCATTTAATCCCAACCAGTTCCAGTAGTTTTAGCCTAACATTACCTGACTAAACTACGCCATTTATCCCAGATTCTAACCGTTCAAACATCGATTCTTACCGATTAATCCATTTCGACCTAAAATGGTAAAATGATGAAAAACTCTCCAACAAATCCAAACACACACATACATAATCATAGACATCGATAAGATAATAAGATTTCACACCCTTACCCGATTAAATTGACTCCTAGATGCTTGATCTTGATGATTTCCAAGTTTTCTTCTCTTTCTCCTCTTCTCTCTTTCTTTCTCTTCCTTCTATTTCTATCTCTTTTCTCTCCTCTTTCCACTTATATTCTTTCTATTCTATTTCTCTCAAAATATCTATAAAGTCATCTTCTCACAAAGTATCCAACTTGATATTAAATACTAAATGTCTAAAATACCCTCCAATCTATTTTCCCCGAAAACTCTCAAAATCGGTAAAATAGCATAATATGCAAACATAACATATTAACACATAAATTCCACAATTTAAAATAATAATCAAATCAAAAGGCTCAACAAAATGGGAAATTAGAATCGGGGCGTTACAGGCAACCTTCTTTGGGAGGTAGTTTGTGCACCACAATATCTTCATCTAGACCAGGCATATCTTTGTAGGACCAAGCAAATACGTCAATATACTCTCGAAGCAATATGACCAGCTTTGTCTTAATCTCTGATTCCAAAGCGGCACCTATCTTGATCTCCTTGGCGTCCTCTTCAGTTCCTATGTTGATGACTTCAACCTCTTCTTGATACGGCTAAATGACCTTTGACTCTTGCTTTTGTAATCTAGCTAGCTCTTCCGGGAGATCACAATCTTCCTCGCAGTATTCGTCAGCGTGGTTGATCGGATTATCAAAGTCATATTGGACCATAGCAGGGTTGGTATCGACAGGAACAAGGGAGGATCTGCACGATGAATGACTTCATGCTTTTTTTTATAGAAAATATGAAAGAAAAAGAAGAAAACAAAACAAAACAAAACAATGCCTTTCAAAAATAATTTTATGTGCAAAAAGTAAAAATGAAAGAAAGAGAGTGTAATTGATTGCAACAGTTTATTTATTGATGATAAGTTGTGCTTTGAAAGAAAAAAGCCCTACAACATGATCCATATGCCTTGGGCAGAGCATAGGATTTTTAGGTAAAACTAAAAAAAACAGGGAATTACTCGTCTACTAGAGTAACTTCAGGGATTTTGACGATTCTCCAATTGTTCAAAGTTTGGTTAGGTGCCCTAGGATACACCATGCACAGCTCTTCATGACCTTCGGCTTTAGTCTCCAAAAATGTGACTTGACCATCGACGAGATGGCCCCCACTAGTAAAAACTAACGAAGTTGCAAGTCCTTTACCCCTATCAGAAGCGTTCTTCTGCTTGTAACCCAGACCGACTCCATTTTTGTTAACGGGCACAATACTCTACCCCATCCTTGTGGATGACCTTCCTCTATCATTGTCCTTGTGTCCTTCCAATTCACTATTGAAGACACTGGCTTCTCATGGATCATTTCAACACTAATTACTTCAAAAGCTTGAAATGGAGTCTCATCCACTTCGTCTCCTACTTCCACGTAGCGGAAAGAAGCAAGATGACTCACAAGAACATCTTCTTCGCCCTCAATGATGACCATCTGATTACTAATCATAAATTTAATCCTCTAATGCAGGGTTGAAGTTACAGCACCTGCTGAATGAATCCACGGAAGACCAAGAAGGCAACTGTAGGCGGGATATATATCCATTACATAAAATGTAATGATAAAAGTATGAGGTCCGATCTTGATCGGGAGATCAACCTCGCCTATCATAGTTCTCTTAGCTCCATCAAAAGCTTTTACAATGGTTTGTCTTGGCTTCATCACAAGTCCTTTAATTGACAACTTGCACAACGAGCTCTTTGGTAGTATATTCAGTGATGATCCAGTATCGACAAGCACTCTAGAGAATACAACATCTACACATTCGATGGTAATGTGCAAGGCCTTGTTATGATTCTTACCTTCGGGAGGTAATTCACTATCATTAAAGCTCAAGATATGACCTGATGCTATATTCCCCAACACCTCTTCAAACTGCACTACTGATATCTCCTCTGGCACGTGAGCGGCCTTCAAGAATTTTAATAGTGCCTCCTGATTGGCTTTCGAACACATTAATAATGATAGCATGGATATCTTCGAAGGATTCTGATTGAGCTGGTCAATCACTTTGTAATTGCTTTTCTGAATGATTCTTAGAAACTCCAATGCTTCATTATTTGGGACGTCTTTCTGTTTGGATGAATGCCCATGTTCAATGGTGCTTGGTTTAACAGTATCTTTCTTTGTATTGTCATTGTTGTTGACAGGTGGTGCAGTTGGTGCAATGATCCGACCACTTCTGGTGACGCCACTAGTTCCCACGATGTTCTCTACAGTCTTCTTCTGTTCCAAGATATCCTCTTCTCCCACCTTCTGCCTGTTAAGAAAGACAATCTCGTCATATAGCCAAGGGACAACATTCATGCTCTCGTATGGAAAAGGAGTTGGCGTCAAAATGACAAGCTGATTCATTGATGGTGAAGAGATAAGCATCTCAACCGGATCATACGGGATCTGCAGAGGGATAGAAGCCTGTCCATACATGTTGTCCCATTCTTCCTCATTGCACGGTATGGTCAATGGAGTATGAGCCAAGTTATCAGATAGGATCCATAATCCATATTCATCATCATATGGTATCTCCAATGTCTCAAACAGAATGTTGATAGTAACAACTTCTTCGGTCTTTGAAAGTTATTCTGCTACTAATACACCTTGATCAATCAGGCTTTGGATGCGTTTCTTCAACTCAGCGCATCCTTGAGATCCGTTTAAACAAATGTGACAGTTGGCTGAACAACCAGAATAAACGTTATTTAATACAAGTTGTTCCTTAACAGTGGAAAAAGGGGTTTTCAATTTGTCAATGTCTGAAATTAATCGGATCCCTCTAGAGCTCTCAATCATGTTTATTGAATGGTGAGCCGGCATTGGATTAGTCTTGATATTCGGGGTGTTTCAAGTAAAGTTTATCGCCTTTGAATTGATAAGATCTTGTACAATGTATTTCAGAGCTTTGCAATTTTCAATGTTATGGCCTGGGGCGCCAGAATGGAACTCAGATCTTGCATTGACGTCATAACCAAAGGGGAGAACGACCGGAGGGTCCCTCATTTCCCTAAGTTGAACAAGACCTCCTTTCAACTAGAAAGGAAGTAATATGGTGTATGTTGACGGAATTGGATCAAGCCGTCTTTCTGGCCTCCTCGGACCTTGATACTGATTTTGTCTTGGTTGGTAGGATTGTTGTTGTCTATTCTGCTGAGCTGCAGGCTGACTTGCTGGAATGGACAACGATTGTTGTGGTGTGACGGCACCAACATGGTGATAACCTTGACGAGTTCTCCCTCTGTTTGTGGACACATCACTAGTTTCGCCTTCTTTATTCTCAACGAAACCTTGATATGGCTTTTGGATCCCACTTGAAAATCCGCCACCATTCTGAATCTTTCCTGACTTCATTAAACTTTCTAGTCTTTCTCCAGCCATGACAAGTTCAAAAAACACCGTAGAGGTTGTAGACACTAGATGCTCAAGGATCGGCCCTTGCAGCGTGCCCATGAAAAGGCCTGTTAGCTCCCTTTCCATCAACGGGGGTTGTACTCTTGCGGATAATCCTCTCCATCTCTGCGCAAAGTCTTTAAAAGACTCATTCAGTTTCTGGGTCAGATTCTGGAGTTGCATCCGATTTAGAGCCATGTCAGTGTTGTATTGATAATGTTTCACAAAAGCGTCTGCTAACTCTTTCCAGCTTTTCACATTGGACTGCTCGAGCTGCATGTACCATTCCAGAGAGGCCTCGGTCAAACTATCTTGAAAGAAATGGATTAATAACTTCTCATCATCGGAATATGCGGCCATTTTCCTACAGTAAGACCTTATATGGGTCTTAGGACAACTGTTACCCTTGTATTTCTCGAAAGTTGGGATTATAAACTTCGGAGGTATCTTAACCCCTGGCACAAGACATATTTCTGTGGCATCTAGTCCCAAAATGTCGGGGCCTTGCATTGCCCTCACCACTTCTTGTAAGGCATTGAACTTCTTCTTTAGTTCAGCGTTCTGTGGTACACACGCTTCAGCTAACTCTTCGTAGAAGCCTTCATGATCATCATAGTGGACTGGTGGTGGAATTGTAGCACCATGAGGATGGGTTGCTCCAATCGGTAGGTGGACTATGCTAATAGCTACTTCACCTGCGGGAGTAGGAATTGCACCAACAGGGGTTGGGATAGCACCGGTAGGAGTTGGAACTGCGCCACCTGCGTTAGGAACTACGCCCGCCAAAGTCTGATTAGCGTTTCTCTCTGCTGCTAACCTTATCTCCTCTTGATTTATGGCCATGTTTTGGATCACCTCCATGAGTTGATTCATCTGCGTCCTCATACCTTACATTTCTTCCCTCATGGCAGCTTGGTTTTGCTCTAGTTGATCTATAATTCTCCTTTGATTATTTCTTGTGTTGTACTGATGTCGAGAAGTCAGCTTGCTTTACTGTGAAATAGTAAGCGGCGTGTAAGGTCAGGTTTCATGAAATGCAAAAAATGATGCGCAAGCGTATTCAATGTTCAAGAGACTTTCAAGACTTATGATTATCATCGATATTATTGAATTGGGAGTGAATAATAAAGAATACACAATTTAGACCAAAAAGCAAACTTTCATTAATTTTGAGAGAAGATTCAATACAAACGATTGCTGAATAAGCTAAACATAACAATTCATGTTGTAAGATAAAAATACTGAATAACTAAAAATCCTTCTTTCGGAGACGCTCTTCAAGCTTCTTTGACTCGAACATGAACCTTCTAACCATCTGGTCACAGAGCTGGATAAAGTGATGAACAGAAGGAGGGACGTCACTCCCTTCCAAGTCTTGAATCGCACTTTCCAACCTCCATGGGATATCACGGATCATGAGGTTACAATGCTCCACTAGATCGTTGTACCTAGCACGACACATGTCTAGAGTCGAATAATAATAACAAAGAGAATCCGCATGTGTATCCAACAATTAATTGATCTAAGCCTCCTTCTTGAGCAGCTGTGCACTATCCCTTTGCAAGGCATCAAAACGATTCTTCCATAAAATGGTTGTTTCCTGAGCAGTTTTCAACTCCACACATTTGTTGTTCCACGTGTCAGGAGTGACATATGAAGCTCTCAATGCTTCTTCCTTGAGTCGTCGTTCCTCTTCCCCTAAAGTTAATACTCTTCTCAACTGCTCTTCAAGATCCTCAATGTCGGCCTCGAGACTCTCCTTTGTCTTCTTCTTTTCAGCAGAAGCTAATTCAAAGAAACGCCATGATCTATCACAAGATTCCTTAGTTTCCTTCATGCGCTGTCGAAGAGTTTTCAATGATGCGTCAGCCCCTTCGAAACCATTCTGGTACACGACTCTCATATCCATTTCTAGCTTCGGTTTCTTGCTGCTCTCATCCGCTTGGTCTTGTTCAAACTCCACTTTCCTTTTATACTGGCCATTCTCCACACTTGCTTGGTGAATTTCAGCTTGAAGGTCTTGATTCTCTTTAGTCAACTTTTCTACCACTAGTTTCCTTCTTGCATGGATGGTTCTAGGGGAAATGGTAGCAACCTTTCAGCCACTCTGGCTAGCAACCATCGGTTGTATGGCTCCTTAGCCACACAATTCTTTGCCTTCAACTCTTTCCTCCCCTTCGTATGGATCTTGGCCCATGCTTTATCAATCTTCCTGACAAACGCAGGATCTTCTGTTGTGGCAAGCAAAAAGAAGCTTTGAACTTTCTCTGCTTCGGGCTCATCCTCCATAGCATAGCCCAACTGGCATAATGCCATGACTGGGTTGTAGTTGATGCAACCGGCAGAGGCACATTTCCAAACTCCCCACAAGTAAAGATGATATCCACATCGTAGTATTCATGAGAGTACCAAGCAATATCATTGGCTACTAGAGACATAATGCGCTGAGACCATTTCAGCTTCTCCTTGTTTTCCATAAACAGCCCTTCCTTCGATAGATGGGAAGCATACCATTTGAACAGTAGATGAGAACAACATTGGACCATTCATGTCTTCTTTTAACTCATCTAATGAATAGAGTGATAAACATCAACGAGGAGAGTAGGAATAGGATTCTTCTGTATGAATAGAATAATGGCAGTGATGTCTATGAAATTGTCTATGTTTGGAAAGAGGACAATCCCATCGATTATTAGAGCAACAAAAATACCAAACCTTTCCCAATCCCCAATGGTCTTGTACTGAGCGGCTTTGTCTAGTAGAAACTTCAAAGAAAAGCCTTGAGTACCTCCCTTATTGGCTAGACCATCTTCGACTTCCCCCTTGGTCATATGAAGGGCAATAGCAATGGCAGAAGACTTTGGTTCTTCTTCCAGGCCGGTGTAGACAGGTTGATCCTTAATCTTGATATTCAAAAGGTGAGAATATTCTTCAAGAGTAGGAGCCAACTGGTAGTTTTGGAAAGTGAAGCATCTGAGAGGCGCATCATAAAATTGAGCCATAGCGAACAAAGCCCAAGTATCGAATCTAAAATGGAGAAGATCAAGCAATTTCCCATGCTTCCCTTGAAAGTTGATCTTGATAGTCTTCGGCACATCAATCAGAAGGTCTTGAATCAATTCCAATTTTGGTTCTCTGAACTTTATGGAATTTGTGCTTCTCTTTCTTTGATCAGTCATTGTGTTCACCAATACCTGAGATAATCACAGTCTCTTAAGTCCCTTGATATGTAATAATGCTATGCAATGCAATGCTTTATGAATGCACATGATAACAGAACAGCAGGGTCAAAGTCTTAGGCCCTGCAAGGTAATACAACAAGATATCCCTCACCTCGGGTGGGCGATCTATTGGTTTATAAGAGGGTATCCCAAAGACCTTTAAACAAAGTCCAATGCACTAACCCTCAAAAGTTTTCCATCAGAACGACGATTTGCAAGACGGTAATCCCTTCAAAGGATGAACACAAAGTTATGTTTTAGTAACCTTCAGAATAAGTTTCTACAAAAGGTCCTCAGAGTCACGGGCTCCCAAGTTGGAAATAAAGACGCCATTACGACTAATCGTAAAACATAATCATCCCAAAGGGGTCTCGTCTGAGCGGTGGAATTCAAACCAACTAAACGAGTCCTATGTCTCGCAAATTAGAAAGAATCCACCTCCTAATCTTAGTGTATACTAGAAAGCTCGGGTAGAAAGCCTTTATCCTCACAACCCATCCCACTTGCATCCATGGTACTCGATGGGAACCATTTGTTTGTCTACGTGTGATGATCTCTGCTAGAGGTTATTGCTATAAAAAGTGTTCCAAGGGATAAATAGAAGGGTTAGAAATAGGGGAAAGAAAGGTAACAGGGAAGAAGAGAAAGAACAGACTCGATAAGACTTCGCGGTCCTATGCCTACGTATTCTCAACAAATATGAGAAAATCAGAATCTACGTAGTTCGGGGCACTACAAATACCGGGGGAATGTGCTCGGAATGGATTGTGGCCCTTGTGCCTACGTATCTTTACGTATCTTTTATGGATGAAGCTATCGTGCACATTCTAGCAGTTTAGGTGTATTTTTGCTCGCTTGTTGGAGACTTAGGCGTTACCTGTCTACGGTAGAACAGACGTAACGTATCCTTTTTGAAAGACTGGTTTTCGTCATGCGAGGCAAGATGTTATGTATGGTTTGCGATAGTTGTTTTTTAGGAGTGAAATATGTCATTGGATAGTAACCCCTTGTGGGTAGTACCCAATTCTTTATCTCAATTTTTTTGTTATGAGAATGGTGTGGCTAACGTAGCGTCTTCGTATTGAAATATGAGTATTGAGACCACACACACTACAGTGAGTATCCTAACACTCATAGAGGAAGAAGTCTACACTCAATCCTCTCTCTTTAGTTCAATATAAAGAGAACTTCATTATCTTATTAAAGATATTTTTAGTTTTGAATGGTAAGTGCTTTGCGATAGTGAACCCTACGGTAATATCAAGCACTCGAGATAGGAGAAGGCCTTTGCCTAACCACTCCATAACCATTTAAATTTTATTGTGAAAAAGAGTTTGAAAATGCACTCGATACGGGACCGGGGTTTTTAGGAGAAAACGTTTTGAAAAGAGGTTGGAAAAGAAGTATGTCTTCATATTGAAAGACGAGTATCGAGACCACCCACACTACAGTGAGTATCCTGACACTCGGAGAGGAAGAAGTCTACACTCAATCCTCTCTCTTTAATTCAATACAAAGAGAACTTCATTCTCTTATTAAAAGGTGTTTTGAAAATGCACTCGGTGTGAGACCGAGTTTTTTTAGGAGAAAAAGGGTGACAAATACAAGCGTCTTCGTATTGAAAAACGATTATTGAGACCACCCACACTATAGTGAGCATCCCGACACTCGGAGAGGAAGAAGTCTACACTCAATCCTCTCTCTTTAGTTCAATACAAACAGAACTTGATTCCTTTATTGAAGAGATTTTCGAGAAGATGCCAAAGAGATGAGAGATGGAGACAGATATATACATGATACAGATAACCAACAGTCCACCAATTTAGGATTGTACGGTTTCAATATTTATTAAGTTTTTTGAAAGAATGTGCAAATAAAAGGGGGTTAGATGACAATATGCACAATATGACAATATGAAGTATGAACGGTGATGATAATATGAACAAGATGATGTCAATAGAAAATATAAACAGAAAAATATGCGCGGACTATTATAAAATATAAACAGAAAAGTATGTTCTTTTAAAACTAATATAACATATATTTACAAACTATTTTAAAACTAATATATGTTTACAAACTATTTTAAAACTAATATATATTTATAAACTATTTTAAAATTAATATATATTTACATATTATTTTAAAACTAATATATATTTACATATTATTTTAAAACTAATATATATATACATTTTTTAAAGAAAAAGAGAAAGAGGGGGGGTTTTGAAAACAAATAAGGGTGTGTAGAAATCATATGGGCTTGAAATCAAGCCCATTATTCCACCATCCAAAAAGACATTAAGAAGAAAAACAAAGGGGGTTAGGTTTAAGAAAATCACGTTAACAGACTAATACCCTCGGTTAACAACATGGAGATAGGACAAAACCAAATTAACGAGATTGAAAGAGGGGAAACAAATTTCACGATGATACAACGGATAAGAACGCGATTCGTTTCGACCCAACCTTCTCAATCTTTTCTAAGCAAAACAATGGCAGATCCTGTTTTGTCTCACTCTATTCAGTTCATTAATTCTTCCTCTCTCAATCTTTGTTCAAAATAAAAACCTTCTTCTCCGTTCCATTTCTGTTTTGGTTTATATTTGTTTTTTATGAAGTTTGGTGAATCTGGGTTAGAAGAAAGGAGGCTGAGAGTTGTTTCAAAATTAGTTTGATGGAGAACGTTGTTTTGATGGTGGGTTTTTGGTTTAAAGGTGACGAGTTTAAGGATGGGTTTTGAGGTTGCAGAAGTACGACGACGGAGTTTGGTGAGGCTGGGTTTCACGGTGTTTTGGGTTTGGTGGCCGCGAGGTTGATCGAAGTGGGGCACGGTTGTGTTTCATGAATGGAGGGTTTGTTGGATTGCTCACGGTGGAAGACGATGGCGGTTTAAGGGTTACCGGTGATTTGGTGAAGTTTGTTTGGAGAGGTTGAAGATGGCCATTTGCAGAAATGGTGAAGGTTTGATGAACGAAGGATTGATGATGGGTTTTGTGTGTTGATTATATTGGTGGTTTAGACAGATTGTTGAAGATGGTGAGTGGAGGTTGGGTTATTCTGAGTTGGAAGTTGGAGCTTCAATGGTGATGATGATGTTGGTAGGATGATGGCTGCATAGAGAGGAAGGCTGACCTAGGGATTAGGGTTTTTCCGAAAGTGACGATGAATAGTGGTTATATACCACTATGGATGACATGTGGCACCTGACCTAATTGTTAAATCCTGATTAATGTTGATTAAATGACTGATTAAAATGCTAATGGTAAAACTGACTGATGATAAATCTAAAAACTAATACTAAACACATTCTGACTCAATTAAAGTTGACTTAATAAATACTGACTCAAATAAATCACCTAATTAAATCTAAACTAAACAAAAATATGACTATTAATAATAATAAAAAATTAATCCTAATTAAATAATCTACTCTAATAACAATATTTTATACTAAAACTTAGTTAATTTTAAATATTTAAAATTAAACAAATAAACAAAAATCTATTTAACTTTAAACAAAAATAAATTAAAACTAATAAAATACCACATTAAAAATGAAATTCTATCCTCTAAATAAATAAAAACTATTTTCTAAAAACTATTCTAAAATAAAAATAATTCTAAAAAACTACTAAATTACATCTAAACAAATTATATTTCTAAATTAATTAAAAAAATCTATTTTCTATTAAAACAACTATTCTAAGCTATTTAAAAAATCTAACAAAATTTCTAAATACAATTCGAAGCTAATTTTAATAATAAAAAAACTACATTAAACTAAATAATTAACTCTAATAGTACTCCAATTCCTATTTTAAAAATCCTATTCTAAAATTCTAATAAAAAAACAATATTCTAAACCTAATTAAATTAAATAAATGCTAATTCTAAACTATATAAAATTCTATTAAAATAAAATATCTATTAAAAAATTCTAAACAATTAAAAAAATTATTAATAAATAAACATGTATAAAAATAATAATACTTTGAAAAGGAGAAAAAGAGAAAATAAAAAAATGAAATTAATATTTGCAAAAAACAACCTCCTTAGGCCACGTGTCACACTCCTATTGGGCAAAAGAACAGAAATTTTAAGACGCCCAATCGGGGGTGGACTTTTGTCTAAATGACATGAAATTAAGTGGAAAACACAAAATTAAACATAAAATCAAAGAAGCGAAAATAATTACAAAAGGGAAGGACAAATTTAGGGTATGACAACTACCCCTACAATAATATACACTACTAAATCAACAATAAGCTGTAGCAATCTTTAAATTGAAATTTGATTCATAAAACAATACTTTATATTCGTATCACTCAGTTTTGGCCTTTCATCCATTCGTAGAGATACCATGAAAAAATAAAACATTAAAGAAAAAAATAAATAACACAATAATTAAGATATTACATTAAATTTTTAAACTCACTCGCACTACTGAAATGAAGTAGTTGATTATTAAAATGATGTAATTTATTAAGTTTTTCGTATACTACTGAGTAAGAGAATTAGAATTGGCACTAGAAGAATTAGAGACAAGAGTTTTTTTTTATTATGCATCCAAACTTTTATCTACCCACAACAACACTTTCACAAAACCTTACAAACTCATCGTAAGTTCTTATATCTAGAACTTCCACCCTAAGTTCTTAGCAAAGTCTTCTTCCTCCAATCTCTACGACTGGAATACTACATCACCTGTTCTGATATTGTGGCGAGTATGATAGGTGAATGTTTATGATGTTGTTTTCACATGGATTGGTGTGATAAATTGTGTATGTTGTTGTTGTGTTGTTTGGTGTTCATGAATCAATTGATCAGGTGATGAATTGATGTAAAATTGGGCATTTTATGGTATGAACATGATTGAATAATTTATGATGAACTTTTTAGAGTTGTGTTAATTAGTGATTCATTGACATGTTTGATCATATTAGAATGTGAAGTGTGTGTTTTGAATGATGTAATGGAGACTAGTTAGATGTATGAGAGATATGTGATAAAGAAGACGAACGATGCAAAGAAAATTGAGTTTTTGGAAAAATTACATGTGACCAATTAATTGACCCTAAGGAGAAATCAATTGGTTCCCTTTGAAAACAAAAGAAAATTTGGAAGGAAACATTGGAACAATCAATTGGCCTCTCAAAACAATCAATTGGTCCCTTTTGAAAATTGAAAAAAAATGCAGGCCGAGAGTTAAGGATAATTGATTGATCCTCTATGTTAATTGATTGGTCTGTTACAGCAATTGATTGATTCTCTTGTTGTTTTAGCCATAACTTGAGCTACGTGACTACAATGGAGACGTGATTTAAATCGTTTTTAAGCTAATGCACAAAGTTATTGCATAGAATGTATTGTGAGATGATAACTGTATAAATGTATGTTCAATGTGTGAATATTTATTGTGTATCGTATGTATAATTGGGTGATAATTGTGCATGCTTAGTTTACGATTGACGAGGCAAATGGTTTGGAGTGAGAACTACTCGTATTATGTTGAGTGTATGATGAATTACATTCAAAATTGGTTTGTAGTCTTTACTATGTTGTTGTGTGATCATTTATCGTCAAAGTGAGGTTGTATTCATTGTTGTGTTATTGTCATTGCATGGTGATATGCCATACATCATATATTATCATTGTTCTAAAAAAGACATGTTTGCTAGTTCAGAGTGGAGATTAATGACTTGTCTCAAGCTCGGAGTGGGAGCTTAGAGCTCACAGTGGGGGCTCCGGGTTCGCAGAGATTGGAACCTAATTCATATGTAGAACCAATTGTTGAGTCGGTACTTCATACATATAGAGTCGAGTTGTGATTCCGGCTAAAATTGGGGACCGAGAAGAGCAAGAGTTATGGAAATTGTTGAATTGCATCATATAATAATTCTGCAAATGAGATGCTTGTGTATTAATTAATACCCTTGTATGATTGAGTTTGATTATGATGTGGGAGGGATGTGAATACACTGTATTGATGTGTATTTACAATATATGGATGATTTGGTATTGTGTGAATCTATCATGATTGTTTATGCACCATTTATTATTTGAATGTATTTTCACCCCTTTTATATGTTGTTGCATCTTACTTCTTCGGAGTACAAATAACCAAGTACCTGAGAAGGAGTTTGAGGTTGAAGACAAGGTTTTGCCTCTTTAGTAGTTTGTCATTTGAGCCTATGGTTGTAGTCACTCTGATATGTAACACGAGGGATGGACTGTTTTGTTATTTATTTTATGTTGCATATCTTAATTGGCTTTTAATATTGATCTATTTTTCAAAATTTTTGTTGTTGAGGCTTCTATTCCAACTATTTTCTAATTTTCCACTACTTATCAAATGCGTTATTTCATGATTATATGGTTACAAATGTTTTAATAGTTGTGAGTAGCATCCTGTTTGGTGAATATTTGTGATACACATATATTTATTTACTGTTTTATCGAATAAGGAAGCAGGGTGTTACAATACTTCTATAAAATCCAATTTGAGCACAAAATCTATACAGCCACCACATATTTTGTAAACTCGGCACGACAAAAAATCAACAATAAATTACTACATGATCATCACTTTTCAGCAGCAAACAACTCATCCAATCATCCATATGAACAAGTAATCAATTATGCACGAATTTACTTAAATAGGCTCTTGGTTGGAAGTAGAATTATGGTTTGGAATGTGGTTTAGTGTTTAGAATGGAAATTAAGAGTTGAATTAGGAATGAAGTGTTTGAAATTTAGAGGGAAATGGTGAAAATGAATCAATTGTAGATCCTTCCAATGATGCACATGTGAAATTAACGGTTAAAAATGATAGGAAATTCTACAGTGCTGAAAATTCAAATATTTTTGCAAATTGCACCTGAGGTGATTGATTACCCATATGTGGTAACCGATTACCACATTCAAAAATTTCCGATTTTGGCGCCATGTGGGGGGAAACTTGTGTAATCATTCATTGACATCTGTTTTAAGCTTGGTTAAGCCTCTAAAACTTGCCCTTGGATAGTGTAACTGTGAAAATGTCTGAGATATCCTATGACCTATCTCCTGCGTTGAAAATAACATGCTGAATAAAATAAAATCATTTACTCGATTGCTGGACAAAATAAATGTCGGTGCCTCTAACGCTCGCTGTTTAAACTCTTGCAATAAAAGAGAGCCTTGAGCCACACAAAAACCTTGATCCCATGTCTTGAGAACCAATGTTATGATATGCAGAAATGCAAAATGTAGAGAAACATGAGCCAGTAAGTCAAGAAACAATGAGGCAAATTTTGGGGTGCTACAGCTGTCCCTATTCAATAGACTTGAACCTGAAGGGAAGATAGCAACGACTTTCAAACCTTCGAGGTGCACATATATTGAATACCAAGAGAACCCATAAATTTTCACCCGTCGGGAAAGAAGAGGAGGCAATTGGACATCAGTCTGGAACTGGACTCCATAAAGACAGGAAAGACAAGGATTGACTATCAAGCGAGAACTGATTTTTTTTCTTTGAAGAAAAGGTTTGCCAGGGGATAACTGGACTTTGCAAAGACGAGCCAAACGAGGACTGGATTTGAATTAGACAAGTCAGACGGGAAATGACTACCAGACGAGAACTAGGTTCTAAAAAATTGTCAGACGAGAATTGGATTTGAATGATACAGGTCAGACATAACAGACTACCAAACGAGAACTGGGTTCTGAAAAAATAGGTCAGACAGGGACTGATTACCAGACGAGAACTGGGTTCTGCAAAAATGGGTTAGACGAGAACTGACTACCAGATGAGAACTGGGTTTTGAAAAAAGGGTCAGACGGGAACTGACTACCAGACGAAAACTGGGTTCTGCAAAAACGGGTCAGACGAGAACTGACTACCAGACGAGAACTGGGTTCTGAAAAAATAGGTCAAACGAGAACTGACTACCAGACGAGAATTGGGTTCTGCAAAAACGGATCAGACGGGAACTGACTATCAGACGAGAACTGGGTTCTGAAAAACGGGTCAGACGGGAACTGACTACTAAACGAGAACTGGGTTCTAAAAAAACGGGCCAGACGGGAACTAACTACCAAACGAGAACTGGGTTCTGCAAAACGGGTCAGACGGGAACTGACTACCAGAAGAGAACTGGGTTCTATAAAAAGGGGTCAGATGAGAACTAAGTTCACCAAAAGGTTGGTCAAGGACCAAAGTGGGGTTGGTCGAGAACCAGATGTTGTAAAGAGCTTCGATCAAAGGCGGGCGTACAACAAAGAGACGACCTCGAGCCGGGAATGGTTGACCAAAAGTAGAATCCATGGACCTATAACCCAAATATAGGATGACCCCTCCGGGGAAACGAGAATTCCAAGATAGATACACTTGGCTTAAGCTTCGACCGCATATGTTTGAATTTTCTTTCTATGGTGTAATGCTCCAATCGAGATGGCTACGCGTTTGAGGATATAATGTAATGATGCTTACGTATGTAAATGCTGAGGCAGGCTCGGACTGTTGGGGATATGAGGATATGTGATCCAAGGATTATAAATGTACTGAAAATGGTTGGGCTTTGGATGTAAATCACCAGGTGAGAACTGGTTGAAAAGGATATACTACCAGGCGTGAACTGATGGCAAAAGGTTAAGTTGTCAGCCGAGAACTGACTTCTTTTTTGGTTAGTCAGACGAGCACTGACTTTGAAGGAAAGGGTGACCAGACGAGAATTGGTATTTTGAAAGTTGACGTTCACCAGGAGAAAACTGAACTTGACTATCGTCTACCAGAAGGGAACTGGTATTTCGTGAAGGTTTGATTGGCCAGATAAGAATTGGACTCTAAAATGGTTTTCCAGACGGGAACTGGATTCTGAACGACTGAGTGATGTGGGGTTACAAGGTCCTCTGATGTCAGGTTCAGGTTGTGGGGTAAAGCCTCGAGATAGAATGCAAGGCTTTATGCTTGAGAATGATTTATGCAATGATTATGCAGGTTCTCAAAGACGAAATGCAGGTCTATGGCAAGGCTTCTCGTTTGAAGGAAAAAAGGTACTTGATAGGGTAATAACATGAATCCTCGACACCCGTCTTGAACTCAACATTGACAAAACTTGCTTGAATAGCTCTGAAAATATGGAGAGAAAATGTTCCTTCGTCTCCACTCTTGTCCTAGCTTGTGGGATCTCTGTAAAAATCTACCTCGAAAGGAGACCTGGAATATATGTACCGTGATAGTTTAAGATGAACTGACCCAAGCATCCTGAACCTCTGAGAGGTATTTCAGATTAACCTTCTTCTGGAAAGGATAACTTCTTGCTCTAGGGGTGGCCTTCCCCAGCCTTGAAGTGATTCTGCCCCTGATTGGCTGATCTGTGAAGAAGTGCCTCTGACTAACTGACCTTCGAGAGACTTACCCATCATGGTGTAATTATTTGACATGACTTACCCGTGCTCAATAGAGTACTCTAGCGTTTTACATATTATCTTGATCAATCCTTCCATTACAGAAACTATCATGATGCCAAGTGCTTACCCACAAGCAAAAAAAATCGGTTTTAAAATGATAACTTTAATGCAATGCATATGACAGTTTTGAAATCCAAGTATGTTCACTAGAAAAAAAGTTGTGACATATAGTGAATAAGTCACTGATCAGAATGTCACACCAATACTAACATGAATGGTAAGAAAATCCTTTTAGGAGTCAGTTTTGACGCGATTTTTACTAAAGTATGCTTTCGAAACTGTGAGGGCAAGCTGTCTCACAATACAGGCCTCCGAGTTTTTCGATGATGACAAAACAAATTAGAAGCATCATGCTATATCTCTGTTTTCATTGCTATACCTCTTGTTTCGGTGTTAAATCGTTATACCCTAATATGTGTCATTACTGAATGTAGCAGGATAAGAAAAATGGAAAAAGCTGTAAATTTTGCAGGTTCCTAAGCAGTGAGTCGACCATACAGTCGGCGCATGAAGCCTGGCATTTCTCACGGCTCAGCGCATGGAAGCTATGCGTCGACCGTACAGTCGGCGCATGAGTGTTTTGATTTTCCACGGTTCAGCGCATAAAGACATGCGTCGACCGTGCCACTCAGCGCATGGTGCTGAGGATTTCCCACGGGTCAGCGCACGCCGACCCTATGGTCGACCGCTCGCGTGCTGTGCTGTTTTTCTTGCTGTGTTTAAAAATTTGTTTTGTTGGCTGTTTTGGTTATTACTATAAATAGAGTTTTGTTCATTTTTTTTAACAACTAACAATTGAAATCTTGAGTAAATTGTCAGGGCAAGAAACGTGAAATAGGTGCAACAAATTTCTTCATCTTCATCCCTCACACAACACACAAATCCACAAATATACACAATCATTTTTGCTGTGATTAGTGTCTTGTTCAAAGGGTGATAAGGTTCGAACGCGTTGATTGAAGATCCGGTTCGAGTGGAAATTGGGGCAGGTGTTTCTTGCAGAAAACCTTGAGGGTTTTACCCATCAAGACTAGAAGGTTTTGGGGGTTTTTGTCACATAATAGTTCGTTCAACATTCAAGCAGGTGCGAAGGTAATTGATCAACGGAAGGTTCATCAATTTAGTAGCAAGGGCGTTGAAGTGTTGAAGACTTTCCGGGTTTGATTTGTTGGTGTCTAAGATCAGCCGAGCCGAAGGTTTGAACAACGGAAGGTTTTTCATTAAGGTGGCTGGAACCGGAGGTCATTCACAACAAATTGAAGGGCTTGATTCATCTTGAATCAAGGTGCAAGAAGAGATAGCAAGTATCAACAATATTTGAGATTGTTTGTATCATTGTCTATCAACTCTTGTGTAAACTGTTCATTCCAACAGGTGATATATATTCAATATAATCTCAATTCTAATTTTAGAATTGAGGGCAGACGTACCTCGAAGCGAGGACGACGGGGGAACTGCCTCATCAAATCGTGTGTTCTTCATTTTCTGTCATTTTCAATTCAGCTTATAAAATAAGTGATTCTAGCTTAAGTGATTATTGTCAAACTGTGATACTAATTGAGTAAGGTGTTGAAACTCTGTTTTAACTACTAAATACAATAAGAATATTGTACTAAGGCATTTCCAATCTCTTACTCAACATAAATATCCTTTGTGATATTTGTGCACACAAACTGTTCGACAAAAGTCCTGAACTAAAATTGTCTTATTTTGCTTCTAGTTTTTGTGTGCTCTGTTTTTCATTGGAACTAGGTAACCTTGCAAATTGAAGTAAATAATTGATAAGCATAGTTTGTGTTGTGATTTTATTTTTTCCGAATTGTCATAAATCCATAGGCTTACGTATATCCGGTTTTCCAATAACCGTTCGTTTTAGACTATAATTTTCCTCGGCCGCTTCCGCACTTAAAACATTTTAAAAACCAATTTTAAATTGGTAGCGCCGACTCAAATTTTAATCGGGGATCTATTCAACCCCCCCTTCTAGATCCGTGCCATAGTCTAACAAGTGGTATCCAGAGCTCCGGTTATTCGGTGCTTCAAATACAACGAGATAGAAAATGGCAAACGAACCTAAAGGGGCGTACAATAGGGCTCCTGTTTTCAACGGTGAAAATTACAGTTATTGGAAAGACTGTATGCGTGTGCATATCAACTCTATAGATAGAAAAATATGGAACGTTATCCTTAATGGTCCAATAGAAATTACTATGACCAATGCGGATAATGTAGTTGTGCCAAAGCCTGAAGCGCAATGGACCGATAACGATGAGAAAAAATACAATTATGATTGGAAAGCTAAAAACATCTTAATCTCCTCATTAGGTGTAGATGAGTATTACCGTGTATCCCATTGTCCTACTGCTAAGGCCATGTGGGATTCACTACAAATAGCCCATGAGGGGACAACCGATGTTAAGTTAGCTAGGATAAACACTCTTATACAAGAGTTCGATCTCTTTTTCATGGAGCAAGGGGAAACCATTGCTGACATGCAAAAGAGATTCACTCATCTTATCAATCGCTTACATTCACTAGGTAGGCCTATTTCCAATGATGTTGCTACTAATAAAGTGTTGAGATGTCTTAACAGGGAGTGGCAGCCAAAAGTAACCGCCATCAAAGAGGCAAATGATCTTACCATATTAGATTTGACAACATTGTTTGGCAAATTGCAAGAACATGAACAGGTACTCTTGAGCCTAGATCAACGTGAGAAAATGGAAAAGAAAGACAAAGCGAAGGTGAGTGAAAAGAAATCGATAGCTCTCAAGACTTCCTCTTCGAAGTCTCAAGTAAAAGAGCAAAATGATTATTCCTCAAGCGACGAAGAAGAAGAAGACACAAGCGAAGATATGGGGTTGTTTGTTAAAAGGTATAACCGTTACGTGAGAAAGAATGGCATACAACATTCCGAGAAGAATTTGGTAAACTTCCGGAAACAATCAAGACACTCCAAGGATGATGACTCGAAAGGTAAAAAGACCAGAGGGACGTGCTACAAGTGTGGAAAGCCCGGTCACTATAAACCGGACTATCCAATGAATAAAAAGGGAAAGGATAAGGAATCCTCAAAATCACACAAGAAATCATCGAAGCCTAGGAGAGCATACATAGCATGGGAAAGTGACAGCAACTCTTCCTCCTCTGATGAAAGTTCTAGTGATGAAGAAGAGTCCGTAAATCTATGCCTCTCCGCAAATCAGAAAAATAAGAAAAAACAGGTACGTAACTCTAAATATGATGAGTCATCCAATATGTCGCATTCGGAATTACTAGCTGCATTTCATGCCTTACATAATGAAGCAGTTGAAGCCTTTAAGAAACTTGCTTCTAATAAGAAAATCTTTACGCATTTAGAGCATAAGGTTAAAGAGTCCGAAAAGAAATTAGAGGACCTAAAGGCTTCCATTGTGAAAGGCAATGAATCGGATAGTAAGGACGATAGAAACCCTTTCAACTTCGGGTGTAGCACTTGTCATATTTGGCAAGGTGAGGTAAGACACCTCAAGGCCAAATTAAACAAGGAACTCGAGCCTAAAATTACATATGCTATTGATAAAAAGGATTTTAGAAAAAGTATGATTAACCCATACCAAAAATATGCATATGTAATTAGGGATCAAGCAAGTGAAAGTGTCTCTAAAGTTGATTTTGCTTGCTTATACTGTTGCAGGAAAGACCACTCCATTGGTAAATGCCATTTTAGAAGGTTTCTTGTTCCTAAAGGCATCTACCAATGGTTTCCCAAACGCAACCATTTTGTCGCTAACCTATTAGGACCCAATATGCCATTGGGTACCTCCTTGTGCTAATTATGTTTTGACAGGTGAAATGTGTCGAGACCACCGAGAGAAGATGGGTTCTCGATAGTGGGTGCTCAAGACACATGTCTGGAGACATATCCTTATTCATAGACTTTGTGGCTAAGAAGAAAGGGTTTGTAACTTATGGTGATAACAACCGCGAAGCAATACTAGGTAAAGGTAGTGTAGGTAATTCCGCCTCTGCTATGATTTCCGATGTATTGCTTGTTGAAAACCTTAAACATAATCTGCTTAGCATTAGCCAATTGTGCGACAAAGGATACAATGTATCCTTTTCAAAAGATTGTTGCAAAATTGTGCATGAAAATGATAAGATGAATATGTTCAATGGTTTTAGAGTAAACAATGTATATATGCTTGACTTAAATGAAGTATCATTAACAAGCGACAAATGCCTCGTAACTATGAGTGAAGACTCATGGCTATGGCATAGGCGTTTAGCGCATGTTAATTTTGATTTACTCAATAAGGTAGTCTCAAAAGACCTAGTCTTAGGACTTCCCAAAATAAAGTTCACCAAGGATCACCTTTGTGATGCTTGTCAAAAAGGGAAGCAAACGAGGATCTCATTTAAATCTAAAAAGATAATTTCAACAACGAGACCTCTTGAACTTCTACACATGGACTTGTTTGGGCCGTCTAGGATCAAAAGTCTCAGAGGAAACTATTACGGGTTCGTAATAGTGGACGACTTTTCTAGGTTTTGTTGAACCATCTTCTTAGTAAGTAAAAGTGATACATTCGCCGCTTTTGAAAAGTTTGCTAAGCTTTCCCAAAACAAGTTAAATACAAACATAGTGTCCATAAGGAGTGACCATGGAGGTGAGTTTGAAAATCATTTGTTTGAAGAATATTGTGGTAACCATGGTATTGATCATAACTTCTCCGCTCCACGCACTCCTCAACAAAACGGGGTTGTGGAGCGCAAAAACCGTATTTTAGAAGAATTGGGAAGAACAATGATTAATGAGAGTGGTTTACCTAAATATTTTTGGGCGACGCCATTAGTACGGCATGCTATGTTTTGAATAGGGTACTTATTCGCCCCATTCTAAACAAAACACCGTACGAACACTTAAAAGGGCGGAAGCCAAATGTCTCTCACTTGCACGTGTTTAGATGTAAATGTTTTGTATTAAACAATGGTAAGGAAAACTTGGGCAAATTTGATTCTAAAGCCGATGAAGGTATCTTTCTTGGATACTCTCACTCGAGTAAAGCATATAGAATATATAATAAACGATTACTTGCTGTAGAAGAGTCTGTGCATGTTACTTTTGATGAGTCCTATCCGAGAAATGTCAGAAAGGATAGGTTTGTTCATGGTGCAGGTACATCCATAGAAGACATACTCAAAGATGGCGAAACAGGGACTGATCAACCTGACAAAGTCAAAGTTGAGGAGGATAAGGATGTATATCATGAAGCAAACGAGGAAGCTCATCCGCCTACAAACGATGATCTCCCTCAAGCCTGGAAATATTCTAAAGATCATCCAATCGACAACATTCTCGGAGACATCACAAAGGGAGTCACTACTCGATCGAAGCTAAGTAACTTCTGTTATCACTTCGCTTTCGTGTCACAAATGGAACCTAAAAATCCTAAGGAAGCCCTACTCGATGAACATTGGTTTCTGTCAATGCAGGAGGAACTAAATCAGTTTACTAGAAATGAGGTTTGGGACCTGGTCCCTCCTCCGCGAGGTCATCGAGTAATCGGCACCCGATGGGTGTTTAGGAACAAGCTGGACGAAAACGGGGTAATAAATCGTAATAAGGCGCGTTTGGTCGCGCAGGGGTATAACCAAGAGGAGGGCATCGACTATGAGGAAACTTACGCTCCGGTTGCCCGACTCGAGGCTATACGCCTTCTTCTTGCTTTCGCATGTGCGAAAGATTTTAAGTTATTCCAAATGGATGTCAAAAGTGCGTTCCTTAACGGATACATAAATGAAGAGGTTTACGTGGCACAACCTCCGGGTTTTGAATCTCATGAGTACCCCGATCATGTTTATAAACTAAAATGGGCGTTGTATGGTCTCAAACAAGCTCCTAGAGCTTGGTATGAACGCCTAAGTAAATTTCTACTTGATCAAGGTTACTCAAGAGGAAAGGTTGACACGACCCTCTTTATTAAACGTCAAGGAAAACACTTGATATTAGTTCAAATCTACGTTGATGATATAATCTTTGGATCGACTAACATGAATCTCGTGAGAGAGTTTTCTGTTCTTATGCAGGATGAATTCGAGATGAGTATGATGGGAGAGCTCACATACTTTCTCGGCTTGCAGATTAAACAATTCAAGGAAGGAACTTTCGTGAGTCAAACAAAGTATTGTTTGGACCTTCTCAAGAGATTTGACATGGCAAAATCCAAGGCCATAGACACCCCCATGCCTACTTGTGCAAATTTGAATAAGGATGAAAACGGTAAGGACGTAGAGGTAAAAAGGTATAGAGGTATGATTGGATCACTTCTCTATCTCACTGCGTCGCGTCCTGATATTATGTTTAGCGTGTGTATGTGCGCAAGATACCAATCATGTCCAAAGGAATCCCACCTAAAAGCGGTTAAAAGAATACTTCGATACCTATCCGGTACTCCAAAGTATGGCTTGTGGTATTCCAAAGGTAGTGATTGTTCGTTGTTAGGTTATTCCGACTCCGACTTTGCGGGTTGCAAGTTGGATAGGAAAAGCACTAGTGGTACGTGTCACTTGTTTTCAAATTCTTTGGTTAGTTGGCATAGCAAAAAGCAAGTTTCAGTTGCTTTGTCAACCGCCAAAGCGGAATACGTTGCCGCCGGTAGTTGCTGTGCTCAAATCCTGTGGATTAAGCAACAACTATTGGATTTTAACCTCAAACTTGAACGTATCCCAATCCTATGTGACAATACCAGTGCTATTAATCTCACAAAGAATCCAGTATTGCACTCTCGCACTAAACATATCGAAATCCGACACCATTTTCTTCGTGATCATGTTGAGAAAGGCGACGTTGTATTTGAACATGTTGATACTAAGAATCTGTGAAGGCAAAGTATCTACCAACACAAGCGTGCCTCTGGTTTTTGATGATGACAACTTGCTAAGAGATATCCTTCTTTCGTTTAAATCATTCACGCTACTTATGATTCAATTTTTACAATGACGTAATGCACAAAAAGCTGTAGAAATTTATGTTTTTGCAGATTTTTGAACCATGAGCCGACCATACCGTCAGCACACAGTTTCATTCAGTTCACACGGCTCAGCGCATGAAGGTCATGCGTCGACCGTTAACTTGGCGCATGCAGGTTTAAGAATCACACGGCTCAGCGCATGAAGATCATGCGTCGACCGCTGACTCGGCGCATGACAGTTTGAGTGTCACACGGCTCAGCGCACGCCGACCCTATGGTCGACCGTTCGCGCGCAGAAACAGAAATTCTGCTATGTTTCATTGATCTGTCAACTGTCTGTTTTGTATATTACTATAAATAGCTGTCTTTTCAATCTTAACAACTAACATTTTTGAAAGCATTGTGAGAAAGTGTTCAGGTCAAGAAACGTGAAAGAGGTGCATCAGTGTTCTTCATCTTCATCGTTCAATCAACTCACAAATCCTCAAATTACAGATAATCAATTTTTTTGCTGCGGTTTGTGGTTTGCTCGACGGTGATAAGGTTCGAACGCGTGATTGAAGATCCGGTTCGAGTGGAAGCTGGTGCAGGTGTTTCTTGGGAGAAAACCTTTGAGGTTTTACCTATCAAGACTACAGGTTTTGAAGGCTTTTGTTACGGAATCGTCGGTTCAACAATCAAGCGAGTGCGAAGGTGATTGATTAGCGGAAGGTTGATCAATCTAGTAGCTAGGGCGTTGAAAGGTTGAAGACGTTCCGGGTTCAATTTGGGTGTGTCTAAGATCAGCCGTGCCGAAGGTTTGATCAACGGAAGAGTTGTCAATAAGGTGGCTGCAATCGGAGGTCATTCACATCAAATTGGAGGACTTGATTCATCTTGAATCAAGGGGCAAGAAGTGGTAGAAATTATCAGCAACATTAAGATTGTTTGTATCAATTGTCTATCGATTCTTGTGTATAACTGTTCTACCAAACAGGTGATATCTATTCAATACATATCTCAATTCTCATTGTAGAATTGAGGGCAGACGTACCCCAACGCGAGGACGACTGGGGGAACTGCCTCATCAAATCTTGTGTTCCTTTATTTTCTGCATTTTCAATTACAGCTTAAAAATTAAGTGATTCTAGAATAAGTGATTTTGTCAAATTGTAGTATTGATTGAGTGAGTTGGTGAAACACTGTTTTTTAACTACTAAGTACAATAGAAATACTGTACTAAGGCTTTTTCAATCACTCATTCAACACAAATATCATTTAAGGTATTTGTGCACACCAACTGTTCGACAAAAGTGCTGAACTAAAATTGCCTTAATTTTGCTGCTAGTTTTGGTGTAATTTTTGATCATTGGAATAAGGAAATAGTACGAGTGAATCACATCTGAGTTTTGCATAAAAGTGTGTAGTGATTTACTATCCGTTATCGTCTTAAATTCATCTGCTTGACGCATATCCGGCTCTCCAATAGTTGTTCGTTTTAGACTATATTTTCCAAGGCCGCTTCCGCATTTGAAAACAATTTTGAAAACCAATTTTATTGGTAGCGCCACTCAAATTTTTAAAAGGGATCTATTCAACCCCCCCTTCTAGATCCGTGCCTTAGTCTAACAAGTGGTATCAAGAGCTCCGGTTCTCCGGTGCTTCAAATACAACATTGATAGAATAATGGCTAACGAACCAAAAGGGGCGTACAATAGAGCTCCCGTTTTTAACGGTGAAAATTATAGCTATTGGAAAGACTGTATGCGGGTGCACATTAATTCCATAGATAGAAAGATATGGAACGTTATTCTCAATGGTCCGATTGAAATAACCATGACAAATGAGAATAACGAAGTTGTGCCAAAGCCCGAAGCACAATGGACCGACGACGATGAGCGAAAGTATAATTACGATTGGAAAGCTAAGAACATTCTAATCTCCTCATTAGGTGTAGATGAATACTACCGTGTATCCCATTGCCCTACGGCTAAGACTATGTGGGATGCACTACAAATTGCCCATGAGGGGACAAACGATGTTAAGTTGGCTCGAATCAACACTCTTATACAAGAGTTTGATCTTTTTTTCATGGAGCAAGGGGAAACCATTGCTGACATGCAAAAGAGATTTACTCATCTCATAAACAGATTACATTCACTAGGAAGACCTATTTCCAATGATCTTGCTACTAATAAAGTTTTGAGATGTCTTAGCAGGGAATGGCAGCCGAAAGTGACCGCCATCAAAGAGGCAAATGATCTTACGGTATTAGACCTGACTACATTGTTTGGCAAACTACAAGAGCATGAACAGGTACTCTTGAGTCTTGACCAACATGAAAGGAAAGAAAAGAAGGACAAAGTAAAGATGAGTGAAAAGAAGTCCATAGCTCTTAAGGCTTCTTCCTCGAAGTCTAAAGCAAAAGAGCAAAGTGATTATTCTTCAAGCGACGACGAAGAAGAAGACATAAATGAGGACATGGGGCTGTTCGTTAAACGGTATAACCGGTACGTGAGAAAGAACGGCATCCAACATTCGGAGAAGAACCTGGTAAATTTCCGAAGGCAATCAAGGTTCTCCAAAGATGACAATCAAAAAGGCAAAAAGACTAGAGGAACGTGCTATAAATGTGGAAAGCCCGGTCACTACAAACCGGACTGTCCAATGAACAACAAGGGAAAAGAAAAGGAACAATCGAAGTCACATAAGAGAGCATCAAAGCCTAGGAGGGCGTACATCGCGTGGGAAAGCGACAGTGATTCTTCCTCCTCTAATGAAAGCTCTAGTGATGAAGAAGAGTCCGTGAATCTATGTCTCTCCGCAAATCAGAAAAAGAAAAAGAAACAGGTACGTCACTCTAGATATAATATGTCATCTAATATGTCTCATTCCGAATTACAAACCGCATTCGATGTTTTACACAAGGAAGCAACTGAAGCCTTTAAGAAACTTGCTTCTAATAGAAGAATTTTTACATATTTAGAGCACAAAGTCTTAGAGTCCGAAAAGAAATTAGAGGATCTTAAGGCTTCCATTGTGAAAGATAATGAATCGGATTGTAAGGACAATAGTAATCCTTTCAACTTTGGTTGTGATACTTGTCATATTTGGCAAGGTGAGGTTAGAAACCTTAAGGCCAAATTAGACAAGGCACTTGAACCTAAAATTACATTTGCAATCGATAAAAAGGATTTTAGAAAAAGTATGATAAACCCATATCAAAAATATGCATATGTAATTAGGGATCAAGCAAGTGAAAGTGATTCTAATGTCGACTTTGTATGCTTTTACTGTTGCAAGAAAGGCCACTCCATTGGTAAATGTCGATTTAGGAGATTTCTTGTTCCTAAAGGCATCTACCAATGGTTGCCCAAACGCAACCGTCTTGTCACTAACCTATTAGGACCCAATATGCCATTGGGTACCTCCCTTTTCTAAGTTATATTTTGACAGGTGAAATGTGTCGAGTCCACCGAGAGAAGATGGGTTCTTGATAGTGGGTGCTCAAGGCACATGTCTGGAGACATATCCTTATTCATAGACTTCGTGGCTAAGAAGAAAGGGTATGTAACATACGGTGATAACAACCGCGGAGCGATACTAGGTAAAGGTAGTATAGGTAATCCCTCCTCTACTACAATTTCCGATGTGTTGCTTGTCGAAAACCTTAAACATAATCTCCTTAGCATTAGCCAATTATGCGACAAAGGTTACAATGTTTCCTTTTCAAAAGATTGCTGCAAAATTGTGCATGAAAGTGATAAGAAGAATGTGTTTATTGGTTTTAGAGTAAACAATGTGTATATGCTTGACTTGAATGTGGTATCCCCAACAAGCGATCAATGTCTCATATCTATGAGTGAAGACTCATGGCTATGGCATAGGCGCTTAGCGCATGTCAACTTTGACTTACTCAATAAGATTGTCTCAAAAGATCTAGTACTAGGACTTCCCAAAATTAAGTTCACCAAGGATCACCTTTGTGATGCTTGTCAAAAAGGAAAACAAACGAGGATCTCCTTTAAATCCAAAAAGATTATTTCAACAACGAGACCTCTTGAACTACTTCATATGGACTTGTTTGGGCCGTCTAGGATCAAAAGTCTAGGAGGAAACTATTACGGATTCGTAATAGTGGACGACTTTTCTAGGTTCTGTTGGACCATCTTCTTAGTGAGTAAAAGTGACACGTTTGCCGCTTTTGAGAGATTTGCCAAGCTCTCCCAAAATAAGTTAAATACAAACATTGTGTCAATAAGAAGTGACCACGGAGGTGAATTTGAAAATCATTTATTTGAAGAATATTGCGGTAACCATGGCATCGATCATAACTTCTCGGCTCCACGAACTCCTCAACAAAATGGGGTTGTGGAGCGTAAAAACAGAATTTTAGAAGAATTGGGAAGAACAATGATTAATGATAGTGGTTTACCAAAATACTTTTGGGCCGACGCCATTAGTACGGCATGTTATGTTTTGAATAGGGTACTCATCCGCCCCATTCTAAACAAAACTCCGTATGAACTTTTAAAAGGGCGAAAGCCTAATGTTTCTCACCTTCATGTTTTTGGATGCAAGTGCTTTGTATTAAACAATGGAAAGGAAAACTTGGGCAAGTTTGATTCAAAAGCCGATGAAGGCATTTTTCTAGGGTACTCGCAATCAAGTAAAGCATATAGGATTTATAATAAAAGATTACTAGCTGTTGAAGAGTCTGTGCACGTTACGTTTGATGAGTCCTATCCGAGAAATGTCGGAAAGGATAGTGTTGTTCATGGTGCAGGTACATCCACAGAAGACATACTCAAAGGTGGCGAAACGGGGATTGATCAACCCGATAGAGTCAAAATTGAGGAGGATAAGGATGCACACCATGAGGTAACTGAGGAAGCTCATCCGCCTACAAACGATGATCTCCCTCAAGCTTGGAAGTCGTGTAAAGATCATCCAATTGACAATATTCTCGGAGACATCACAAAGGGAGTCACCACTCGATCTAAGCTAAGTAACTTTTGTTATCACTTCGCTTTCGTTTCACAAATAGAGCCTAAAAACCCCAAAGAGGCCCTACTCGATGAGCACTGGTTTTTATCGATGCAAGAGGAACTAAATCAGTTTAAAAGAAACGAGGTATGGGACCTTGTCCCTCCTCCGCGAGGCCATCGAGTAATCGGCACCCGATGGGTGTTTAGGAACAAGTTGGACGAAAACGGGGTAATAACCCGTAATAAAGCGAGATTGGTCGCTCAAGGGTATAACCAAGAGGAAGGCATCGACTATGAGGAAACTTATGCGCCGGTTGCCCGACTCGAGGCTATACGCCTTTTACTCGCCTTTGCATGTGCAAAGGATTTTAAGTTATTTCAAATGGATGTTAAAAGTGCGTTCCTTAACGGTCACATAAATGAAGAAGTATATGTGTCTCAACCTCCCGGTTTTGAATCTCATGAATACCCTGAACATGTTTACAAGTTAAAAAGAGCTTTATATGGTCTCAAACAAGCTCCTAGAGCTTGGTATGAGCGACTAAGTAAGTTTTTACTTAATCAGGGGTACTCACGAGGAAAGGTTGACACTACACTCTTCATTAAACGTCAAGGAAAGCACTTGATTTTGGTGCAAATCTATGTTGACGATATTATATTTGGATCCACTAACATGAATCTCGTGAGAGAGTTTTCTGACCTCATGCAGGGCGAATTCGAGATGAGTATGATGGGGGAGCTCACATACTTCCTCGGCCTGCAAATTAAACAACTCCAAGAAGGGACATTCGTGAGCCAAACAAAATATTGTTTGGACTTGATTAAGAGATTTGACATGGCAAAATCCAAGGCCATAGACACCCCAATGCCTACATGCGTAAATTTGGATAAAGATGAAAATGGCAAGGACGTAGAGGTAAAACGATATAGAGGTATGATTGGTTCACTTCTCTATCTTACTGCGTCACGTCCTGATATTATGTTTAGTGTGTGCATGTGTGCACGATACCAATCATGTCCCAAAGAATCCCACCTAAAAGCTGTTAAACGAATTCTTCGATACCTGTCAGGTACCCCGAAGTATGGATTGTGGTATTCTAAGGGTAGTGATTGCTCGTTGGTAGGTTACTCCGATTCCGACTTTGCCGGGTGCAAATCGGATAGGAAAAGCACTAGTGGTACATGTCATTTGTTTTCAAACTCCTTGGTTAGTTGGCATAGCAAGAAACAAGTTTCAGTTGCTTTATCAACGGCCGAGGCGGAATACGTTGCCGCTGGTAGTTGTTGTGCTCAAATTCTGTGGATTAAGCAACAACTACTAGATTTCAATCTTAAACTTGAACGTATTCCTATCCTATGTGACAACACTAGCGCTATTAACCTTACCAAAAATCCCGTATTACACTCTCGCACTAAACATATAGAAATTCGACACCATTTTCTTAGGGACCATGTTGAGAAAGGTGATGTTGTATTTGAACACGTTGACACTAAAAACCAACTAGCGGACATTTTCACAAAGCCGCTAGCAACGGAACCTTTCTTTCATATCCGCCGAGAACTTGGCATCCTCGACATTTCGGAACGGGAATAATATTTGCTGATATTATCTTATTGCATTCAAATAATCATGCTGTTGTACTTCTAACAATTTGATATTCGTGTAAGTATAAGTATGTTGTGTATCAAGCAAATCAGGCATCAAGGTGATATTGTTCTTTCTCTCTCTCTTTGTTTGATAATCCTGTTGATCTCAAATCATATCGCTTATACTACGCTAAATTTGTATGACATCTACTGCATATGTATATAGATTTTTTTTCTTATATGTCATGACATCATTTTTGCATAGCATGTACCTCTGAATATGGTAAACAAGGTGGTTTGTCAAGAGTCGAACAAGCTGAAGTGCATCTCATCCATATACTAGGTCACGGCATTAAAATTAACTGGCCGTACTATATTACAAGCCGGATGTATGAACTAAGAGACTCCAAGCGAGGCACCGCGCTCGCCTATGGCTCATTCATTCAGGAAGCTTTAAACTCTGCAGGTATCAATTACCCGTCTTTTCCGTATACTCCAATTTCTTCCGATAAAGAGTTCAGTTCAAAGGTCTTTGCTATGATGGGATATGTGTGGGATCAGTCGCTCAAAAAGTACAGATTTTATCGGCGCTCAACCATGGCTGCAGCTGCCTCCTCGAGTGAAGAAAGTGCTGATGAGTCAGAGGGTGGAGAAGATGAAGAAGCAGAAGGAAGCTCAAGTGAAGATGAAGACAATCAAGGTGACAATGCAGGAGAGGCACAAGAAACCGCTGATGAGACTCAGCTGGACCACGATATTAATGAAGGTCATCAACCATACGTGCCTTCTGAAAACTATCAACAAACATATCAAGATGACAATCAACACAATAACTGGTCTGCCTACTCAAACCAACAGGAAAATGAGGATGAGGAGAATAACCAAGGCTGGGGTGAATGGCAATACACCGGGTGGACCACCCTTGGCAAATTCTATCAGCCGTATCAACCAAGCACTGCAGACCCACCTTCTCCTCAACAACCGTCAAACAATTCGGAGATTTTAGAAATGATGCAGTCGATGCAGTTGGAACAGCGAAATTTTATGACCAATATGCAGGAACAACAGCAAAAATTCATGAGGGATCAAAATGAAAGAATGGCACAAATTCGTTCTGAACTGCATAACCAAAATGAACGGATCAGTGGAATGTCGAATCAGCTGGACGCTCGATTCGAGACTCTAACTCACTGTCATCAAGCTGAAGAGCGCGCCATTGTTGACAGTCTTGACTTTTTGAATAACATCACAGAAGAATTTACTGATCTAGCTCATCCCCAACGCCATCCTCATTACTATGACAGGCGTGGTCGTGGTCGCGGACGTGGACGGGGCTATTAGCATGCGCTCATATGTCATTTGTTGTTTCCTGTTTTGGCTTGCATTCATTTTGTTTGTTGTGTTTTGCTTTTCTGCCCAAACTCACTATGATTGTTGCTTACTTCTATGTTGCTATCATGACATTTTTGTGGTTCTGTAATCTATTAACTGTTATCTCCATCATATGTATAACTGTTGTTTACTTCTCATCTGTTGGTATCTCATTTATGCATGATTCAATGTGTTGTTATTGTGTCACGAGTTTACCTCTTTTTGATGTTGTCAAAGGGGGAGAACCGAGCAGTAGATGATTACGACCGCTATAATTGTAAAAGAAAGGGGGAGCATACCTATACCTATCACGTGTTGCGTAACAGTAGGTTGCCATCATCAAAAAGGGGGAGAATGTGAAGGCAAAGTATCTACCAACACAAGCGTGCCTCTGGTTTTTGATGATGACAACTTGCTAAGAGATATCCTTCTTTCGTTTAAATCATTCACGCTACTTATGATTCAATTTTTACAATGACGTAATGCACAAAAAGCTGTAGAAATTTATGTTTTTGCAGATTTTTGAACCATGAGCCGACCATACCGTCAGCACACAGTTTCATTCAGTTCACACGGCTCAGCGCATGAAGGTCATGCGTCGACCGTTAACTTGGCGCATGCAGGTTTAAGAATCACACGGCTCAGCGCATGAAGATCATGCGTCGACCGCTGACTCGGCGCATGACAGTTTGAGTGTCACACGGCTCAGCGCACGCCGACCCTATGGTCGACCGTTCGCGCGCAGAAACAGAAATTCTGCTATGTTTCATTGATCTGTCAACTGTCTGTTTTGTATATTACTATAAATAGCTGTCTTTTCAATCTTAACAACTAACATTTTTGAAAGCATTGTGAGAAAGTGTTCAGGTCAAGAAACGTGAAAGAGGTGCATCAGTGTTCTTCATCTTCATCGTTCAATCAACTCACAAATCCTCAAATTACAGATAATCAATTTTTTTGCTGCGGTTTGTGGTTTGCTCGACGGTGATAAGGTTCGAACGCGTGATTGAAGATCCGGTTCGAGTGGAAGCTGGTGCAGGTGTTTCTTGGGAGAAAACCTTTGAGGTTTTACCTATCAAGACTACAGGTTTTGAAGGCTTTTGTTACGGAATCGTCGGTTCAACAATCAAGCGAGTGCGAAGGTGATTGATTAGCGGAAGGTTGATCAATCTAGTAGCTAGGGCGTTGAAAGGTTGAAGACGTTCCGGGTTCAATTTGGGTGTGTCTAAGATCAGCCGTGCCGAAGGTTTGATCAACGGAAGAGTTGTCAATAAGGTGGCTGCAATCGGAGGTCATTCACATCAAATTGGAGGACTTGATTCATCTTGAATCAAGGGGCAAGAAGTGGTAGAAATTATCAGCAACATTAAGATTGTTTGTATCAATTGTCTATCGATTCTTGTGTATAACTGTTCTACCAAACAGGTGATATCTATTCAATACATATCTCAATTCTCATTGTAGAATTGAGGGCAGACGTACCCCAACGCGAGGACGACTGGGGGAACTGCCTCATCAAATCTTGTGTTCCTTTATTTTCTGCATTTTCAATTACAGCTTAAAAATTAAGTGATTCTAGAATAAGTGATTTTGTCAAATTGTAGTATTGATTGAGTGAGTTGGTGAAACACTGTTTTTTAACTACTAAGTACAATAGAAATACTGTACTAAGGCTTTTTCAATCACTCATTCAACACAAATATCATTTAAGGTATTTGTGCACACCAACTGTTCGACAAAAGTGCTGAACTAAAATTGCCTTAATTTTGCTGCTAGTTTTGGTGTAATTTTTGATCATTGGAATAAGGAAATAGTACGAGTGAATCACATCTGAGTTTTGCATAAAAGTGTGTAGTGATTTACTATCCGTTATCGTCTTAAATTCATCTGCTTGACGCATATCCGGCTCTCCAATAGTTGTTCGTTTTAGACTATATTTTCCAAGGCCGCTTCCGCATTTGAAAACAATTTTGAAAACCAATTTTATTGGTAGCGCCACTCAAATTTTTAAAAGGGATCTATTCAACCCCCCCTTCTAGATCCGTGCCTTAGTCTAACAGAATCAACTAGCGGATATTTTTACTAAGCCGCTAGCCACCGAACCTTTCTTTCATATTCGCCGAGAACTCGGTATTCTCGACATTTCGGAACGGGAGTCATAATTTACTCATTTCAGCTTATTTCATTCACATCTATATTTTGTACTTCTAACAAGTTTGATGTTTTTGCAAGTACAAGTATGGTGTTTATCAAGCTTATCCGGCATTGAGGTGATATTGTTCCTCTTCCCTCTCTTTCTATACATACAAGTGTTATTTGTGATCTCAAAGTAAAATATATTAACTATGGTGCATATGTGAATCATCTGTTGTGTATCTAAATTGCTTGATTGAACATTTTTGTTGTGGCACTATTGTCTGCATTCATTAATCATCATGTAATATGAAACCAGGCAAAATTCTGCATTTTCAGGTCTTGAGTCGACCATACCAGAACATAGGTCGACGGCTCGCTGAAAAATTCAGTTTTTCTGGCTGTTCGTTTTAGTCTCCTCATAAATGGTAGTTACATGCATCCACTCATCTTCCTAGGGAGTTGCATCTATTCTCTCCACTACTTTTTTCTGTCTCTTCCACTTTCCAACAAACCCTAGATTTTCTCTTAAAAAGGGTGAAATTATTGGTCTAAACCCACAGCAAAAACCTCTCATTTCAGAATTCTCCAACTTCTCATTATCCACCAAAAATCTCTACCCATGGCTTCATCTTCTCACAGACCCACTAAAAAGAGGTCAAGAGGGTCAACTTCTGCTTCAATACCCATTACCCTCGAATCTCTTGTTCATCCATCTCTCCGAGAGAACTTCAACAAGAACATTGGTCGAAGAAAGGTTGTACGACAACATGCATTCTATGAACTTGTCGCCGAACGCATGCATCTTGGAGAAATCATGACCTATCTCACATATCACGGCATTGAGAGATTTCTTGAATGCAATGCCAAGTACAGTGAATACCTGGTACGTATTTTCTATACTGGTCTCAATGATAAATTTCATGGTGAAAACTTCCACTCTGTTATAGGACCCACTCAGGTATCTCTAAATTCTGAAATTTGGACCAAATATTTTGATATGACTGTTGAGGAAAATGAACCTCCTCTGGCTGAAGTAACTGATTCACGCACTATTGAAGGTTATGAGTTCAAAACTGCTCTGAATGGTATGCTTAAGCGACCCTATCCTGACCATATTGTGAACAGTGCTGCTTTCCCACGATCTGTCACTTCAGGTAAACTCAAAACTTCAGCAAGAATTCTTCAATGGATTGTGGCGCACATTCTGCGGCCCAAACAGGGTGGATTATCGAGGGTGGAATAGGCTGAAGTTCATCTCATACATATTCTGGGTCACGGCATCAAAATCAACTGGCCGTATTACATTACGAGTCGTATGTATGAGTTACGTAACTCCAAACGAAGTACGGAACTTACCTATGGATCCTTCATCCAAGAAGTCCTGAATTCTGCAAATGTGAACTACCCCTCCTTTGCATACACTTCCATTTCCGCTGACAAAGAATTTAGTCCAAAAGTTTTCTCAATGATGGGATACGTCTGGATTCGTAAATACCAGAAATACAAGTTCTATCGCCGCGCAAATACGCCTCAGTCAGAATCATCGAGTGAAGCGAGTGCAGATGAGTCCGAAGGTGAAGAGAATGATGCAAGTGCAGATGGTTCAGATGAAAGTGAAGAAGACCAAGAACAGGATACACAGGCTGCTGACACAATGCAACCAGACCAAACTGATCATATAGAGCGTCAAACATATGAGCCTCCAGACAACTATCAAGAGCCGCCACCAAGTTTCAACCTCAACTATCAAGAGCCGCCACCAAATTCCAATCTCAATAATGACTGAACTCTTACACGGGTCAACAAGAAACTGACAGTGAGGAAAACAACCAAGGCTGGGGTGAATGGCAATACACTGGGTGGACCATACTTGGGAGATTCTATCAGCCCTATCAATATAGCTCTGAGGCACCTCCATCTCCTCAACAGCCATCCAACAACTCCGACATTCTGGAAATGATGCAGTCCATGCAATTAGACCAACGTAATTTCATGACCACTATGCAGGAACAACAACAGAACTTTATGAGAAGTCAGGATGAACGGATGGCACAAGTTCGCTCTGAGCTGCAAACTCAAAATGAACGGATCAGTGGAATCTCCACACAGCTGGATGCTCGCTTTGAGATTCTCGTTCACTCCCATCAAGCTGAAGAACGGGCAATTACTGAGAGTCTGGATTTCCTGAACAACATCACTGAAGAATTCACTGACTTAGCTCATCCTCAACGTCACCCCTATTTCTATGAGAGGCGTGGCCGTGGTCGTGGACGTGGACGGGGTTATTAGCTTGTGTTCGCCGTATTATGCTTTCATTTACTGTTTTGAGTTCATGCATCATAGTCTCTTTCGTTATTTTTTTTTGCAAACTTTGTTATGGTGTTTGGTTTAATTCCCAATTTCTGTCCAGACTTTATGTGCTACTACTTTATGTTTCGTATCAATCTTATGTATTAATCTTGGTGTATGCTTAATTATCATCTGTTGGCTATTGTATTGGCTTTTCTCTTGATTTCATGTTTGTTATATTGGTAATCCGTCAAGACTTTATACCTCTCGTTTTCTTTTTGATGTTGTCAAAGGGGGAGGAAAGCGTCAACCACCACAACTGCTTTGACTGAAAAAGAAAGGGGGAGAGCGTAGACATCGCATGTTGTGTTCAACAGGTTATCATCATCAAAAAGGGGGAGAATGTGAGGGCAAGCTGTCTCACAATACAGGCCTCCGAGTTTTTCGATGATGACAAAACAAATTAGAAGCATCATGCTATATCTCTGTTTTCATTGCTATACCTCTTGTTTCGGTGTTAAATCGTTATACCCTAATATGTGTCATTACTGAATGTAGCAGGATATGCAAAATGGAAAAAGCTGTAAATTTTGCAGGTTTCTAAGCAGTGAGTCGACCATACAGTCGGCGCATGAAGCCTGGCATTTCTCACGGCTCAGCGCATGGAAGCTATGCGTCGACCGTACAGTCGGCGCATGAGTGTTTTGATTTTCCACGGTTCAGCGCATAAAGACATGCGTCGACCGTGCCACTCAGCGCATGGTGCTGAGGATTTCCCACGGGTCAGCGCACGCCGACCCTATGGTCGACCGCTCGCGCGATGTGCTGTTTTTCTTGCTGTGTTTAAAAATCTGTTTTGTTGGCTGTTTTGGTTATTACTATAAATAGAGTTTTGTTCATTTTTTTTTACAACTAACAATTGAAATCTTGAGTAAATTGTCAGGGCAAGAAACGTGAAATAGGTGCAACAAATTTCTTCATCTTCATCCCTCACACAACACACAAATCCACAAATATACACAATCATTTTTGCTGTGATTAGTGTCTTGTTCAAAGGGTGATAAGGTTCGAACGCGTTGATTGAAGATCCGGTTCGAGTGGAAATTGGGGCAGGTGTTTCTTGCAGAAAACCTTGAGGGTTTTACCCATCAAGACTAGAAGGTTTTGAGGGTTTTTGTCACAGAATAGTTCGTTCAACATTCAAGCAGGTGCGAAGGTAATTGATCAACGGAAGGTTCATCAATTTAGTAGCAAGGGCGTTGAAGTGTTGAAGACTTTCCGGGTTTGATTTGTTGGTGTCTAAGATCAGCCGAGCCGAAGGTTTGAACAACGGAAGGTTTTTCATTAAGGTGGCTGGAACCGGAGGTCATTCACAACAAATTGAAGGGCTTGATTCATCTTGAATCAAGGTGCAAGAAGAGATAGCAAGTATCAACAACATTTGAGATTGTTTGTATCATTGTCTATCAACTCTTGTGTAAACTGTTCATTCCAACAGGTGATATATATTCAATATAATCTCAATTCTAATTTTAGAATTAAGGGCAGACGTACCCCGAAGCGAGGACGACGGGGGAACTGCCTCATCAAATCGTGTGTTCTTCATTTTCTGTCATTTTCAATTCAGCTTATAAAATAAGTGATTCTAGCTTAAGTGATTATTGTCAAACTGTGATACTAATTGAGTAAGGTGTTGAAACTCTGTTTTAACTACTAAGTACAATAAGAATATTGTACTAAGGCATTTCCAATCTCTTACTCAACATAAATATCCTTTGTGATATTTGTGCACACAAACTGTTCGACAAAAGTCCTGAACTAAAATTGTCTTATTTTGCTTCTAGTTTTTGTGTGCTCTGTTTTTCATTGGAACTAGGTAACCTTGCAAATTGAAGTAAATAATTGATAAGCATAGTTTGTGTTGTGATTTTATTTTTTCCGAATTGTCATAAATCCATAGGCTTACGTATATCCGGTTTTCCAATAACCGTTCGTTTTAGACTATAATTTTCCTCGGCCGCTTCCGCACTTAAAAAATTTTAAAAACCAATTTTAAATTGGTAGCGCCGACTCAAATTTTAATCGGGGATCTATTCGACCCCCCCTTCTAGATCCGTGCCATAATCTAACAGAAACAACCGTGCTTCAGTTAGGAATTTTGAGGGTTGTAACGTGGTCGGGTTCGCGGTTTGATAAAGAAAGGATATAAGGCTCAAAGTTTTTTTTAAACCACCCATTCTCCTTGATGTTCTCCAATCCTATGTTCAGCTAATTCGACACAAGTGCTCGCCTTTCAAAGATTATTGAATGGCAGGAGTGATGGTTATGGAACCCACGAGGTTTCCGGAGTGACAGTCACCCCTTTTGTCTTTGGCGTCTGTAATCACACGACTTTTTCTTGTTCAAGGATTTTTATTTTGTAATCTTTTTCGCTTTTCTATTTTCATTCTTTTATTTGTTTTTCCCTAATTTTTGTCTGGACTGATCTTTTTCGCAAAAAAAATGACATGATAAAAGTGATCCCAAGATTGCTAGCTTGGAGGATGTCTTCCTATTTGAACCACTGGCAAGAGGAGGTGACCCTTGAAGTCTTTGAACTCAAACAGATGAGAGGTTGACGTTCACAACCAAATTTTCTTCTGGAAAGGATATCTACTCTTTGTCTATCAACAGTTGCACTTTGTCTTGAAAGGATTTGCAATATTCAATTAAGTGCCCCGTGGATCCTTCATGATATCCATATTGAACAATGGGATCATGCCCAGGAGGGTATGGCTCTGGAAACGGCTTGAGAGTCTTGAGTTCCACCAATGAGTTTTGAATTAGATGTGACAGAAGCTGACTATACGACATAGGAACTAGATGAAGAGGAGCATTCCTTCTTTCCAAATTGTTGTGAGGGCTATTCTGATTTTGGCGCTGATAGTTTTGTTGTTGAGGAATATAAGGTTGCTGGTACCGAACCGACTCTTGAGCAACAGTTAGAACAGATACAACATTTGTTTCTCCTTCCTTTCTCTTGGGGAACCCAACATAAGGCTTCTTTGCATCTTCGGAAGAATCAAAAGCAAATTGAATCTTTCCCATTTTGATACCGCTTTCGACTCCTTCTCCTACCATCATAAGATTAGAAAAACCCGTTGATATACAACCTATCAGCTTCTCATAATACACTCCAGGAAATATGGCTATAAACATGTCAATCAATTGTCTCTCCACCATGGGAGGTTGCACCCTCGCTGATAATTCCCGCCACCTCTGGGCGTACTCTTTAAAGCTCTCGTTGTTTTTCTGCGATAAACTCTAAAATTACACCTTGTTTGGTGCCATATCACTATTATACTGATAGTGGCAAACAAAGGCCTCGGCCAAGTCTCTCCAGCTACAAATATGGGTTCTCTCAAGCCTCATATACCATTTCAAAGACTCTTCTGCCAGACTGTCTTGGAAAAAGTGCATTAATAGCTTTTCATCATCGGAGTACGCAAACATCTTTCTGAAATACGTCTGGAGATGTACTTTAGGACAAGTCGTCCCTTTGTACTTGTCGAAATCTGGTACCTTGAACTTCGGGGGAATCTTGACCCCTGACACAAGTCCCAAATCTAACATGTCGAGACTCAGAAAGTTCTGATTCTCATAAGACTTCATTTTCTCTTCGATTAGTTTAAACCTTCTGTCAGCTTTAATTGGTAAATCACCCTCCATACCTTTCATAGAAAAGATGTCATTCTGGTGATCTTCTCAATGAAGACCAGCAGCCTCGTGCACAGCGCACACACTTCCACCAGTAACATTACCATTTTCATTCACAGCACCTCCGCCCGAAGGTATGATAACAGTAGCAATACCCTGTGGAACAGACCCACTAACCGGTGGAGGAATAAGTACACCAGATCCTCCATGCAAAATGCCCTTTTCATCCACCCGTTCTTTTAGCGATTGGACCAGAGTTCTTAACTGTTCCTCCCGTTGGCAACATTCTGCATCAGCTCCATAAATTGGGCCATGCAAGCTCTGACTTCTTGGAGCTCGTCCTGAACCTGGTCCATAATCTTTTACTGAACTTCTCAATCCTGTTACTAAAGAAAACCAAGCTGAGATAAGAACAAAACGCCACTGCAAACACCTGCGATGCAAATGAAATGCAAATTCCATGTTCGACTATTTCTAAGGAATCTTCCTACTTTGATTCAAGTTTTACACAGACGATTCACAAGAAAAAGATTGAATTCTCAAGCGCAAGTCTCAAAGTTAAGATCCTTGAAAATACAAGAACATGTATGTCAAAATGCAAACATGTTATGATGATATGGATGCAGAGACATGGGATCAAGGCTTCCACAAAGCTCTAGATAATTGTTGTGTTGCTGACTTAATGAGTTTATAAGTATGCTCTTATGAGAAAATACTGAATTTCCAGAATACCCGAATAATGAAAATACCAGGCTGAGAAGTTCACACTGACAAGAAATCTAGAATACTAGATTGGTTGAAAGTCAAGGTTTCCTGCAAAAACCCATCCCCTCTCCCATGTGGGTTCTAGTCTTGGACGACACAACATCCTATGCGGGTCATCAGCATCACAGACTTTCAGATCAAAAAACGAAGATACGTTCACCATTTCTGGTTTGGCATCATGGTCAATCAAGGAGGTCTCAACTGACTTCCCAATGAACAGTCTCCAGAGTTGTTAGTTTTTCTAAGTCAATACTCCTTCAATTGCACCAAACACACATGATAGAGTATATCCAAAGAAAATCCTCATCTGGACGTGAATTTCACGTGAGCTATTATGTGGCCAGATGCCACACAAGCTCCTGTTACTCTCCACACTAATCCTATATGTATACTCAAGCCTGGGTATTGGGCTTATCTCTCATAGAACAACCCACCCAACAGCACGATGACATCAGCATAATATGATAACAATAAAATGCAAATGCAATAATATACAATAGGTAATGTACATAAAGTAAATAACTGCACAAAAGTAAACACCCAAGGATACAAAATAGATAAGCTCTAGGATCGACTCGCATAGGGAACCACATGTCCCCAGCAGAGTTGTCAACTGTCGCAACTGCGAAAAACACCCGGCGGAAAGACAGAAGAGTCGCCGCCGAACATTATTTATCCCAAAGAGAGTGAAAGGAAATGATCGAAGAAAACGTAAAAGAAAGGAGAAGACAAGGTCATTGCAACCAAATCTTGGGTTCGAGAGTCAGTTACGCAAGGGAAAGGTATCAGCACCCCTCACATCCGTTGTACTCAATGGGATCCATGCTTGTTGTCTAATCAAAGGGTGTGTTTATCTAAAAGATACTTCTAAACAGAAACAAGAACAAAAGAAAAAGATACTCGATATGACATCGTCGCCCTATGCCTATGTATTCCCTCATGCAATGGGAAAGTTAGAGTCAACGTAGTTCGGAAAACTACGGGTGATGAGGGAAGGTTGCTTGCCAAGACATCACCATTTTGTACCTACGTATCCTCATCTAGTATGAGAAATCAGAGAAAACACAGTTCGAGTAAAGAGGAAACCACAGGTTGGTTATGTGTTTTTTATGAGCGACATTAAGTTCTCATTCCAGCAGTTAGGGTTGATGCATCTTTGTGATAGAACGAAAAAGTAACGTATTCTTTTCTGAAAATGATTTGAAACACAATCTCAAAGGATAAAAATGTTTGACTTTTGTTTGTGAGTTTTAGTGAAGTGATTTAAATTTGTTTGGGGTTCATGTTGCACTAAAGACTATGACACAAGAATGAATGCGTCGCATATCGCCCCCAGACGAGACGTACACTAAACACTCTAGACAAGCGAGAGGAGACCCCTCACTCATCATTTCCCATGTGCTTAAGGCTCGTAGCATACAATGTTCGTCTTCCTTATTAATTGTTTTGAAAGTGTTTTGAGAGGAGAAGATAGACGCACGAAAGTTCTAAGGGAAACTTGGTCCTAACATTGTCATGCAAAGTGGCCCTAAGGTCGGGATGCGAAAGGAGATTTTATCCTAATGTTAGCATACAAGAGATGGACCTAATGTTAAGGTTAAAAGGGACTAGCCTACTTGTTATCATGCATAGATTACACTCTTAGTGTCTATCCTACTCCAAATTTAATCGGAAATTAAATTGGAATAAGATTCCTAAGGGAACATGCAAAGGCAAAGCAAAAAGCAAGAAAGCAAGGTAAAAACAACAGCTACAACAATGCTTCCTACACAAAACATCAGTAAAATCCAGTAAGGCAGCACAATAGCATTTAACAACTACTAATTCAACATAAAAGTAGGTCTAAAAGGTAGGCAGCAAGCAAGCAAGGCAAAGACAACATGCAAATCCAGAATAATAATAGCTGTAGAAAGCAAGGCAGCAAGCATGTGTGAATGCGATCAATCAAAAGTAAACATCAATAATAAACAAGCATCATGCAAGTATAAACATGCATCGACAATCAAACACAAATGATCAACAACATTGCATCAATAACAAATCAACAAGATCATCATGCTTTTCAATTCAAATCAACAATTAAACGATCAAACGAACATGTAACAAACAGAATCGGAAGCAAACGCAAACATACATCACAATTTCAACAAGATAATCATCAATGGTAATCAATTAACATGACACAAGCAAGCAAAGCATATGATTATCATATTAATCAAGCAACATGAACATGTTAAGCATTTAAACGAAAACCGGAAGTTACGTGTCGAAGATTTCAAATCAAACATTCAAGAATGATGAAATAGGTAAAAAAAAAACACACCACATAAATTCATCACACCAATCCATGATGTTTAAGGGTGAAAAGAAGCCTAAACAATCAAGAAAATGCAAGAAAAATGCTAATTGTACCAGTGATAATCGATTACCAGGATCAGGTAATCAATTACCCCCTTTGAAAAATGTCCAGAAACAAAAATTAGGCAGGGTAATCGATTACCACATTCAGGTAACTAATTACCACTGTGACAGAGGCCAAAAATCAGCTTCCAAAATTACTTTTCAGCAGCAAACAACTCATCCAATCATCCACATGAATAAGTAATCAATTTTGCACGAATTTAACACCAAAAATCAGTGATCAAACATTAATTAAACTTGATCAAACATTGAGATCACAAATCACAAAGACCAAATCCAAACAAATGGATCAAAATGCAGTAAAAACCATGGATCTACATTGTGATTATTCAAATAAGCTCAAAACAGAATTGGATCTAGAATTAACCAACCTTCAAAGCTGAGATTTGTTTTGGTAAGTGTTGATTCACTGCAAATTGATAAATTCAAGCTTGAAACCCAAAGAATCTTCAAGATCCAAGAGCTTCCTTATAGTAGAAGTGAAGAACAAGCAAAATCAAGCCAAAATCTATCCAAGAATCACTTCAAATCTTGCTTTCAAAATCAGATCTAAATCTAAACAAAAATTAAGTGATTAATTGAAGATAATGAAGATGAATGAATGAGGTTTAGGTCTAGAATTCAATGATTCCAATGAAGAATCAATGAAATCTAGTGAAAAGAGTTTTAATGGAGGTTTCGGGATTAAAAAGTTGAGAGAAAATTGAGAGCAAATTCTCAAGAATGAGTGTGAAATCTGAAAATCAAGGTCATTGTTGAGGTTTGGAGCAAATTCACTTAAACAGGCTCTTGGTTAGGAGTAAAATTATGGTTTTGAATATGGGTTAGTGTTTGGAATGGAAATTAGGAGTGCAATTAGGAATGAAGTGTTTGAAATTTGGAGGGAAATGGTGAAAACTTATCAATTCTAGATCCTTCCAATAATGCACATGTGAAATAAAGGGTTGAAAATGACTGAAAGTTCTACGGTGCTAAAAATTCAATAGCCATATGTGGTAACCGATTACCACATTCAAAAATTGCCAATTTTGGCACCATGTGGAGGGAAACTTGTGTAATCATTCGCTGCCATCTGTTTTGAGCTCTGTTAATCCTCTGAAACTTGCCCTTGGATATTGTAACGTTGAAAATTCCTGAGATATCCTATGACATGTCTCTTGTGCTGAAAATAACCTACTGAGTAAAATAAAATTGGCCACTCAACTGTTGGAAAAAATAAATGACAGCGCCTCTGAAGCTCGCTATTTAAACTCTTACAATAAAAGAGAGCCCTAAGCCCCAAAAACACCTTTATCCGATGTATCGAGAACCAACGTTAGGATATGCGGAAATGTAAAATACAAAGAAACATACGCCAGTAGGTCAAGAAATGATGAGGCAAATTTTGGAGTGCTACACTATATTGAAAAACAAGGGTGATTTGTGTTGAGAGACAAATGTGAGTTCTAAGTCCCACATTACTTAGAAAAGTGGAGGTTGACCATTTTATATGTGTGAGGATCCATACACCTATGTGGTGTCTCTTTCACTTATTTAGGTGAGTCCTTAACCTTTAGGTAAGTGTTTGGCCCAATGTGAATGCTTCCCCCTCCTGATTACCCATCAGTGGTATCAGAGCCCAGTTCAAGTAAGGGACTGCCTCCTTGTGTCGAAATTTTTCCTGACAAGGTGGTCAGGCGGCGTGTCCTATTGAAGTGCCCCTGACGAGATAAGGGTGTCTCTCAATGGCGGTAAAAGTATGTGGATGAAAGAACTTCCCCTTAAGGGGGAGCATAGAGGATGAACTCACACTTGAGGAGGAGATTGTTGGGGAAAATGTGAGTTGTATGGAGAAATAAGTGTGAGTTCTAAGTCCCACATTGCTTAGAAAAGTGGAGGTTAAACACTTTATAAGTAAGATGAACCAAACACATAATACCTTGAGGTTTTTGGTGCATATGTGGTGTCTCTCTCACTTGTTTGGGTGAGTCTTTAAACTTTATGTGAGTGTTTGACCTAATGTGTATGCTTCCTTCTCATGATGACCCGACAGTTGTATCAGAGCCCGATTCGAGTAAAGGACCGGTTCCTTATGTCTAAAGTCTTCCTGACATAAGGCGGCGTGTTTCCTTGAAGTGCTCCTAATGAGATAAGGTTGTCTCTCAATGGCGGTACAAGCATCTGGATGAAAGAGCTTCCGCTTGAGGGGGAGCATAGTGGATGGACTCACACTTGAGGGGGAGATTATTGAGAAACAAGAGTGATTTGTATTAAGAAACAAGCGCGGGTTCTAAGTCCCACGTTTCTTAGAAAAGCGGAGGTTGAACATTTTATAAGTGATAGAATTCATGCACATATCATCTTATGGTTTTGGGTGAACACGTGGTGTCTCTGTCACTTGTTTGGGTGAGTCTTTGACCTTTAGGTAAGTGTTTGACCCGATTTGAGTGCTTCTCCATCATGACGACCCATCAATTTGTTGATTAAGAAATTAAGAGTATTTCTTAATCTCTTTGTGTTCATTCATAACCATAAGCATGTTATCCTATTGCATAAGGGGAAATTTTGGATCTATTTGGTATTTAAACTATCTTTCACTATGATGGTTTAAAGACAAGAGATCTTCATATCTACTGATTAAAGATGTTTTAATAGGGGTATTTGTTATACCCTTAAATTTACCCATGTTTTTCATTCGCGTCAGTATAGCAAAATCATTTTATTTTTTCAGGCATTCTTTCACTCAAAAGCATTTTCAGGGTTCAGATGAAAAGTCAAGAGCTCTGACATTTCATCTGGTCTTAATGATATTCATTCAGTCATTTTGTTTGATTAAGAAGTCAAAAGGCATGATTTCTTAGTCATAGTGCGTCGTTCAATCTATTGCATCGTGTTTTAGAGGTCCAAAGGGTGGCAATCACGAGTGTTGTCGTCATTTGAATCTTCGTAGGGTTTAATTGTAATAGAGAAGTAAATGGTCCAAGGGCGATTTATTTGAATCTAATTGTATATTCATAATTATTCAATTAGTAATTTAATGTATTTACTAGACATATGCATTTTAAACTTATTATAGCATGCATTCGATTCCGTATAACGCTTAAAATATCAACTAGAATAATTTTTTGAATCTACAAACAGACCATTCAAACTGTTTCTCAACAGTATGCAAAATTATCAAGTCAAAAACTTCAAAATCGAGCTTACAGACGTCAGTATTCTTAATCTACAGTTTGCGTAGTTTAACCTAGTGTGCTTGTTTTAATTTTTTTAATACTTTTTCGATTGCATTTTTGTCCGCCTGAGCTTTTTAACCAATCAAAAAATTTATGTGTGTGTGAGTTATCTTAGTATTTTAGGATTTACTTGGTAGAGATTCTTGTTATGGCAAGAGACCAGTGTTTATCAACGATAACCTCGTAAGTTCCTTTTGACTCAATTTATGAAACAAAGGCCACAAAGTTACATATCTTGATAAGGGAGTGTCGAGTTGTAACTCCCTTGGAAATATCTCCAATGACATTCCGAATATGATGGTCTTTGGTTGTCCTCCGTTCTCTTGGAATATCTTGATAATCTACACGAGTTTCCTTATTTAAATCTTGATTTGAAACTTGATCTTGATTTCCAAAATACCTTCACAGTTAACCACCTTTACTTTTAGAAGTTTTGAGTTAGTTTCATCAAAAATAACGTGATCAAATTCTTCTATAATCAGGGTTCTTTTGTTAAAGACTCTAAAAGTTTTACTTGAAATGGATTATCATATGAATATACTTTCTTCTGCTTTTGTGTCATATTTTCTGAGATTTCCTGTGTGTTATTAAGGATAAAACACTTGCACTCAAAGACATGTAAATAAGAAATATTTGACTTTCTACTTTTATATATACATAATGCTTAATCAATATAAAAATTAAAAATGGACTAATAAGTTAGTAAAATAACTTACTGATATATTAAATTTTAAAATTTTTACATGAAAATGTAAAATGTGCTTATCTTTTCATTTAAATTATTTTGACTTTGCCCTGAATCAAATAACACAGTAAATTTTTATTTAGAAATGAATGTGTTATATATCATGTTTTAAATCAGCCTGATTGTCGTTTAGATAGGTAGATTTTCATGTAAGAATGAATGTATTATATATAATGCTTTAGAACACCGTGATTATGGTTTAGATTTCCAATCCAAAAACTCTCATTTTTGATGGTTGGTGATAATTTAACGGGTTTGATACTTATCTTCTCTCTTATCTTAGTTGGAATATTCATATCTTATAGATTGCATTTCAAATCTAATAGGAGAGATTTGATAAAGAACAAGATGAATTGCAAATTTGTTATAACAATTTGGGTTTTCCACGTATTCTGAATTAATTATTTTTTTGAATTAAAATATTTTATAAAAAAAATTGATTATATAATTTAATTTTTTTCTTTAATAATAAACTAGAGACAATGAGAAAAAAACCAAATTGAAAATATATATATATATATATATATATATATATATATATATATATATATATATATATATATATATATATATATATATATATATATATATATATATATATATATATATATATATATATATATATATATATATATATATATATAATATTAAATAAAATAACTAATAAAACTAATCATTTTAAATGATACAAATATAGAATTAACCTTTTTATAATTTTAATTAGTTAAATATTTTAAATATATATAACTTTATTTTATTTTTATAATTAAAAAAATGAAATGTATTATAATACTATTTTTTTATTTTTTTATTTTTAAAAATAATAATTACATTTATTAAAAAAATTAAAATTATATCATTACATTTATTAAAAAAAAAGTAAAAATATATGATTATAAGTTTTAAAAAAAAATTTAAGATTGTTGTCGTTGATTTGAACATTGATGGGAGATGATAGAGCCGGTTGCAACTTATGGTGGTTGTTGAAAAGAACTTCATCCATCAGTAAAAATTATTTTTAAATTAAATCGAAGGTGGGATATTGTGTGATATAACAAAATATTGTGTAAGGATATAAAGTACAAAGTTATGTGAAATTCATAGTTTCCATAATTTATAAACTATCAAAATTGTAGTGGGAATGCATTTGATGTTAGAAGTTGAGAAAATGAAAGATTCGAAGAGATTGAAGTTTTTAAAAGTGGATGTTAGGTGATAAATTGGAGTAAATAGTTGAGATGAATTAAACTAAAATTGTTGTTGGGATGTTTAAAAGAATTGGAGTTGAAAATTAAACTAAAATTGTTGTGGTGATTGTATGTATAGATGAATTAAACGGAAATTGTTGTTGGAATGGGTGATGGGTGTTATTATATGATAGTTTTTGTATAAATTGGGGAGAATTAAAGCATGATTGTTGTGGTTGGGTGGGTTACATGTTATGAATTGGTTGTGGTGGAATTTGAGTGTGAACGGCATGTATAGACACATTTTTAATATGAAAAGTCTGTGCAAAGGAGATGAATTCATCCAAAGTGAAACATGTAGTATCATTAGTTGAAGCTTAAAAAAACCTCATAAACATGAGAATGCCAAAGTTTTTGGTCGTTTTGCACTACTAGAAATAGTCGATTTTCTTACAGAATTTTAGATAAATTTTCGTAGAAAATTTTCTACTGTTTTTTATTCTAGCTAAAACTTTTTGGATAATATTTTCGAGAGGAAGATCTGCAGAAATATATCAATGAAAATAAATCATCAGCTAATGTTCTTTTAAAATAATCCTCAGCTAATTTTTTTTTTAATTAACTTAAATATATTTTAGTTTTTTAAATTGAGACAATATAATTAGTTATGCAAGAGTGGTTTTCTCCAAAAGACCAATTATGTGCCAGAAATTAACAATAGATGAGCATTGAGACAAATAGAGACCAATAAACTAGGCTTTAATTAAAAAGAAACAATAAACAATGTGATCTTAAGTGCAAAACAATGAAGGAATAGTACAACTTAAAGTTTTATATTTAGAGATTCCAGAAATCAAATTTTATTTAAATTAAAAATACATTAATTGAACTTCAAAATCTGTCCACAATTAGGCTGAGAAAATAAGAGAAAATTAGTTGCATTCAAACCACTTTTCATAAAAAGCAATTCAAGCATTGAACTAAAATTACCATGGTTCAGCCAAACCAGCGACAGTGTTGACGGTTGGAAGACCCGGATGAGTTACAGTAAATGTGATGAATATATGATTTGAAATCATTCCTTGTACACACAAAATAAGAAATGAAATTCATACAACTTCTACTAAGATTTCTGATTTTTGTAATTTCTCAAACAATAGGAGTATGTTAACCTCAAATAGGAGTGAGAAAGAAAAGAAGTCATAAGTAAATATTTATGGAGGTTCCTCCATCTACCTAAGCTCTACTATCTCTACAATAATATACACTAGTAAATCAACAATTGCAATCTTAAATTAAAATTTGATTCTTAAAATAATACTCTAGAAGAAGTGATCGGGTTTCCAAGAGGTCATTAAAATTACTATTCATAAAATCATTTCTAAGATATGCAATTTCACTTAACAGATTTCCAAGAGTTCATAAAAATGATCACTACATCCATTTGTGGGAGAGTGTCTGTAATGAGCTGTGCTTCTGAGAACATCTCTGCTGAGATTGTTCTTCTATTACACTTTTAAAATTATAAATAAATCAAACTAGTTCCATGTTTTTAGGAATCCAACCAAATCAAGATAAAATTGTAATTGATAATAAATGAAGTTTCAGACACTAGAGGGTTAAACTATATTTAATTTTTTTCCCTTATGATGTTCTCAGTAATGTCACACATTACAACTTCGTTTATGTTCTTGTGCCTGAGAAGTTTCTCTTAAGAATATCATATTTTATCCATAACAGTTGATGATAGGGCAAATGAGTTGAACGAGAAAAACTTCTATTTAGAGATTAAAAAAAACTTTACATTCTTAATACATATGAATTAATTTATTTTTTAAAATATCAGCTATAAAAAAAATATTGATATTCCTAAATCAAAATTTTTTATTAAAATAAAAAATATAAATATATTTTCAAATTAATAGATATATTTATTTATTATTTCTTCTAATATTTTAAATTTATCTTTTTAAAAGAATTGTTTAAAATATATAACAATTATATCATAGAAATGGGAGCAAGATAGGACTTAGTATTATATTTAAATATATTCAAATATTTAATTACGTAATAGTTTTCCTTCGTAGGACCCTTATATCTGCATTGAGGCAAGATATTATTAGATATAATTATTTATTCAAGCAATATATTATACTATATATAAGTACGTAATTAATTTTTCTCAGCAAACTCTTCCTCCAATCTCTACGACTGGAATACTACATCAGCGGTTCTGACATTGTGGCAACATCATTCCACTTTGTTATAGCTGTGTATGTAGCGATTATTTTCCAATGGAGGTTTGGACTAAATGCTTGAATCCTAGAACTCTAATAGTTCCCTTGACATGAGTGAAATGAGTGAAATGAAATCAAGTCATATGACATGAGTGAAATGAAATCGAAAGACATAAAAACACCACCTCTTGTACTTGTAACATTCTGACTTAATTAGTCTTTTATTTAATTTATTATTTAATTTAATAGAGAGATACACTTAAATAATTATTTTTTGAATTATGATATGTTTAGTCGACAGTGGCATTTGTGATATTGCATGCTTATTTAATTAGTTTGGTGAGAACTAATTGACTATATAATTAAAATTAGTAGAACAAGAGGTGTTGGTTCAATTTTGTAAAATAAGGAAAATATATGGTAAAGGGGAAGAAGTTGAATGTTAGTTGAACAAATATCATAATTAAAAGGAATTATTAGAATATTATTTATTCAGAAAATTAGAGAAATTAGGATTTGGAGTGAGCCTTTTTATTAGTATGTGAAAACAAGAAGTTTGGAGAAACAAGAGTGGAGAGATAGGGCTTGGAAGAAGAATTCATAGGAATTTGCTTTTGCTGATTTTTGTTTGAATTACAAGGTAAGTGGAAGGATTCTTCATCTAAGGGCTCTTATATCATGAAAAGCTAGAAAGATTTCCTTTAACCTCTAATAGGCTTTTGTGTTTTCTCTATTTCTTGATGATGAGTACGATAGATGAATGTTTATGATGTTGTTTTGTCATGGATTGATGTGATAAATTGTGTATGTTGTTGTTGTGTTGTTTGGTCACTAGTGCAGAAATGACTTTTTACATCAGGCAAAAATGATATTTTACATCAGGTCTGGGTCCGATGTAAAGCCAAACGATGTAGTAAATCAAAGACATTTTACATCGGATTTTGACCCGATGTAAGAAATACACCAAGCACATCGGTTAAATTTTTAAGTCTGATGTGAAAAAAAAATATAATTGTAAATTTTAATTATAAAAGGGTGTTTTAACATCGGTTGTAAGGCAAAACCGATGTAAAAGGTAGACTTTTTACATCGGTTGTGTGGTTAACCCGATGTAAAAAGTACTGTAGTAAACAAAATAAAAATGTCAAACACGCGCCTGGTTAACTTTTTACATCGGTTCTCTTATTTGACCGATTTAAAAAGTCTTAGGTGACACTTTTAACATCGGTTATGTGGTTTACCCGATGTGAAAGGTGGTTTTTTACATCGGTTATTTCGTTCGCCCGATGTAAAATGTACTATTACAAGTATAAATTATTTGTCTATTTTTTAGTCGTTCCCTGTAACTTTTTTGGTACCTAATTTTTCATATTTTTCCAACATCACACAGACCATAATTAGGTCGCTATTTTTCATAGTTTCCCAACATCATATAGACCACATTTAGGTCGCTATTTTCATAGTTTTCCAACATCACATAGACCATATTTAGGCCGTTATTTTCATATTTTTCTCACAAATCTAATTTCATTGCACCAAATATCTAGTATACACATAATTGATTTACAAAAGTACTGATATAGGATATACACAAATGTACTAAATTATAAGGAGGTTTACACGATGGACCACTACAACAACAAAAAGCTTAACCTTTATATAACTTAAAGAAACATGTTGCCCAACGGAGTCGCAAATCATACAAATCATCTTTTATTAAATTCGTTGGGTCATCAAATACCTACAACACGTAAATAACAATAGAGTTATTCTTTGAAAATTCACATTAAGTTGCAAAACATAAAGTAAATAACAAATTAAAGTCATTTTTATTACCTTCATCCAAGAATTGGTTATATTGACAGAGACAATATCCAACATACTTTTCATCACATAATATCCACAATCATTAGAGTTAAGTTGTTTCCTTGTCTACAAATGAATGACATAATTAGTGAATACTTATATGATAAAATTAAATATATAATTATAATTTACACCACGCTTACATTGGGTTGAAGCCATGTAGCCTTTTTTCTATTCCCATTTTCCGTTTGATGAACCCCAAAAGCACTAATTCAGAAGAAAAAAAATTCATATAAAGCCACATAACATATGATATTACTTTTGTAACAAATTATGTATATAGGATGAAGTGAAAATAAAAGATAAACTTACCTTGTAACAATTTTCGTCATGGTTTGATTAAGTTCATGATGAAGTGAACAAAAGACGACCACCGTACTATCATTTGGACACATGACTATTAATTGTCAATGACCTCTGTACGTGTGTGTGGAAACACAAAAGTCACAATTTCATGTTACCAAAATTGAACTATATATGTTACCAAAATTAAAAAATAGAAAACATAATTTCATACAAACTTACCCATGAATAAATGGTAACAAGTGACACTCTCTCAGGTATGTATGTATGGTTAGTACTTAGATTACCAAACAGATTCATTCCATCAGTTAAAAGTCCAAGTCTAAGGTTTCTCGTCTCTTTGCCAAAATTTGGAAACAAATCATTTATTTTCTTCCGTTGTAAAAAATCAGCTACATGGCGAATTTTTCCATCACACTGTCTTTCTTCTGCATGCCATCTAAGATTCTTTGCGTCATTTGCATTAGAGAATAGTCTCTTGAACCTTGAAATTATTGGTAGGTAACATACCACTTTCGCGGGAGGAACCTTTTTTACCGCCTCATCATCACTAGAATCACCAACTTTCTTTTTGTAGTGTGACACCTTGCACTTCGAACAATGATTACAGTTTACATACTCTTTTCTGTATAATATGAAATCATTAGGGCATGCATGTATCTTTTCATACTCCAAACCCATCGGACACAATATCTTTTTCGCCTCGTAATAACGATTTGGCATTATGTTACCTTCTGGAAGCATCTGTGTCAACAATTCAAGCAATTCGGTAAAACTTTTGTTAGTCCACCCATTATTTGCCTTCAAATTAAACAGTTTTAACACGGCTGACAAACGTGTAAAATTTGTGCATCTCCGGTACAAAGGTTTATCCTTGTCACTGCATAAAGTATCATACCCATGCACCTTCTTAAACGAATCTTGTCTAATATCACACATCATGTCTTTCAGACCATCATCCATTTCTGCACTAATATTATCTCTTTGGGACACATTTGACTTTGCTACTACCTCATCGTGTCATATCCATTGTGTATAACTTTAACAAATCTCATGACAAATTAGATGATCCATGATTTCTTTCTTATTGAGTTTTGGTTCGTGATTTGCACAACGAACACATGGACAGAGAAAAAGCAGATGAAGACTTTTTTCAGCATCACTCTTAGGATGAGCAAGATTTTTTTAGCATTACTTTCAGCAAGCTCTAGAAATTTCATCACTCCATGTTCGTACTCGACACTTAATCGATTGGCTCTCATCCAACTACGATTCATACCTATGTTCCGAAATTATTAATGCATACAGAGTTAAATCATTGGGACGCCTATAATAGTCCCTCTTTTGAACATTAGAGAAAACAAAGTCTCTACGTGTAAACACATGGCATAAAAGAAGAATTGAGAAGTTATAAAGAATGAAAAGAGAACTTGCAATGTCGTGGCGGCCGGATGACTTGCGGTTAAGAGAAAAAGAGGGACACAAATTCTACGAGAAACAAAATATCAATAAACTGAAGCAATTGGAGTTTATTTGGTTAATTAGTTATTTTATTTTCAGATACCAAAATGAGAGAAACAACAAAGAGGGTACAGAACTTACACTATGCACTCAAGGTTTTATTTAGACAAAGTCAATGATAGGATTTGTCACCAAGATGGGATTTAGACAAAGTACCGAAACTGCAACCAAATCATTAGGACAATCATTAGGACAATGATAGGATTTTCATAATTTACTTTCATAATAAACCATTGTAATAACAGCAGAAGAATGTGAATTCAAAACCAAAAAAACATGGGGAGGCGAGGACGACCACCAAAGGTGGTGTCGACGCTGTCATCAGCCATCAGCAACAATGATGATGACATACCATCTGAAACCAACGCGAATGCAAGCAAAACACAACATGGAGGAGAAGAGCCAACAAAGGAGATTGTGGAAGAACAGGAAAGCAGCAAATCTGGAACCCTAATTTCACCAAAAGGGGCAACAGAACCTAGAAGACTATGGGTAGATGTTATAAGTGGAAATCGGAATCCTAAGAACGGGTTAACACTGGAATTCATTGCACCAATGATTGTCAATGGTATTGCAGAGGTACGTATTGAAGAAGCAGACACTGTAACAGAGGTGAAATTCTGGGAGACGGCATTGATCATGTATGTAATGGGAGGTGATTTAAGTATGAACATGGTCAAACAATTCATGCTAAAACAATGGAATTTCATTAAGTTTCCTGACATGTATTACAACAACAAAGGATATTTTGTATTGAGATTTCATTCACACAAGGAGAGGGATGATGTACTCATGAAAGGGCCTTACACCATACGCAATATGTCGATGCTGTTAGCTGAATGGAAACCAAACTTCAATTTGAAGAATGATATGTTACGTACAATCCCGGTTTGGATTCAACCTCCTCAACTGCTGTTGCACCTATGGGAAGCAAAAAGTTTAGGGAAGATAGCGAGTGTGTTGGGCACCCCGTTGATGACTGATGAATGCACCGCGAACAAATACTGTATCTCGTATGCTAGAGTTCTAGTAGAAGTTGATGTTACACAAGAACTCATTGCTGAAATCACTATAACGGATGAGAAAGGAGAGAAGATGCAACAACGAATAGAATATGAATGGAGGCCTCCATACTGCACAAAATGCCAACGGATTGGGCATAAATGTGAAGAGAAGCAACTAAGGAACCCAACCAAGCAGTGGATCCCTAAAGAGAAGAAGCACCAAGATGATAGGGTGGCTGATAAGGAAGTGGAGACCTTGAAGACACCGACATAGGAAGTAACAGGACAGGAACATACTAAATCTGGAACAATTGTGCGAATGACAAACAACAAACAAACAGAAACAGACGAAGATATGGCGTGGACAGAGGTGAGGAGGAAAAACAAAGTTAAGGCCAATGGTATTGATACTGGTACAAGTCCAAAAAACAATAAGCCAACGAAGAATGATGGGAACCTTTATGCAACACTCGGGGATAGTCCAGCCTCGGTGTTCCTAGACGATGTCCCATGATTGTCTCTTGGAACATCAAAGGGCTGCATAAAGCGGGCAAAGTTAAGGAGATCAGCTCTCGTTTCCAAAAACTAACACTTGCAATATTTGTTTTAATCGAAACAATAGTTAAGGCAAAGAATGCAATTTGTATTCATCGGAAACTGAGATTAGAAGGCAACTATATAGATAACTACTCAAACCATGATAATGGCAGAATATGGATCCATTGGGATGAGAATAGAAGAAACATGGCACTGGTGGAAAGCACATTGTCAGGTTAATGATGTTAATGGAAATTTTCTGTTTTGGTTGACAGCCATTTATGCACATAACCAGTTGCAGCACAGGAGGGAATTGTGGCATGATATTGAAAGAATTAATGCACAGCAAAATGGGCCTTGGATCCTGGTAGGTGATTATAACAACGTGATGAAAACTGAAGACATAATTGGCAATAATGACGTTACAGAGCAAGAATACATAGATTTGACTGCGATGATGAGTAAAACGGGATTATATGAAAAGGTTAGTGGGGGAGACTACTTCACATGGTCGAATAAACAGGGAGATAATGCTATTTACTCTAGAATTTATCATGTCCTCTGCAATGTTGAATGGCTGTAATAGAACGAAAGTACGATGTTAACGAATATGAACCCCAGTATATCAGACCATGCCATGCTTGTGTTACATGACGATATTGAAGTCTAGCGGCCTAAAAAAGAATTTAGATTTATAAACTGCTGCGCAGAATTGGATAATTTTCAGGAAGTTGTCAAGAACAGTTGGGACATGCCGCTAGTAGGTAAACCAATGTTTGTTGTGTGGAAGAAATTGCAAAGGTTACAACCCCACATCAGGAAATTGAGCAAACCGCTGGCTGAGATTCACAAGGAAATTGCACGAGCTCGTGATGATTTGAACAAGGCGCAGGATAATTTAATGACTAATAGATTGGATGCAGACAAGATTAATGTGGTTAAAAGATGTTCTGATAATCTTATTAGGCTACAGGAGCTGGATGATAGTATGGTGCGGAAACGAGCTAAAATTGACTGGCTGCGACTTCGTGACAGTAACAACAAGTATTTTCATGCCTCTATAAAGATGCGACAACAGCTGAATAACATGACCAAAATTCAAAGAATGGATGGAACCATTGTTACAAATCAGCAAGGAATGGAAAATGAAGAAATATCATTCTACAGGAATCTAATGGGTACTAAACTGAACCACCTTGAAGGAATTGATACATCAACTATGAGAAATGGAAGCCAATTGGGCGCTGCGTAGAGGGATATGCTGACGGGGCATGTAACCGAAGATGAAATCACCATAACTCTAAAAGGCATTGGTAATGATAAGGCACCTGGTATTGATGGGTTTGGAGCGTATTTTTACAAGAAAGCCTGGAATATCATCAAACTGGATGTTATAGCAGCTGTGCAGGATTTCTTCAAGCATAACCGTTTGTACAGAGCGACTAACTGCTCTGTTGTCACACTTATCCCGAAGCACAAGGGTGCGAAAGAAATACAAGACTATCGACCTAGTGTGTGCTGCAGTACCCTGTACAAAATCATATCCAAGATCTTGGCCAACCGCCTCAGCAAAGTACTAGGTACGATAATTGGTGCGAATCAAGCAGCATTTATGAAAGGGCAGAGAACTCACAACCATATTCTACTCACGTATGAATTGATTAAGGGATACGAAAGGAGAAATATTTCTCCCTGATGTTTAATGCAAATGGATATTCAAAAAGCGTATGATACGGTTGATTGGAATGTGCTTGAAAAGATTTTGAATGAGGTGGGTTGCCCATAACAGTTCACTAAATGGGTGATGACAATGGTTTCCATTGTTTCTTATAGATTTAACATCAACGGCCAGGTAACTGGCATCATGGAAGCGAAAAGGGGGCTTAGACAAGGTGATCCGATATCACCTATGTTGTTTGTCATAGTAGTGGAATGTTTGAACAGATACTTATACAAGATGCAGGAGGATTGTGACTTCAATTTTCACCCTAAATGCGATAAATTGAAAATCACAAACCTATGCTTTGCGGACGACTTATTTATGTTTTCCAGGGGAGGTAAGGTGCCAGTTGAAATGATGATGAAGACATATGGGAAATTTTCGAAGATTGAGATGGCTAGCAAATTGTCCAAATGCAAATGTTCTCTCATACTCTGGTTATATAATTAATAAGTATACATTTTATACGAACGAACATGATCATCAAAGCACTATGCAAAATAGCGGTGTCACACTCATAGCTGAATCTGTGCATATCTCAAGTTCCAAAAACAGAAATCCCGCATTTTCCAAATTGTCATACTTTGGGGTCATTGAACGTATTTGGGAGTTGCATTACTCATGCTTTTAAGTGCCTGTGTTTGGTTGCAAGTGGGTTGACAACAACAATGGCCTTCAAGTTGACCCTAGGTTCCAAGAGGGTCGTCTGCCTTTTAAGTATCTGGGGGTTCCGGTAACAGGTAAAAAACTCTCTGTTCGTCATTGTGCATCGTTAATAGACAAGATCGTGGGCAAGATAAAACATTGGACTACGCGGTTATTGACATACGCGGGGAGGCTTCAACTCATTAACTGTATTATGTTTGCGATGACTAATTATTGGCTCACTTGTTTCCCTTTCCCCAAAACTGTACTACAAAAAATAGAATCGATTTTTCGCATTTTCCTCTGGATAGGAGGTTTTGCAGGGAGCCGTAAGGCACCAGTAGCATGGAAACAGATTTGTAGTCCACGTAGCCATAGCGGTTTAAACATCGTTGACATTGAAGTTTGGAATAAAACAACTATTATGAAGCTGCTCTGGAATTTAAGTGGGAAGGAAGATTCACTTTGGGTTAAATGGGTACAAACATACTATCTCAAAAACAAAGATCTAATGGAGATCCAGTGTAAACAGAGTGATTCCTGGATAATGAAAGGTATACTCAATCTTAGGGAGGAATTTAAAAACATGAGCAATCAGGAAGAATTCAAGATGGGGGGGGGGGGGGGGGGGGAATTTAGATTGAGTAAACTGTATGCAAATTTACATGATTGTAGGCAGCCGGTGGAGTGGAAGAATATGGTGTATGGTAATAACACGAGACCGAGAGCTAATTTCATGTGATGGCTTGCTTGCCATGGGAGATTAGCAACGAAAGATAGGTTGCATAAGTACGGTATGATTGATGATACCGAGTGTTGCTTCTGCGAGAAAAATGAATCTTTAAACCATCTATTTTTTGAATGTGAACGTTTGAAGAGCATATGGATAGAGATCCTAAGATGGGCACAAATTAACCATACCCCTGGAAGTGGGCATAGCGAGATGAAATGGCTTATTCAATATACCAAAGGTAAAGGAGTCCGAGCTGCAGTTATAAAAATGACGTTTTCTGAGACCATCTATGAGATATGGCAGGCTAGGAATAATAGTATATTTGGAGAAAAGCCGGAGATCACTACTATAGGAAGAAAAGTAATAGAAACTTTGGTGTATAGAGGATGGAACACTAAAAGACTAAGGAAGTATATAACTATCTTAATGTTGGAGGGGGGATAGATAGATAGTTTGTTGCTTTTTCCCTTTTGGTCCTAGGTTGTCTTGTTTTGTAGCTGGATCCAATGGGATCGCTTGTACCTATCGACATTTTTTTGAGTAATATAGTTTTATTTTAAAAAATAAATAAATAAATAACAGCAAAAAGTTTTTCACTACTCTTTTTTTTCGGAACAACCAAAAAACAAATTTATTGAAAAAATGTCGTTTAAACTCAAAAGTCACATTTTATTTTCAAGTAGAATCATTTCTAAAAAAACATAGTCAATTCTACTCTAAAACAACCAAACATGTTTAAATCAATTATGCACATCCAAAATCAAGTTCTAGATGCTCCAAACGTAAAAACAAACATATACTAAAATACATTGGACAACACTAGCATTCATCGATCTCACAAATTCACCATCAAAAGAGAATCAATCTCAAAAAAATAAACAACTATAAATCACTATAAAAAAACTCACTTACTTGTTACCCTTAACCTTGAACCAAGTCTCAGCACAATATTTATGCACAGCAGCCAAACGAAACGGAGGAGGTGACAGAATCGGTGAGGGAATGACGGAGGAGGGAGGTTTCGTCGTGGGTCGTGGGGCGGAGGGAGGACGGCGCACGGTCGGAGGGAGGAACGGCGAACAGTCGGAGGGAGGAACGGACGTGGGTCGTGGGGCAGAGGGAGGAACGACGAACGGTCGGAGGGAGGAACAGACGTCGTGGGCGGAGAGAGAAATGATTTTAGGGTTTGAAAGGAATGCTTGGAATGTGCATGTTCCTTGGTGAACAAAACCTTATCTTGGGTTTAGGGGTTTTTTTAAATCGGTTGAATTTGAAACCGATTTAATATCATAATGCACAACCTTTTTAAATCGGTGAAAAACATACCCGATTTAAAATCCATTTTTTAATATTTTTTTAATATTACTTTTTAAATCAGTTGAAACCAAAACTGATTTAAAATCCCATTTTTTAATTTTTTTTAATATTACTTTTTAAATCGGTTGGAACCATAACCGATTTAACAACCCATTTATTAATTTATTTTGTAAACTTTTTAAATCGCTGGATCTCATAACCGATGTAAAATCTCATTTAATATTTTTTTTCAATTATTTACGATACTGGCACTGTGTTTATAATTTACAAACCCTAACTTTTTTACATCGGTGGAATAATTGGCCCGATGTAAAAGCTCTAATAATTTTTTTTTATTATTTACGATACTGCCACCGTGTTTATAATTTTACATTTTACATCGCTTCGAGTGAATACCCGATGTAAAATCATTTTTCCAAATGTCTTTTTTCTAGTAGTGGGTGTTCATGAATCAATTGATAAGTGATGAATTGATGTGAAATTGAGTGCTTTAGAGTATGGACGTGATTGAATAATTCATGATAAAATTGTTAGAGTTGTGTTAATTAGTGATTCACTGACATGTTTGATCATATTAGAATGTGAATTGTGTGATTTGAATGATGTAATGGAGATTGGTTAGAGGTATGAATGGTATGTGATGAAGAAAACGAACGATACACGAAAATTGAATTTCTAGGAAAAAAAATACATGTGACTAAATGATTGACCTTAGGGAGAAATCGATTAGTTCCTTTGAAAACAAAAGAAAATTTGGACAGAAGCATTGGAACAATCGATTGGCCTACCAGAGCAATCAATTGTTCTCTTTTGAAAATTGAAAAAAAAACATAGCCCAACTGTTAAGGACAGTCGATTGATCCTCCATTCTAAAAATATTGTTTAAAGAACAATAGACTTCGCTTTTTTACATGTTGGCAATTTTCTAGAATTTTGTTGTAAACTGTGTGTATTTACCTTAAGCTACGGCTATAGATATGTGTTAGATATATAACCGTCGCTTATTTACTTCCAGCCAAGATCTAAAAAGTGTTGGAATAACTCAACCGTCGTCTGTTCACTTTTAGCTACGGTTCTGGATTGTGGTCATTTCTTCAGTAAAATGCAATAGGTCTAATGTGTTGCCTACTATGAAAGGCGAAGATTTTGAATTGGGGTCAAACTCATGGAATTAAATGAGAATATATTAAGTAATACTTCCACCAGATCACACCAAGTATTTTGAGTTGTTACAAGACTTGTTCTTATAGGTTTGTTATAAATAACAACGAGACGTATTTATTAATTTGAAAATAACTTTTGTTTTTAGAATACATATAAATTAAACTCTAAAAGTTAATATTTATAAATTTATGTGTAAAGTATTTTACTTTTTATCAATCAATTAGTATAAATAAATTTACACTATCACACATTTAATTATTCATGTATATGATTTTAAAGCTGATAATAATAAGACAAATATATTTAAAAATTTAGCAATTGTAATTAATTGACAGGATAATAAAAACTCAATTTTTTAATATTAAAAAAGTTCATTAGATAAAAAATAAAAATAAAATTGAAAGGGCATATAAAAGTTGATATATTGATGGCTGTCATTAAAATAGTTAACTAAAATATTATTATTAATATCTTTAATATCTTTTTATGTTTATAAAATATTTTTTTTAAAAATTGCATCTAAAAAACAAAAATAGAAATTTGAGATTTTGTGCAATAAAAGGAGATATTAAAAAAAAATAAGTTTACCGAAATAAAAGTCATAAATAAATCATGTGGGGTTAAAATAAACTAATTTTCTTTTACTTTGGCAAAATGATAAAATTATGAAACTTAGCTTAAAATGGTTTTATTTTTTATATAGTGTGAAAAAATTACTTTATTAATACATAAAAGACACTTTTTTAATTAAAAAAATGAATCTTGTAAGATTTATAACATAATCATTGCATTAATTTAAATAGACATTAATCCTAACAATTATAAAAAACAATTAATAATAATAATCACAATATTAATAAATTAAAAAAGATACAACACCTTATCACTCTGAAATAAACAAAAAAGGGTTTTCACCGCCGTCGATCTAGTTAAATGTGTTTTTGTTGCCGCTTTCTCTTTTCATTATAAAAAGGGTTTCTCTTATACCAAACTTTGCCAATTTCATACTCAGATTATTCAAAATCATTTTCTTTTTCCCCAAATCCTTTCCTTAAAATCTCTCAAATCTACGACCCCTCAATCTCAACAAGTTCAAGCTAGAGCACGTTATTTTCATCACAAATGGTATATTTCAATAATTGTATTTACAATCTCCAATCTCAACCTAGATCTAGCTTTTGGTAATTTGATAAACCATGTTGCAAATATATGTGGATTTTAACATAGTATACTTAAAGTTAATTTTTTTAATAATAATTTGATGATTTGAAGCTTCATAGCTTCAATTCACGTATTACCAATCATGCAGGAACATTGTGTTCAGAAAAGGGTAAAATTTTTCTGAAACATCAATTTCGGGCTTCACAAAAAATGGTGCAGGGTGTCATTGAGCACTCTAGCAACATGTGGAAAGAGCAAAATCTATGGTTCTTCACCGTTTGAGCCATTTAAAACACCGCATGTTTCGTATGTTGCTGGAAAACACTTGATTATGAGCAAGTGTATGCAGAGCTTAGTCTTAATTGGATATCATTTGCGTCGAGACGAAGAAGTAATTTTAAGGTTGAAGCAGCATGGATGTTTAGAGGAGGAGGAGAACAAGGGTTAGATGCAAGTGTAGAGCAGAGTGAAAGTGGTAATGAGGATATCTTGATGTTCTTCTTTCAGTTGGTGGATATAGCCACAAGAGTGCAGGTTTTGCTGCTTTTACACTTTTATGAATAGAATAAATTTAAGTTGTGGTTGCAGTTGAAACCTTTATATTGCAGAAAAATGTGTCTGGTATGGTTGAAATTGAGCTTGCGGTGCTGATGCAGATACCTTAAAATCCTTTTATAAAATGAAAAATGTAATACTTTTTCATAAAAATGACTTATCTACCTATCATATATCTTTAAAATTGTTATGTTTTTTAGATATCAATGAATTGGTTCTATTCTTTCAATGATTTTCTACTGAATTTTGTTTTGTTTAGGTAATAGGCTATACATATCAAGTTTTCTAAAGAAGACTCCATCAGAGAAATGACATGATCACTATCGACGATACTGTTTAAATTATCTTTCGGAAAAAAGACTATCTAGTAGTTGATGAGGGTGAAAAGCTCGGTGCTGAGTGAACATTGTAGTCTTGCTATTATTTGCTTGAGTCAACATGATTTTTTGTTGAAGCACCAATAACACATGTAGTTGAAAGCACCATTAATTTTTATATTTTCCTTTATTAGAATTCTAAAATGAGTCTATTATTGTTATATATTTACCTTTATTCTATATGTTATTTATAGTTTTTTATGTAAATAATAATAATGAATACGATTAAGTTTTATCATAATTGTTTTTCTCATCAATTTTGTAATTGTCATAATTTAACCAAATATTATCGGGCTTAAAAAAAGGAATTAATTAGAATGAAATGATGTGGCAATAATTTTACTAGTGTGGCTTAAACAAACTGCAGATTAAAACTAATGGTCTAATAAATGACCACGGTTTTCAAAGTGTAGCATAATTAAAATCGCACTCAAAAACTAGTTTAAAAAGCGCAGCCTATTCATAAGCTATTCATAAGCTATAGGCGACATGTTTCGTATTTGTGGATAAAACACTAGTCAAAATTGATATTTTATATTTAATAGCGCTTTTAAAGAAAGTGTTATTAAAAAGGAAACAAACACATCTATTATAGAGTACAGAGAATGTGATTTTGATTTCTTTAAAATGCTATTAATATTCTTCACTAAGATAACGCTTTTCAAAAAAACGCTACTAAAATTTTTCACTAAAATAGCGCTTTTCAAAAAAACGCTATTATTATACTATCCTATGATAACATTTACATTAAAGCGCTATTTAATTATAAAATATATAATAAATAATAAAATTAATTAAAAAACCAAAGTCTTTTTCCGGATAAATTTTTCGTTTTGGCGCACAAAATTTTTGCTACTACCGCAAAAAACAAAACACGGCCTTCCACTCACTCATCTTCTTCCTCTGATTTATTCACACCATCGACCTAGCCTTCCTTCAAAACACGGTATCCACTCACTCATCTTCTTCCTCTGATTTACTCACGCCATCTCCTTCCTTCATTCATGGATTCACCACTGGAAAGAGGAAACACAGTTGATTCAGATTCACCTTGGATTCACCACTCGAATAGAAAGAGGAAACACGGGAAAGAAAGAACAAAGAAAACCCATTCTCTGTTGAACTCAGCCCTTCATCAGCTCACCACCGTCACCCTTCTCTACATTGGCATCTGGTAATCTTTCTTTTCTCAGATTATTGCTTTGTGTTGTAAATTGTAAAATTAGGGATTTGAATTTGAAGATAATTTAGTTTCTACCATTGTTGACTAATTATAAGTGAATCCCTAATTTTTCCAAGCTTTACAATATTTTAACCTAAGGTATTATCGAATACACTTTCGAATTTAGGAGAGACAAAACTTGTATGCCAAAAAGATTTATGAATTTTGAGACATAGGCGTAATCTTGTTTATTTTAATTGAAAAAAGTTAACTAGCATATCACCATTGATTTTGATGATTGGGATTAGTATTGATATGAGGTATTATTGTCAAATTAAGAATATGATAGTAGCTTTTGTCCAGTCATAGACACGGCTTTGACAGAATTTGTAGCTTTTGTCTGCTGTGGATTTTGTAGAATGAAACTGTCATTCTGAACTAAACAAAATAATCAATTTCAATTCTGATTGCATTAAACTTGTGAATTCATATTCGTTGGAGGTGTCAAATGGATTCACTCTGACTCAGTTGTAGTTTGCGCGATGACAGAGGTTGATAATGAGAGCCTTAGAACCTTTGTCAATGGTATCAATGATACTGGAAGAAGCCAAGAACCTTTGTCAAACCTGCATATTGTACTAGCATTAAATATCTTTGTCAAACCTGCGTGTCCGTGCTTCGAAAGCGCATGGATTAGTGTATTATAAGTAATCTGATATGGTATTAAATCACTATTTCGAACCATATTCTCCATTAAACGCTTCACTTCTTCGACTTTTCTATCCTTATAGAAGAAACCCATCACAGTACAGTAACTAACTTTATCCGGAGAGTATCCCTTAGACGGCATTTTTGCGATAAGCATTGAAACGAAACCTGCACCTAACAAGATCTGGTTGGCCAAAATCAAAGATATCATCGGCATGTTATAGAGTTGTTGCAAAACCTGTCAAAACATCAAGTTAATGCCAGGTTCTGTGCATTAAAATCATCTGATATTTATATTCAGTGACATGGAGTTTGATCAAGCTTCTGCAAACTCTTGGGAGACAGATTACCAAGCAATCACTAGGAAGTATAAAGAGAAATGGTATGGTTCTGTTGTGCCTCAGATAGTTTTTGGAATCTGAGAGACTCGAGGGCAACCCCGGTGCCATCCACTCAGAAAAGAGTGGCCCTGGTGAGTGTATTTTCTAAGAATCTGCTGACATTGTTCTTGAATAATAAAGGTGATATAAGCCCCGTAGAAGCCATGGAAGCTGCCATTGCTGGCCCTGAGTATCAGAAACTAGTTGTGCTGGATTAGATTCCTTCTGTAGTTAGCTAGTGTTCTATATAGTGTGCAACAATCAAACATGTCATTGATAAATGTTCCTGCAACTTTGTATCTATTAGGAATTATCAAGTGTTGAGATTAAGAAATTTTCTATCGAATGAAGATAGGAAAAACTTACATACAGTTTCTTATTGAGTTCCTAATTTTCTAATTATAAACTTGACTAATGTTTTATATTTTCTATTTTACCAATCTATGAATTAACAAAGGATAACCATAACCAATATCCTTTAATGTAGATTGTTCAAAACCTTGTTTGTAAGGTCAAAGTTTATCTTAGCAGTTAGCAGCAGACATTTGTGTCCTATAGCTTTTGGTCTCTAAGCATATGTAATTTATTCTCCCATAACATGCAATGTATCAGTTAGCAATATACTTTTGAATCCAATAATTGTGGTTTGTTATTCTTCTTCCAAATGATGCTAGCACATCAAACATATATCTATCTCGATATTATATTATAACCTTTTTCTGAATTTCCCTTTTTAGAATCCCAAATGCACACAAAGTTATAAGCAGAAACATTCAAGTCGGCTACTGCCTTTTTAAATATGATTATGACATGTAAGTTAGTTTGTTTTAGGTTATAAAAAGAGAGAATCACATACCATAAGAGTCACCATTTCAGTATCTAGCTTTCTGTCCTCTACCCTTTTGCATATCATGGGGTTTACCACAGTTTTAACTCTCACCTTTCTCTTTTCTATTTATAAACTTGACTAATGTTTTATATTTTCTATTTTACCAATTTGTGAATTAGCAAAGGATAACCATAACCAATATCCTTTAAGGAAACATGAGTTTGGTCAAGTTCCTAATATCCTTCAACCAATAATTTTGTGAAACCTCAAACAGAAACAGAAACAAGTAGAGGAAGTATTGGCCTTAAGTTACTTTATCAATAAAACCTATCTACATCCTATATATACCCCTTGGTCTGAGTCATATATATATATATATATATATATATATATATATATATATATATATATATATATATATATATATATATATGTATATGTATGTATGCCTATATATATATATATATATATATATATATATATATATATATATATATATATATATATATATATATATATATATATATATATATATATATATATATATATATATATATATATATATATATATATATATATATATATATATATATATATATATATATATATATATATATATATATATATATATATATATATATATATATATGTATATGTATATGTATGTATGCCTATAGGACTAAGACTTTGAAATTAGGTGTATGATTCATAGGTACATTAGCATATGCTTACTTGTGTATCTTGTCTTGCATCATTCATATAAGACTATTGATAACCCAGCTTGCTTTACATATATTGCATGCCTATGTCATTCTATATCATTTTATAGCTCTATTTATAGTGTTGGGTTGTTGGTGTCAACTAACTGACAGTTAGGTCATATTAAGATAATTCTATCTATTATATATCTGGATAACTGTCATATTAAGATAATTCTATCTATTATATATTTAGATTCTTTGTATAGATTTCATCACTTTGGCATTTCAGAAGAATAACATAACATATTTATAACAGTTTCATGCTCTATCACAAGTCTCATCACCACTTTCTATCATTTTTATCAATACCTATATTGCCAATTTTCAATTACTTTACTACGCTACTCACACTTTTAGTATTTCCTTGGAAATAATGTTTTTTTTCATCATTTCCATTCAAAGTAACTTGCTCATATGTTTGCTTTACCTTTGTTGGCATAGGCCATCTCAAAGGCGGAATAATTTTAAATTATTTAATCATGATGCTAATGCCTATTAGATAAGTTTACATGGGCACTGTTTGCTCATATCAATGGGAAATCTCAAGTTTGATTCCTTGATGAAAAAATAATACAAGGTCTTTTATTAAAGTATTGATTCTTAACCTACCATGTGTCAATTTTTTCTTCTTAGACATTAATCATCACTAATCTCCCTTTTGAAAATTGGAATTTTTTAAGATTTATTTAAAGAATCAGTAAATAAATGTGCATTAAAGCATTTCAGTAAAAGTTCATAAAACATTACACTTCATTCAAAATGTTGTAACTGATGTGCTATTTTGGTGTAAGGAGAATAACTCCTTTTTCTTTATTATATTTCATTTGTAATTTATTTGACAGTGTGCAGTGTAAGTATTTCTATTATTCAAATCTTCGTTGTTTGTATGGTTCTGCCGTTTTTTGAAGCTATCTTTTTCCAGGTGTCTGAATCGTATATATATATATATATATATATATATATATATATATATATATATATATATATATATATATATATATATATATATATATATATATATATATATATATATATATATATATATATATATATATATATATATATATATATATATATATATATATATATATATATATATATATATATATATATATATATATATATATATATATATATATATATATATATATATATATATATATATATATACCCTTGTAGGACTAAGACCTTGAAATTGGGCGTATGATTCATAGTTAGAATCTAATTTGGTTGTTAGAAAGAGTTGTTAACTAGTTATATATATACGAAGATGAGGTTCAAGAGTTTGGATGTTTGCCAGTGCAGCGTCAAAAGAATACGAAGACGAGGTTCAAGAGTTTGTCAGGTTTGCTATTGCTCATGCCGAAGACACTAGTAAAATCATATGCCCTTGCTTAAAATGTTGTTATACGGATGTTAGTGCAAATGTTTGAAAGATGTAATGGAATTGATAAAAGTTATACATGTTGGATAGTGCACCGAGAAAAAAAACTAAGTCAACAAAGAGGAGCAATGGGAGAGATAAATCAAATGATTTTGAAAAAGATACAAATTATGAGTTTGATCGAGTTGAAGAATGTGTGAATGTAATTGAAGAAGATCTTCGTGATTGTCCTCAAATGTTTGAGATGCTAGTAAGTCAGGTAGAGACTCCATTGTACAAAGGATGTACTAAATTTACAAAATTGTATATGGTCTTAAAATTGTATAACTTAAAAGCACGCCATAGATGGTCTGATAGGAGTTTCACAGACTTGTTGACTCTGTTAAATAGGATTTTGTCTAAGAATAATGTGCTCATTACATTTATTAAAAAAAGTAAAATTATATCATTATATTTATTACAAAAAAAAAGTAAAAATATATGATTATAAGTTTAAAAAAAAATTTAACGTTGTTGTTGTTGATTTGAACATTCATCAGAGATGATAGAGCGTTCATGCATAGGATGCAATTTATGGCGGTTGTTGAAAAGAATTTCATCCATCATAAAAATTATTGTCAAATTAAATCGAAGGTGGGATATTGTGTGGTATAACAAAATATTGTGTAAGCATATATAGTACAAAGATATGTGAAATTCATGGTTTCCATAATTTATAAACTACCAAAATTGAATTTGTTGCCAAGTAGTGGGAATGCATTTGTTGTTAGAAGTTGTGAAAATGAAAGATTTGAAGAGATTGAAGTTTTTAAAAGTGGATGTTAGGTGATAAATTGGAGTAAATAGTTGAGATGAATTAAACTAAAATTGTTGTTGGGATGTTTAAAAGAATTGGAGTTGAGAATTAAACTAAAATTGTTGTGGTGATTGTATGTATAGATGAATTAAACGGAAATTGTTGTTAGAATGGGTGAGGGGTGTTATTATATGATAGTTTTTGTATAAATTGGGGAGGATTAAAGCATGATTGTTGTGGTTGGGTGGGCTACATGGTATGAATTGGTTGTGGTGGAATTTGAATGTGAACTGCATGTATAGTCACATTTTTAATATGAAAAGTATGTGCTAAGGAGATGAATTCAACAAAAGTGAAACATGTAGTATCATTATTTGAAGCTTAAAAAAAACCTCATCAACATGAGAATGCCAAAGTTGTTGGTCGTTTTGCACTACTAAAAATAGTCTATTTTCCTACGGAATTTAGATAAACTTTGTAGAAAATTTACTGCTGTTTTTTAATCTAGCAAAAACGTTTGGGATAATATTTTCGAGAGGAAGATCTGCAGATAAATCTACAAGAAACATTCCGCAAATATATCAATGAAAATAAATCAGCAGCTAATATTCTTTTAAAATAATCCTCAGCTAATTTTTTTTTTTAAATTAACTTAAATATATTTTAGTTTTTTAAATTGAGACAATATAATTAGTTATGCAAGAGTGATTTTCTCCAAAAGACCAATTATGTGCCAGAAATTAACATATAATAGATGAGCATTGAGACAAATAGAGACCAATAAACTACGCTTTAATTAAAAAGAAACAATAAACAATGTGATCTTAAGTGCAAAACAATGAAGAAATAGTACAACTTAAAGTTTTATATCTAGAGATTCCGGAAATCATTTTATTTAAATTAAAAATACATTAATTGAACTTCAAAATCTGTCCACAATTAGGCTGAGAAAATAAGAGAAAATTAGTTGCATTCAAACCACCTTTCATAAAAAGCAATTCAAGCATTGAACTAAAATTAACATGGTTCAGCCAAACCAGCAACAGTGTTGACGGTTGGAAGACCTGGATGAGTTACAGTAAATGTGATGAATATATGATTTGAAATAATTCCTTGTACACACAAAATAAGAAATGAAATTCATACAACTTCTACTAAGATTTCTGATTTTGTAATTTCTCAAACAATAGAAGTACTTTTAACCTCAAATATGAGTGAGAAAGAAAAGAAGTCATAAGTAAATATTTATGGAGGAACAGAGTGATGTTGAAAATAAAATTAAACTTGATTTGGGCCTAAAAATATCATTTGGACTTTTGGGCTTAGTTGTTTTGGACTTAAGTAATTTTAATTAATGTTTCTAGAATACTCTTGTAATGTTTGGAGTGTCTAGATATTTCTTAGGGTTGTAATACTTTCTAGAGTACTCTTAGAATGTCTAGAGTTGAGAACTCTCTAGAATTAGTGTGTCTAGAGTTCTCCTTAGAGTACTATAAATAGAGATGTAATTCTACACTTTTGCATCAAGCAAAATACAAAGTTCTCTCTTCCATAAATAATTCTTCCACCTACCAAGTTTCTCTTTAAGCCTCTAATATTCCCACACATTTTTCCTAAACACAAAAGTTCTTATTTCCATCAAAGTGGCATCAGAGCTTGAAGGTCCTCAAAAGATGGCGAATGGAGGTTTCCCTTTTCAAATTCCGATACTCACAAAGAACAACTATGACAATTGGAGTATCAAGATGAAGGCGCTACTAGGAGCTCAAGATGTGTGGGATATTGTTGAGAAAGGCTTCAAGGAGCAAGATGAAGCCTCCTTAAGCCAAGGTGTAAAGGATACATTAAAGGAGTCAAGAAAGAGAGACAAGAAAGCTCTCTTCCTCATTTATCAATCGGTGGATGAAGATACATTTGAGAAGATCTCCAATGCAACGACGGCGAAAGAAGCATGGGACAAGCTTCAAACTTGCAACAAAGGAGTGGAGCAGGTGAAAAAGATTCGTCTTCAAACTCTTAGAGGTGAGTTTGAACGTTTATTTATGGAAGAGTCTGAGTCAATTTCTGATTATTTTTCTCGAGTATTGTCCGTAGTCAATCAACTTAAAAAAAATGGTGAAGATGTTGATGATGTGAAAGTCATGGAGAAAATACTTCGCACTTTAAATCCAAGTTTTGACTTCATTGTTACCAACATTGAAGAAAATAAGGATTTAAACACCATGACTATTGAGCAACTTATGGGTTCCTTACAAGCATACGAAGAAAAACAAAAGAGAAAAATCAAACAAAAGGAAAATATGGAGCAACTACTACAACTCAATGCAAAAGAAGCAAACTATGCAAATTACAACAGTCAAAGAGGACGAGGTCGTGGCCAAGGTCGTGGACGTGGCCGTGGACGAGGACATGAAGGAGAAAGAAGAGGTAGTTACAACAACTACTCCAACAACTTCAACAATGGAGAAAAAAGTTGGAATCCACAAGCAACAAGAGGTCGTGGAAATGGAAATTCATGGTCAAGATGCAACAAGCTACAAATCAAGTGTTTCAATTGCAACAAAATTGGTCACTATGCATCTGAGTGTAAATTCTCAAAGAAGGTGGTGGAGAGAGCTAATTTTGTAGAAGAAAAAGGTGGAGAAGAAGAAACTTTGCTGCTTGCGTGCCAAAACCAATTTGAAGAGAAAAGAAACAAGTGGTACCTCGACACCGGCGCAAGCAACCACATGTGCGGCGATCGAAGCATGTTCATAGAGATCAATGAAGCGACAACTGGAAATGTCTCATTTGGAGATGACTCAAAGATACCGGTCAAAGGCAAAGGTAAAATTCTCATACGCTTAAAGAATGGGAGTCATCAATTCATATCCAATGTCTACTATGTTCCTAACATGAAAAATAATATTTTGAGCTTGGGACAATTATTGGAGAAAGGATATGACATCCACTTGAAAGAACATAGTCTTTTCTTAAGAGATTGTGGGCATAACTTGATTGCTAAGGTGCCTATGTCAAAGAATAGAATGTTCCTCTTGAACATTCAAAATGATGTGGCAAAGTGTCTCAAGGCTTGCTATACCGACTCTTCATGGCTATGGCATCTACGATTTGGACACCTCAACTTCGGTAGTCTAGAATGTTTGTCAAAGAAGGAGATGGTGAGAGGCTTGCCTAGTATAAACCACCCAGACCAACTATGTGAAGGATGTCTTATTGGGAAGCAATTCCGGAAAAGCTTTCCAAAGGAATCAACATCAAGAGCGACAAAACCACTAGAGCTCATACACACTGATGTCTGTGGACCAATCAATCCAAACTCTTTTGGTAAGAATAAATATTTTCTCCTCTTTATTGATGATTATTCTAGAAAAACGTGGATTTATTTCTTGAAGGAGAAGTCAGAAGTGTTTGAAAACTTTAAGAAGTTCAAAGCCCTTGTGGAGAAAGAAAGTGGTCTTTCTATTAAGGCTATGAGATCTGACCGAGGAGGCGAGTTTACTTCAAATGAGTTCAACAAATATTGTGAAGAGCATGGGATCCGCCGCTTACTAACAGTGCCAAGATCGCCACAACAAAATGGAGTAGTGGAGAGAAAGAATCGGACCATACTTAATATGGTGCGAAGCATGCTTAAGAGTAAGAAGATGTCGAAAGAGTTTTGGGCCGAAGCAGTGGCATGTGCGGTTTACCTGACAAACCGAACCCCAACAAGAAGTGTGCATGAGAAGACACCACAAGAAGCATGGAGTGGAAGGAAGCCAGGGATCTCTCACCTCAAAGTGTTTGGAAGCATTGCATATACCCACGTTCCAGATGAAAGGAGAACAAAGCTCGATGATAAAAGTGAGAAGTATGTATTTGTGGGTTACGACTCAAGCTCCAAAGGATACAAGCTCTATAATCCAAATAGTGGAAAGATTGTCATAAGTCGTGACGTGGAGTTCGAAGAAGAAGATTGTTGGAATTGGAGTATTCAAGAAGACAGGTATGATTTTCTTCCTTATTTTGAAGAAGAAGAAGATGAAATGGAACAACCAATGATAGATGAACATATTACACCACCTGCCTCACCGACACCAAGGTTGGATGAAACAAGCTCAAGTGAGAGGACACCACGATTAAGGAGCATTGAAGAGCTTTATGAGGTAACCGAAAACCAAAATGACATTAACCTCTTTTGTCTTTTTGGTGATTGCGAGCCTCTAAGCTATCAAGAAGCTGTTGAAAATGTAAAGTGGAGAGACGCCATGGATGAAGAAATAAAGTCAATCACGAAGAATGATACGTGGGAACTTACTACACTTCCACGAGGACACAAAGCAATCGGAGTAAGATGGGTGTACAAGGCAAAGAAGAATGCAAAAGGAGACGTGGAGAGATACAAAGCAAGACTGGTGGCAAAAGGCTATAGTCAAAGACAAGGAATTGACTATGATGAGGTATTTGCCCCCGTTGCTCGTCTTGAAACTATTAGACTAATCATTTCTTTGGCAGCCCAGAATGAATGGAAGATCTATCAAATGGATGTGAAGTCGGCCTTCTTGAATGGTTTTCTCGAAGAAGAAGTTTATATCGAGCAACCACAAGGATATGAAGTAAAAGGGCAAGAAGAAAAAGTCCTCAAGTTGAAAAAGGCGTTGTATGGACTCAAGCAAGCACCGAGAGCTTGGAATGTTCGAATCGACAAGTACTTTCGAGACAAGAATTTCACCAAGTGTCCATATGAGCATGCACTCTATATTAAAGCGCAAAGTGGAAATATTTTGATTGTGTGCCTATATGTTGATGACTTAATCTTCACTGGGAACAATCTAAGCATGTTTGAAGAGTTCAAGAAAGACATGTCAAATGAATTTGAGATGACAGATATGGGGCTCATGGCATATTATCTTGGCATTGAAGTAAAGCAAGAAGACAAAGGAATTTTTATCACCCAAGAAGGCTATGCAAAAGAAGTCCTTAAAAAGTTCAAGATGGATGATGCTAATCCGGTTGGCACCCCGATGGAATGTGGCAGCAAGTTGAGTAAGCATGAAAATGGAGAGATTGTGGATCCAACTCTTTACAAAAGTTTGGTTGGAAGTCTGCGTTACTTGACAAGTACAAGGCCGGATATTCTCTATGCTGTAGGAGTTGTAAGTCGTTACATGGAAGCTCCAACAACAACTCACTTCAAGGCGGCAAAGAGAATCCTTCGATATATCAAAGGTACAACAAACTTTGGCTTACACTATTACTCTTCTAACAATCATGAAATTGTTGGCTATAGTGATAGTGATTGGAGTGGAGACGTGGACGATAGAAAGAGCACTACTGGTTTTGTATTCTTTATGGGAGATACTGCTTTCACTTGGATGTCAAAGAAACAACCTATCGTCACACTGTCAACTTGTGAAGCTGAATATGTTGCCGCTACATCATGTGTTTGCCATGCAGTTTGGCTAAGGAACTTGTTGAAAGAGTTAAAAATGCCACAAGAAGATCCTATGGAAATATGTGTTGACAATAAATCAGCACTTGCTTTGGCAAAGAATCCTGTATTTCATGAAAGAAGTAAACACATCGACACCCGTTACCACTTTGTAAGAGAATGCATCGAGAAGAAGGATGTGAGGTTGAAGTATGTGATGTCTCGAGATCAAGCTGCCGACATTTTCACCAAGCCACTCAAGTTGGAAACTTTCATAAAGCTAAGGAGTATGCTTGGAGTCACAAATCAAGTTTAAGGGGGGATGTTGAAAATAAAATTAAACTTGATTTGGGCCTAAAAATATCATTTGGACTTTTGGGCTTAGTTGTTTTGGACTTAAGTAATTTTAATTAATGTTTCTAGAATACTCTTGTAATGTTTGGAGTGTCTAAATATTTCTTAGGGTTGTAATACTTTCTAGAGTACTCTTAGAATGTCTAGAGTTGAGAACTCTCTAGAATTAGTGTGTCTAGAGTTCTCCTTAGAGTACTATAAATAGAGATGTAATTCTACACTTTTGCATCAAGCAAAATACAAAGTTCTCTCTTCCATAAATAATTCTTCCACCTACCAAGTTTCTCTTTAAGCCTCTAATATTCCCACACATTTTTTCTAAACACAAAAGTTCTTATTTCCAACAAGTGATTGATAATAAATGAAGATAAAATTGTAATTGATAACAAATGAAGTTTCAGACACTAAATGAAGATAAAATTGTAATTGATAATAAATGAAGTTTCAGACACTAGAGGATTAAACTATATTTAAATTTTTCCCCTTATGATGTTCTCAGTAATGTCACACATTACAAGTTCGTTTATGTTCTTGTGCCTGAGAAGTTCCTCTTATGACGTTCATATTAATAATATCGAATATTTTATCCATAACAGTCGATGACAGACGGCAAATGAGTTGAACGAGAAAAACTTCTATTTAGAGATGAAAAAAAACTTTTCATGAAGATGTCTTTGTAAATGGATTGAAGTAGTCCCTGTATTTTATTGACCATATTTTTGCTTATCAAAATAAAAAAACCATACCGTTTTTATACATTGCTCGAAATTACACCACATCCATTGCCATGCCATATTAAAAAAAGCTTAAAATGTTGTTATACGGATGTTAGTACAAATGTTTGGAAGATCACTTAATATGTAATGGAATTGATAAAAGTTATACATGTTGGATAGTGCACGGAGAAAAAAAACCAAGTCAACAAAGAGGAGCAATGGGAGAGATAAATCAAATGATTTTGAAAAAGATACAAATTATGAGTTTGATCGAGTTGAAGAATGTGCGAATGTAATTGAAGAAGATCTTCGTGATTGTCCTCAAATGTTTGAGATGCTAGTAAGTGATGCAGAGACTCCATTGTACGAAGGATGTACTAAATTTACAAGATTGTATATGGTCTTAAAATTGTATAACTTAAAAGCACGCCATCGATGGTTTGATAGGAGTTTCACAGACTTGTTGACTCTGCTAAATGAGATTTTGCCTAAGAATAATGTGCTCCCTAGTCGAACCTATGAGGCTAAACGATTGTTATTTCTATTGGAATGAGTTATGAGAAGATACATGCTTGTCCGAATGATTGCATTTTATTTCGCAACAAGTATGCATCATTAAATATGTGTCCTAAATGTAGTGCCCCACGATATAAGAAGAAAGAAACAACTCCAGCCAAAACGCTATGGTATTTTCCGATAATACCAAGATTTAGGCACATGTATCGTAATGCGGAAGATGCAAAGAACTTAACATGGTATGCAAAAGAAAGGGTTATTGATGGAATGCTCCGACATCCTGCAGATTCTCCTCAATGGGCAAAAATTAATCATGATTACCCAAATTTTGGGCAGGAAGAAAGAAACCTATGTCTCGCATTGTCTACTGGCGGAATAAACCCTCATGGTATTCAGAGTAGTAAACTTACTTCTTGGCCAATGATTTTGTTGATTTATAACCTACCTCCATGGCTATGCATGAAGCGCAAATACATGATGTTGACTATGTTAATTTCTGGGCCTAAGCAACTAAGAAATGATATAGACATATACTTGACTCCATTAATTGAAGATTTAAAGCATATGTGGGAGACAGGTGTAGAGGTATATGATGAGTATAAAAAGGAATCCTTTCAATTGAGGGCTATGTTATTTAGAACAATCAATGATTTTCCTGCATATGGGAATCTATCAGGCTACAGTGTCAAAGGAAAACTTGCATGCCCCGTAAGTGAAGATAATACACATTCAATACGGTTGGATCATTGTATGAAAAATGTATTTCTTGGACACCGTAGATTCTTAAAGATTCTTAAATACCAACCATCATTTTCGAAAATGGGTAAAAGCATTTAATGGTGAATTTGAAGAAAAAAGAGCTCCTGTGCCTTTGACGGGTGATCAATTATACCAAAAGGTAAAGCTTTTGAGAACTAATTTTGGGAAGCCTTTTTCAAGTGAACTTGTCACGGGGGGATGGAAAAAAAAAGTCAATTTTCTTTGAATTGTCGTATTGGAAGTCATTGTATGTTAGACATTTCCTGGATGTGATGCATATTGAAAAAAATGTTTTTGAAAGTGTCGTTGGTACATTACTCAAACTTCCAGGAAAGTCTAAGGGTAGCCTTAAGGCAAGTTTAGACCTGCAAAGTATGGGATTAAGAAATGAATTGGGGCCGGTTAAGAGGGAGGGTAAGCGTACATTTCTACCTCCAGCAGCTCATACTCTGTTAAGAAAAGAGAAAAAGATCTTGTGTAAGGTTCTTCAGAACGTTAAAGTTCCAGAGGGCTACTCATCAAACATTAAGAGTTTGGTATCTATGAAAGATCTCAAATTGAAGGGTTTAAAGTCTCATGATTATCATGTTTTAATAGAGAACTTTCTTCCGGTAGCTATACGTTCCATTTTACCAGAAAATGTGCGATGGACCATAACTAAACTTTGTTTTTTCTTCAAAGCTATTTGTAGCAAAGTTATTGACCCTGAGAAGTTGCCGACATTACAAAAGGAAATTGTTGTCACATTGTCGCTTGCGCGAAAATAAGGTGCCGGCAAAACAGAAGAGTCGCCACCTTTCGTTATTTATCCCTCGGAGCGGGAAAGGAAACGATCGGAAAAACCTGACGAATAAGGGTAAGACAAGGTCATCGCAACCATTGTCTGGGTTCGGGAGTCGGTTACGCAAGGGGAAGGTATTAGCACCCCTCACGTCCGTCGTACTCGACGGGATCCTCGCTTGTTTGTTTACTTGGACGGGTTGGTTATAATCTATCTACCTATCAAGGCTGGCTGAAAAAGAAAAGAAAAATGACTCGGCAAAGCGTCGCGCTTTATGCCTACGTATTCCCATCAGAGAATGAGAAATCAGAGTCAACGTAGTTCGGCTAACTACGGGTTATGGGGGAAAGGTCGCTCGCTAGGATGTCGCATCCTATGCCTACGTACTTTCATCTGGTATGAAAGATCAGAGCAAACGTAGTTCGGGTAACTACGAGAAAAATGGCTCAACTAGGAGGGAGACTATCAAGTCCTACTGTTATCATGCCATGGATTCATCCTATGGTTGAGGTTTGAACAGGGAATTCCTAGAAGTTGTCATGCATAGGTTTCAACCTAAAAGTCTATCATCAGATCCTTATCAAAGGAAATGAGAGTCCTAAGGGATCATGTCAAGGATACACCAAAACAGACAAAAACATCAGCTTTAACAGTAAAATGCATGCAATGCAAGTGAGGGAGGAAATGTGTGTGGGGTTTCAGCCTCCACAAGCTCATCTCGACCTCAAGCCAGTCATGAAATAACAGTAATCATACTGAAAATAATCAACATGCTATCAAGCAATGAACCAGATAAAAGAAGGGAAGTACCATCAGGTAAACAAAACACACATGCTTGAGAAAGAATCATCTATTCTCTAATCCTAACCCTAACACAGAATCCTGATCAAATCTAAGCAAAGCCCTAAAGCAAAACCCTAAACAAGAGAAACAATCCCAGTCTTCAAGCTTCAGAACAAACTTACCAAAGACAGGGAGCTAAGTAAGCAGACTCATAGTGTCTTCCTCAGGAAAGCACTAGGAGGTGTATACTCAGGAGTCATACCCTATGTGGCTCAACCACTGTGATCAGTTTACATTCCTCCTCAGGAGAAATTAAACTCACAAGCAGGCTCCAACATCACTGGATATTTAGGAAATCCTATCTGAACTAGTGGAACTAAGTGAATAGACTCATAGGACCTTCCTCAGGAAAGTACTAGGAGGCTTCCGCTTAGGAGTTGTATCCTATGTGGCTCAACAACATGTGATCAGTTTACATTCCTCCTCAGGAGAAATTAAACTCACAAGTTGGCTCCAACATCATTGGATACTTAGGAAAGCCTAGACAAACTAAGGGAACTAAGTGAATAGACTCATAGGACCTTCCTCAGGAAAGTACTAGGAGGCTTCCACTTAGGAGTTGTATCCCATGTGGCTCAACAACATGTGATTAGTTTACATTCCTCCTCAGGAGAAATTAAACTCACAAGTTGGCTCCAACATCATTGGATACATAAGAAAGAGGTGAGAAGAAAGAATGAAAGTCATTCATAGTGCCTTCCTCAGGAAAGTACCATGAACTTCCTTCAAACTTCAGGATCTCAAACCTCACAAACAGGGGACAATCCAAGCTCTGGGTCTCTGAATCTTGATCTATAATCTTCACTTCATGATGCTCTCCATCAGGGTCTTCAAGGCAACACAAGCCCCTCAACAAATTCCCCCAACAAACCCCAGAGATGAACAGATAACCACAGGGCAGACAGAATCAACAGGCAACTTCAGAAAATACCTAAAAATACGAAACTAATGGGGAAAAATCTAACAATTATTCACAAGGGTCTACAAAGTCTATTCATAACATCCATATAGGCCTCTACCTAAAAAATCAAGACAAAACTCAATCAAAGAAAGGGATTCTTCACCTAAGCACAACCTAAACCCTAATTAGGATACCCTACATCTACCCTAATTAAACTAATCAAAATGTAATTCTAAAATCCTAGAAAAAATCCTATGGGGAAATATGATTCATCATTTAATTGCACAAAAAAGAATGGATAAAAAAACCTAAGGGAAGGTCCTAAAACAATTCTTACAAAATCATGATACAAAACTAAACATTATAAAAGCTACTTAAAAGAAAAATCTATTAAAAATACTAAACTTAAAAATAAAATCCCATTTTCATTTTTAATATTTTCTACACAAAATGATCTAATCATAGAAAAAAGAAGCATTAAAAAAGAGTTATTTTTCAATTTTTAATGAATTTTCTAAAACAGAAAAATATTAAAACGAAAATAAAAGAAATTAAAACAAATAAAAGGGAGGGGGGGTGTAACAAGCAAGGCGCGCCAGTTGGAATTAGATGGGCCAGCAATAGGGGGGGTGTGCGATTAGTAATTGTTTCTGAGCCCATTACCTATAACTAACTAAAACGATGCGTTTCAACTTATTATTTTTTTTCCTCCGTTTGGTTCTTTCAAATCGTGGCCGTTTGATCAGATTAATGAGTCAAGGGATGGAACTTAATCCAACGGACGATTGCCATCGTCCCCAACTGCTTTCTAGGGTTTCCAGACAAACTCAGTTCCATGCACCAAGATTCAACTGGTTCGTTCTCTTCACTCACTCAACGAAATCAAAAGATTCCAAGGGCAAACATGATCTACTAATTGCCTAGAACACAACCATGCGTGTGGTTTTCCATAATTCTTCCTAGATCCTCCTAACAGAGAGGTTCAAGATCATGGTTCAAAAATATTTCTCTGAGATCAATCCTAATAAAACTCAAAACTAAAGCTGCAATCCTGTTCCCTATGCCACCCTAATCACTATAATCCATGTCATGTTGATTAAAGCCTAGCACACAGTTCATTCTTGCACATCAAAGATTCATGCACCTGTTACAAACCATCATGGATCGTGCCCTAACTTTCAGTATTTGATCATCTACCCTAATACACTCATTCCATGCCTACAAAACTAATTGAAACTAGCTAACTTAAGAGATACAAGGAGAAGAAAGAACCTGTCAAAGGGATGATGGTGAGGGCTCGTGGGGATGCTTGCAGGCCTTGGAATTGGTTCAAGATGCTCCTTGGATGATCCACAACCTTCTGTTTGCAAGAGTTGTTGATGGAAGATGCTTGTGATGGAAGAAAACTCAAGTTGCTTGATTGTGAAGGTAGCTCTTTAATGGCAATGTATCTCTCTCTTTCTCCTCTGACTTGACTCTCTATCACCAACCTTGAACACTATGAAGATCATCCTTCTTATAATGATGGATGGAAGAAGCTGGATCCTTCTAGAATCATCTAGAAAAGTGTGGAAAGTTCTTGAAAATCTCATGTGGGGACAAATTGAATTTCTCATCTTCCATGCCTTATGCCTTGCCATTTGGTCTTAAATTATCTTTACATGAGATATTGAGAAGGGATGAGTGAAAAACAAGCTCATCTTTGGCTTGTGTAGGGTTTTTCAACATTGCCTTCTTTTTCAAGTAACAACTTTTCAAAGCATCACCCATTTTAAAGTTTCAAATCAAAATTCTAGCTAAACCAATGTTCTCAAAATGATTTTTCCAATCAAAATGATATATTGGATGACCTATTTTGGATTTGTGGATCTTCCAAATCACTTTTCAAATTCAACTTTTCAAACTTATATGCCATTTTTAGTTCATTTTTGACCAATCATGTAATCTCATGCTATGAGCTTTTCCAACAATTTGTGACCTTCTTTCTAGACTTAAAATCACATTTTGAGCAACTTTCATGTTTTGAGTTTTTTCATTTGAGGCTTGGAAATAGGAGTTTTAGGCATTGGCTAAAATGACCTATAACTGACAAATGACCAAAATACCCCTGTCTTGTTCAAACCATAAGTTGAGTTCCACAAATCCAATCAAGGACTTCTACCACTCAAATTAAAGCTAAGAAGATGCTCTTCAACATTCACGTTGACCAAGAAGCCATAGGAATCCTCCTTCTAGGGAAAAAGTTGTCTGCAAGTTGGGTGACTTTCAAGGACCCAGACTCACACACCTCTGCTGACCTGTAATTTGTCAAAACCATAACTTGAGCTCTGTAACTCCTATCAAGGACTTCCACCACTCAAATTAAAGCTTAGAACAAGCTCTACAACATTCATGTTATGGGGAAGGTGAGATATCAATCACAACTTGAGCTAAAACTGCCTGGAAGATAGGGATCAAATTAGGGTTTTTCACTGACAACCCTTGGGGATCCTGACTTGAAACTTCTCAAACCCCTCACTCATGATGAGTTGGCCTAGGAATCATCTTTATATCATCTCTATGCATCATTCCATGATCTCATGGCCCTTGGATTGAGTCTCAACCTTCTCCAAATCTTCAGTTATCCTAGGGTTGACCCAGTCAAAACCCTAATTCTATCATTCATGGTTGAATCTTCTGAACTCTTGCATAATGACTTCTCTGGGCTTCATGAAGGCTATCAAGGCATCTCATAGGCTTTCCCAAAACATCAAGTTCATTCTCAAAGTCTCAGAATCATCTGAGGAGCACCCACAACTTTCAAACTGTGAAGCACACAACCCTGGTTTCAAACCACTTCTTCTGAGGATCTCTTGAACTTTCTGATGAAGGTATCCACTTCCAAACACTCAATGAATAAATAATTGTTGGTCAAATTTTGGGGTGCAACACACATTATGTGAGCTTGAGATGTATTATCCACCCTCATTTTTTGACATAATGGTTCATCTCACCGTCCATCTTATCATCTACTCGATTAAGCGTTACATAAAGATAATAAAAGGGTACGTGAAGAATCGAAGTCGACCAGAGGGTTGCATTGTTGAACCATATTTAGTTGACGAAGCAATTGAGTTTTGTAATGAATACCTCTCTAATGTTGAGTCCATAGGGCTTCCAATGTCACGACACTCTGGAAAACAATAGGGGAAGGGATTGGTGCAAGTAAACTAGTCACCATGTCAGACATCGAATTGGAGCAAGCACACTTGTATGTACTACACAATGTTGATGAGGTTGAGCCATATGTTGAAAAGCACAAGGAAATCCTTCAAAGTTTGAACCCTAACAGGAGTGAAAATTGGTTAACAAGAGAGGACAATCAAAGTTTTATATCGTGGCTAAAAGAACACATTTTTCAGAATTTGCCAAAATTCCTGCTTCAATTTCCGAAAGATTGAGATGGCTAGCAAATGGTCCAAATGCAAATGTTCTCTCGTACTCTGGTTATATAATTAATAAGTATACATTTTATACGAATGAACATGATCATCAAAGCACTATGCAAAATAGCGGTGTCACACTCATAGCTGAATCTGTGCATATCTCAAGTTCCAAAAACAGAAATCCCGCATTTTCCAAATTGTCATATTTTGGGGTCATTGAACGTATTTGGGAGTTGCATTACTCATGCTTTTAAGTGCCTGTGTTTGGTTGCAAGTGGGTTGACAACAACAATGGCCTTCAAGTTGACCCTGGGTTCATGAAGGTCGATCTTAATAAAGTGGGGTATAAATACGAGCCTTTTATTTTAGCATCAAAAGCTCACCAAGTATTCTATGTCACTGATCCTGCCGATGAAAAATGGTCTATTGTGTTTCTGAGTAACAAAATAAATGATCAAAACACTCAAAGTATAGATGTTGAGGATGATCCTTTCTTTAATACATCACAATCCCTTGAGGATGAACCAATTATAAATGATATTCTTTATATGAGAAACGATCACAATGATGGGATTTGGATCAACCCATCATTTTATGTATCTAGAAAACACAAAAGTAGGAATCCAATTACAAGGAAGAGGAAAAGGCCGACTTGAAAATTTGTGGAATCACTTGAAAATTGTCTTTAATGTGAGTGAATAAAATGTTGTTTAAGAATGATATTGTGTTTTATGTTTTTCTGAGTTTGCATGAACAATGTCATCAAATATAATACTATTACACTTTTTACAGGTTAAATATGGTTTCTACTAATGATAAAGGTGGTTCGTCTAGTATGAAAACAGTTGGTAAACATGGTGTGACTCGGTTGCAAAAAATCCACAAAGCCAAAAGCAATGGAAAGAGGATTGAGGTAAAATAGCTAGATTTTTGTGAGACCGCTGATTGTCTTAGAATATTAGTGACATTGAGGATTATTTAATTGCACTTTAATTTTGTTATAGGTTCAATGGAACGCAAGAGGTCAACCAATCAAGCATAATAGCAAGAGTTCAACTAGTTATATTGGTCTCACGGTTCATCGGTTAGTTCCAATTAGTTTGGACAATTGGAGCGCGAAAAAAAATAAAGAGGTTGTAGGGGTTTATAAACAAAACATTTGGGATGAAATTGAAGTAACACACTAACTCAAGCTTGTTGTAATATTTTAATTCCATAAATTATCTGTTTGGATGTTTAAATAACCTGAACAGTATTTTAATAAATTGAGTTGTTTGCAGAAAGCTTTTGTAATTGGCGAAGAACATCGTGCATTTATATATAAAGAAGATGGAAAGTTGCACAAGGCATTCAGGACAAAAATGGCAATGTTCTATCTAAGAGATAGTAAGGGTGGTTTTGTTAAACATCGACAGGCAAAATTTTCTTACTGTATAAAACAAGAGGATTGGGATAAATTTGTAGCTCAGCGTCTGACTGAAAAGTTTCAGGTAATAACTTGTCATTATTTATCTCTACCCATCATGCATACAAATTTTCATAGCAATGTTAACACTTAGCTGCTATTGTACCGATACTTCTCAAGTCCGACATACCTCGTAAAACACCGTACAGAATGCCAGAAGCATATGCATCACCAGCACCACATGTATCTACTGAAACACATGGAGAAGGAGGGATGTATACGGCTTCACCTCTTATGCCTATGTGTCGTACCTCAAAAAATATGATCATCGCGATGGACGCGGAAAATATGTTCGAACAAAGTCGCCACCGAACTTTATTCATTCCAGGGATGGAATAGGAAAATATTGATAAAACCTTTAAGAAGATAAGAACATGGTCATCGCAACCAATATTCTAGGTTCGGGAGTCGATTACATGAGGGGAAGGTATTAGCACCCCTCATGTCCGTTGTACTCAACGGGAACCTCTTGATTCGATTCGAGAGTAAAGTTAGCTACGCTTGTTTGTTTTCTTCTAAGGTTTCTCCTATAGGGGGAATGCGTGGTTTTAAGATAGGGTGCTCGCCAAGGATTAGGGCCCTTGTGCCTACGTATCTTCACTTGTAAGAAGTGGAAAATCAGAGCATTCGTAGTTCGCGGGACTACGGGAAAAGAGGGGGATTGTGCTCGCCAAGATCATCGCAATCTTGTGCCTACATATTCTCATTGATAAATGAGAAATCAAAGCAACCGTAGTTCGGCTAACTACGGTAAAAGGGTTGAAAATGAACGACCGTTTAGGTCGCATTCTAACTGCTAAACGTTGGCTTGTCTGCTCGCAAGGGGAGGCTGAAGCACCAGTTCATATGCGCGGGAGAAAGGACTAAACAATGTTCTTGGAAAACAGTGTATGAGATGAACGAGAGTTTAGGTCGCATTCTAACTGCTAAACATTGGCTTGTCTGCTCGCTAGGGGAGGCTGAAGCACGAGTTTGTTATGCGCGGAAGAAAGGACTAAACAATGTTCTTCGAGAAGAGTTGTTTGATTTGAAAATCGCACGAGGGCGAGGAATTTAGTGTTTGAAAAGTTTCAATCGCACGGGAGCGAGAAAAGAGAGTTTGGCTAGATTGGTTAAGTATTTTAAGGGAGAATGACGACTACTCGATAAACGAGACGTCAGTCTCGCAACCAATTAATCGGGATATCATTGGAATGCTAGATCCTAACGATACCTTTTTCATTCAATTTTGAAAGTTGTGTTTGATGGACGACTTAGACACGAAAGAGTTTGAATTGAAGGAGATTTAGATTCAATCACACGAGGGTGAGAAACGAGGTTAGACGGGTCGTATGTTTAGGAGGAATGACGACTATTCGATAAACGAGATGTCGGCCTCGTAACCAATTAGTCGGGATATCATTGGAATACTAGATCCCAACAACATCTTTTTTCATTCCATTAATTATGAAATATGTTTGTTGGACAGTGAAAGTACTTTTCCAAGTAATTAGGGGAGGTGTTTTAGGAACGAAAGTTCGAATGACACACTATAAAAGGCGTACGCTTCAATAGTTGTCACTCTCGAATTCAAGGAATGCGCGACTCCAAGAACTCGATACTTTTGTAATTTAATTAAGAAAAATGGTTTGAATAAGTTTGTGTAGGTGGGTTAACCTATGGTAGGCATATTATTCGAATTGGGGTTTGCCTACTTTGAAAGTTTAAACAAAGTTGGAGAGTTTTAGCGATGAACGACGAAGCGACCACAACTCAAGGCGTGCACCTCGAGAGCGGTCACTTAAGGATCCAGGGAGTGCTAGACTCCAAGGATCCACCACTTTCATTATTTTGAAAGCTTAGACTTAATTTAAAAACTATATAAATCGGGGTGAACAATTACTTTAATCATTTTTGAGGTAGAAAGAAAAAGAAAATCATTCTAACAATTTAAAATGAATTTAAAATCATATAATGTCATTTAATCTATAACTAAACAAACAATTAAATATTAAAATTAAAACCACACATTAATATTTTTTAAATTAATATTGTGTAAATTAAAATTCCATTAAGATTAATATCCTATTTGTTAAAATGAATGGAAAAAAAATCAGTGGCTATTAATGCAAAAAGTTACAGTTGATCTCTACTAATCTCTCTCCCTGCACCAACGATATACTCTCCCTTTTTAAATAAAACAAAAGAATTAATAAATTTTAATAATTAATTAAAAAAACGGAACCGCCCAGAATAAGGAGAGTCTCGTAGCTGCATCGAGCTCCCAACTATAACGGCTAGGTTATCTACAACCTTGTATTTCTCCAAGGAACAAACACTCCATCTCCTCAATCTTCGAACCTCACTCTCTGAAACTCAGAAACTTCTTCTCCTACCTCACGAAACCCCCAAATTCGCCCTTCATCTAACGCTAACCCTAAATTTACTATTATCTCGACAACTGAGACAAGTTCCAACCTGAGATTAAGCCTAACTTTGATAGTTCTAAAATCAACGCTTTAAACTAATAGAGGCAATCGATTAACTACACCAATCACAACAAGCAATCGAAATTATAGATGGAAAATGACAAGAGCGTGTATCATAGAGGTTTAGCAGCATAATTTTGTTTCTCACTAACCTGAAGGTATGATTTTTGAGCACTCTTTTATCCACGTTTGTGCGTAGTTTCTTGCTTTCTCCTCCTTCATCGCTTTGTCTGTGGTTTGCTGGGAATGTTGTATCTTGAGAGCGCGTAAACGCGGGTAAGCTCACCTTACACAGAGCTCTGATGTGGGCTCTGGGAAGATTTGGAAACAAAGAGCTTTAGGATGGGTTGAGGGTGGATTTTAGCAGAGTAACCTTAGGGTTTTTTTTTATCTCTCTGCCTGAACGAACAGTGCCAAATATATAGGGGCTTCATACGTGTGAGATTAGGGTTTTCTCAGCAAAACGTGTGAATTTTTGGTAGAAATTGGGTTACTTTCGGCTCCTTGCTTGTGATTTCTGTTTGTTAGCCGTTTCTGGAAATGTTTTTTACCCTGATTTTTACTGCCTGAAAATGTTTCTTTTACTGCTTATCAATTTGCTGACACGGAAGTCTTTAATTTGACTAAAAATGTTTTTGTTCTTTCTGCAATATTTGGATGACTTTTAATTCCTGTCATGTTTCGATGCAATAGGTTTGTTCCTTGCTAAGAAGTTTGTATGGATTTAGATGAAGAACAACATTAATGTCTTTGTGGAAAATCAAGCCTCTGCTGAGAACTTGGCATGAAGACATAAGTTAGGAGTTATTTTGAAACTCGCAGAATGAGGTATGGAGATTTGTGTATAGTAGATATTGCATTCCTTATAGATTTAAGCCTTATGATTTCTTTGCATTATGATTTCTTCACTTAGACCTTGTGGAATATAACTCAAAAATTCTTGTTTTGCATGGATGATTCATGTTCCTTCTTACATTTCTACAAGTGCTTATTCTTACCTGGTGCAGAGTGGTGTCGGAGTTTTGGTGCGGAAACAAACCTATGCTCACAGTTTCTTGGTGAAGATCATTCTCTCAATTTTGGTGAAGCAACATTTTGATACACCATGAAGGTAAATTTTCAATGACTGTGTTGCTCTAGACATATTTACTCAAATTTCTTTTGGTTGAAACTTGTTCTTATGCGAGATCAGTTGCCGAAAAGATACACTGCTGATGAGATTATTGTTTTTTGTTTACCGTTCTGTAGGTATTGGCCTTCACTTGATGCAGAGCGGCGCGATAACCTCGGAATAAACAATCATGATGTCGTCCCTGTAAGTTTTTATTTTGAACTTGTTCTTTAGTAAAATCTCCATAGATGCCTTGTCATTACCAACACATTATTTTCTCTTCCTTGAGATCAACCATTTGCTTCTATGTGCTTTAAAATATTCTCCATTTTTATCCCCTGCTCATTGAGTGTTTTTTTTAGCATTTGCAGGATGGAGCATGAAGATATCTTAGCTGGCTTGGAAAACTCATGAGATACTTAACTCCAAGTTCAAGTATTTTGCATGTTTAAGCTTTGCAATTTGTACACGAGTTCTGAAATGGTGTTTTGAATAAACATGCGGAAAGTGGCCTTCTTTCTAACCATATCTCTCAGGACTGCAGCCTTAGGATGTTGATAATGTCGGCGTCAATTGTAACTTGACTAACCAACTTCTTATTTGATGTATCCCTGTCTTGTTGACATTTGACTGTGTTGTGGCATTGTTTTCTCTACATTACTGCATGCTTTTTAGTTTGAAGAATTTGAACTGAAGCTCGGTGATAATGGTGTTTTTCTCTGATTCTCTTGCAGGAAATTATTGAATTGATAATGAAGATGAAGAGAGAATGAGGAGCTCGAAGTCAGCGCCTTCCAAATGTGAAGAAAGACATAATTTATACAGGGAATATTGGAGTGTATGATAGCATTTTCTGAGTGAATTCTGTTAATCTCTCTGTATTTTGCACCAATTTTCCTGTACATTCTTCATCTTGGTATGACTGAACTGAGTCTGTGCAACGCACTAGCAGGATTTGGCACCATGCTTGGCTTTAGTGTGCTGAGTTAATCCTATTTCAGAGTTGAATGTCTTGCTGCAGCTACTGCAAGAGAGATGTCCTCCTAACAACATAGACATAGGATTTATCATCTGTACCCCTTTGTCCTAAAAAAACCTGTCTGTTTGAATTCTTCTTTTTATTCATGAGTTTTCTTGGTTCCACCAACTTATTTTATTCGGAAATATACAAGCTTCTCTTTTGTATCTTGAATATTTGGCGGAATTAAAGAATGAACTCTGTTTGGGAAAACTCCTATTACTTTTGAATATACTAAGGTTGTTATTACTCTTGCATGGTTTATGAGTGCAGCAGCAACTGTTACGCTTGGACCAGCAGGAAACATTATGATTTGCCAAGACTTTCAAGCGTGCTTTGAAACTACCATGACTCAAAACTATATAAATAGCATTGCTTAAACCTTAGCATTTCTTGCAGCAAACTAAATTATTTTGAAACATCTCGAAGCCATGTATGCTACAGCCAACCATGAGTTGCTCTTAGACTCCATCATAATTGCAATAAAATTTGGTATGGTTTGGAGGGTGTACTACAATCATGGCCTTAAAACGCGAATTGAGAGGCATTAAACACAACTCGAAACCACTTAACAACTTGATTACTTATATGCTACGTATATTATGAACTTCTTGAAATGAGGTTGATCTAACTTTGGCTATGTCTACCGCGCTACTTTAGTACCAATCATGAAATATGGTTCAATGCTACTTGAAACCAATTGATTATGTCTTGAAACAAATCGAAATATATTCTAGATTAATTGCATCCAAATTGTAATCCAATTATGACTTGAAAATTTGCAAGCTAAATCTAAGTTTGTCGCAAACCGATTTAGAATCCAAATATAGCTTGACGCTTGCAATCAATTCGAACAAAGTCTGAGGCTAAATTGACTGTGTCCATAAGCATCATGTGAAGTATCTTTGAATTAACTTGAATTAAGTGCAGACCATAATAAGAAACTTGTAGTGTGAGGCTTAAACAACATTTAAGGAGAAGTTTGTAATCAAGTTGAAATAGGGTGTAAATTTCCTGAAACTGTGTGGCAAGATAGATCCAATCATGTACTTTGTGTTATTGATCATATCATGTCTGTCTGATCGTGAGAACGAGGACACACATGAGTTTGGGTACAAGGGGCTGGAGGCGCGCTCCTCCCACAAGAATTCAGCATAAATTGCCAGGGATTATTACCACAATGAGTACACACAAAGTCTTTATAAACGAAGTCTTAGAGAATCATGGCCAGAAGTCGTGAAGCAGTAAAACATCCATTAAATACCGAAGTAGGACAAATTTGGGGTATGACACTATGTAAGAGCCTCTGATACCGTCTGTAACGGATACTAGGGGGACAAACTGACTTAGATACCTTGTAACAGAAAAAGTGCTCTCCTTTGCATCAAAATTACAAAGAGCTCTTGCCTCATCAATGTTTGCGAAGATTGAATCTGCATAATTGCCTAGGATCTCCTTGTTTAATGAACAAGTACAAGTTACATACAAATATATAATGTTTGTGATCTAAACACCTGCAAATATCATTCAACTTATCATCTTAAATTTCTGGATCGACTCAATGTACTAATACGAGTAATGATCTTACCAAAAATGATCAAAATGTCTCTCAATGCAGGAGACATATGAAGTTGTTACTGCAATGAGAGCACCATTACTCCTAGCTTCAATACATGCTTTTGTTATTGTTTTAATAGTAAAATATTTCATTGTAAATGTCCTACAAGTATGAAATTCCATTGGATTCTAGTTATGTACTTTCATATTTTCCTCTCTGCATAATTAATCAAAACTCACAGGTATAAAACAGTAACACTACTACTAATGTCTAATAGTGCTTTAAATGAAGAAAGTTAGTAGTGAAAATCGAGAAAGAGCGTTAAATCCTCAACATCCCTATAGAAAGTCACGTTTAGGGTGTGCTCGTCTTGAAGCTGAATGGTAAGTATGTGTATAAAAGTAGTGTACAAGATTATAAATTATTTTTTTAATTGCTACGTTAATTTGTCAAAATGTATATACAGGTAGAAGAGTCGGGAGAAGATAAGATAAATCTTAGTCAAGTGTGGAAGGCTGCCCACGTCAATAAGAATGGGGTGATTGATAATGAGAATGTTCAAAGAGTTGTGGATCAATGTGTAAGTCGAATGTTAATATTTTAGATCAATGAAAATATTTTTGATCTCGGTTAATCTTAATGAAAGTGTTCAAATTGATTTTATTGTAACAAGTCTTTTATACTTATCGATGTTAGGAGAAGTTAACATAAGCTCTAAATGAAGAAGAGAGACAAGACCTTGGTCCTACGGACATATTATTCGAGGCTCTAAATCTCCCAAACTACTCTGGGCATATTAGGAGTTACGGGTTTCGGTTATGTTCTAGGGACATATTACCACGCCAAATTCGCCCCACACAAATGAACTTTCAAAAATTGTATGGCTTTTGCAACATGTAACACCCCACTTCCCAAAATTCAAATAAAATACAATTATTTCAAAATAACATCAGAGTTTTCCCCCAAAAGTGGGATATCACATCAAATAGTTCAACATAAGTCTTCATCATATGATTTTCAAAATAAAGCAGCAGAAAATTATTGTTATCCATCATTCACGGCCATCTGCCAAAATACACAAAAGTATTCATTAACAAGGTTCACCACAATGATACATTACAGGAATGAAACAAAATTAACATAACACAAATAAAACACCCAAGTCCCGTGCTACGTATCAGAGCATCCTAAGACTCGACTCGCACACCACTATCCAAGCTAGCTAAGTACCTGGATTATATGTACTTCCGAAGAAGCACAAACCACGACAACAACAACAAAGGGGTGAGAAAACATGATCAAAATTATCGGTAATAAGATACATGAATAAAATTCAGTAAATATACAAATCATCACCCCACCAACATCAATCACGACCTACTGTCCAATCATCAACACAACATACAACAATGAAAATATGCTACTCAACACTATGCATACGGTACCGACTCATTGGTTCATTCAATCGAACCCCGGATAAATCACATACACCTCTCCTTGGCAATGATCTATCCCCACCATTCTCCACAAAGGAGTACGGATGATCACATACAATCCTCCTGATCAACGATTCATCCCACCAAAACACCATGATATGCACGACACCAAATACACAACAAATAACTAAAGCACACTGCGTGCACACGATCCTACTGATCAAATCACCATACACAACCAATAGTTCAAGCACACTAGGTGCACACGATCCTCCTGATCACATCACCATACATCATATGCATTATGTATTATACACCAATCAATCATGTTAATCCAATTAGAGTCAATGCTACATAATTTCACCTCTTTAACATCAGGTATACACACTTCACCACTAAACACCATATCTATACTCATCACGACCAAAAGAGGTCCTACGAAATGGCAGAACAAACCACACAGTATAAAAATCACAATTGATGTCATGCTCGCTGGCTCATTCGCTTAGTGAAGCCCTAGCGAACGCTCGCTAGCTGCTCGCCTAGCGAACCCCCTAGCGAAGGCAGACAGTCGCTACTGGAAGTGTTCTCTACCTAGCTCGCCTAGCGAAAGCTCGCGACCTGCTCGCCTAGTGAACCTGCTAGCGAGCGTTTGCGACACTCAAAACCCTCACTGTCCAAAATGTCACTTTGATTAATTCCAAGCCTATCATTCTTCATCCATCTTCTACCTATTATTACTACAACTATTACACACTAAACTAATCATTTTCTCTTTAAACTTTCTCTCCAGAACCAATTTTCATATTCATCACTACTCCTGCAGAAGTTACACAGAACTTCACCAAAACCACAACTCTGCTACGTTACGCAGAAACTCACCAAAATCAAAACAATATATGCACAAATTCATCAATAGCAGCAACAATCATAAAAATAACAATATACTCATCGTGTTCATCTAATCCCTATGGGGTTAAGGAATCCCCTCTACCCAATTCATGTAAAATACCAATCCCAATCAGTTTCTCCCCCCTTACCTCGATTAATTGCTTTGATTGATGAAGAATCCCCAAGAATCTGACAGCCTTAGCCTTATTCCTTTTCCTCTTTGTTCTTCCTCCTTAACCTTGCTCTAAAACTGTTTATCGTGTTTTTTCCTCTTCTACCCAAAAACCTTCTTATATCTCTAATTCCTTATTTTACTTATTCCAATAATAATAATAATAATTATTATTATTATAATAATAATGTTACTATTAATTATTAAATTATCACCACCATTAATCATATTATATTAATATTAAACTCCATAGTTATTAAATAATCCCCATAACTTAAGGGTAACCATCAACATTCTCAGACACACCCCTACATAAGGACACACCAAAATAAAATAACACCAAAAAGAATAAATAATTAAAATGGGTGTTACAACTCTCCCCCACTTTAATTATTTTCGTCCTCGAAAATTACGTAATGGAAACAATTCCGAATACGCTTCCCGCATCCTGCTTTCCAATTCCCAGGTCACACTGCCTCCTGCAGCACCTTCCCAAACTACTTTCCCCAAAGATATCTCCTTCCCTCGGAGTTGTTTCATGTTACGATCTTCGACCCTTAACGGCATCATCTCAACAGTAAGATTCTCCTGGATTTGAGCTTCATCTCTCTGAATCACATGAGATGGATTTGAGACATACTTTCGAAGTTGCGACACATGAAACACGTCATGCAAATTCGACAATTCAGGCGGCAACGCCACCCTATAAGCTACAACACCAACTCTCTGCAAAATATGATACGGTCCAATAAACTTAGGATCCAGCTTCTTAGACTTCAACGCACGACCCACACCAGTCCTTGGGTTAACTCTTAGGAACACGTGATCACCTTCACTGAATTCTAGTTCTTTTCTTCGGTTATCATGATAACTTTTCTGCCTACTCTGAGACGCTTTCATTCTCTCACGAATCATCTGAATGGTCTCAGTAGTTTGCTGCATAATTTCTTGTCCCAATACCACATCTCACCTGTTTCATACCAACACAGAGGGTTTTGCACCTTCTACCATATAAAGCTTCAAACGGCGCCATTCCGATACTAGAACGGTAACTGTTATTGTACGTGAACTCGATCAACGGTAAATGAGTATCCCATGCACCACCCTTTTCCAACACGCAAGCTCTTAGCAAATCTTCCAGCGACTGAATAGTCCTTTCTGACTGACCATCGATTTGCGGATGGTAAGCTGAACTCAGCTTCAACTTAGTACCCAAAGCTTCCTGTAAACTCCTCCAAAATTTTGAAGTAAACCTCAGATCTCTATTCGACACGATACTCGACGGAACACCATGCAGTTTAACAATTACTCGAATATAAATCTCTGCCAGCTTCACCAACAGAAAACTGATATTAATCGGTACAAAATGTGCAGATTTCGTAAGTCGATCCACAATTACCCATATAGCATCAAATCCTCTCGCCGTATTCGGCAAACCCGTAACAAAATCCATGGTTATACAATCCCATTTCTAAACCGGAAATTCTAACTGTTGCATAAATCCAGAAGGTCTCTGATGTTCCACTTTTGACTTCTGACATATCAAACAGGCGTAAACAAATTGAGCTATATCCCTTTTTATACCGGACCACCAAAATAACTTTTTTAAATTGTGGTACATCTTCGTAGCTCCCGGATGGATACTCAAACTACTACGATGTCCTTCACTCAGAATTGACATTTTCAGTTCATCATTATCCGACACACAAATCCTACCTCTGAATCTCAACATACCTATACTATCCAACTCAAAATCACTATCGGAGTCACTTCCTACTCCAGACATCAAATCCACTAACTTCACATCTAGCTTTTGGTTTTCTCTAATCATATCCAAGAAATTGTTGTTCACTTGCAACTTGCCCAACATCACATCATCTGTCGTTGTCTCGCAAACCATGCTCAAATCTCTGAACTGCTCAATTAGTTCCATTTCCTTCACCATCAAAGCCTACATATGAATCATTTTTCTGCTCAAAGCATTGGCTACTACATTCGCCTTTCCCGGATGGTAACTCAAACTGAAATCGTAATCCTTCAAGAATTCCAACCATCTTCTCTGTCTCATATTTAGCTCTTTCTGATTGAATAAATACTTCAAACTTTTATGGTCACTGAACATCTCAAATCTCGAACCATACAAATAGTGCCTCCAGATCTTTAACACGAAAACTATCGCAGCCAATTCAAGATCATGAGTAGGGTAATTCCTTTCATGCACCCTCAATTACCGCGAAGCATATGCCACCACCTTACTATTCTACATAAGAACTCCGCCTAATCCCATCTTAGACGCATCGCAATACACCACAAAAGGTTCACTCAGAGTCGGCAACACTAACACCGGTGTCGTAGTCAACTTCTTCTTCAGTTCTTCAAAGCTTTCTTCACAAGCAGCATCCCACATAAAAACTTGATCCTTTCTCGTCAACTGAATCAATGGCAATGCCAAATTAGAAAACCCCTAAATAGACCTTCGGTAATATCCTGCCAAACCCAAAAAGCTTCTAATTTCCGTCGCTGTCTTCGGTGGTTCCCACTGCAACACTGCACTCACTTTCGATGGGTCCACCGCTATACCATCACCAGATATTACATGCCCCAAGAAACTCACTGTCTTCAACTAGAATTCACACTTTGATAGTTTAGCAAACAACTTATTATCTTTCAACACCTGCAAAGCAATTCTCAAATGTCCTGCATGCTCTTCATCAGACTTAGAATAAATCAGTATATCGTCAATAAACACAACAATGAACTGATCCAAATAAGAATGGAAGATTCGGTTCATATACTCCATAAATACTCCTGGCACATTAGTCACTCCAAAAGGCATTACAACATATTCGTAATGTCCATATCTGGTTCTAAATACCGTCTTCTGAATATCACCTTATTTCACTCTGATCTGATGGTAATCCGACCTCAAGTCAATTTTACTGAACGCACGAGCTCCCACCAACTAATCCATCAAATCATCAATCCTTGGAAGAGGATATTTATTCTTAATGGTCACTTTATTCAACTGACGATAATCGATGCACAAACGCTTACTACCATCCTTCTTCTTTACCAACAGTACTGGAGCTCCCCACGGTGACACGCTCGGTTTGATAAACTTCCTATCCAACAATTCTCCAATATGAGATTTCAATTCGGCCAATTCCACTATCGACATCCTGTACGGCGCCATAGATATAGGTCTCGTACCAAGAACAAGATCAATGATAAATTCAACTTCTCTCGTCGGAGGTAATTCTGTAATATCATCAGGGAACACTTTAGGAAATTCATTCACCATCGCCAACTCATTCATTGACGTCTTGTTGTCAACAGATAATGATGCATATAAAGCAAACATTTTAGCTTCGTCCTCCAACAAGGTCCTCAATTCCTTATTAGACAAGGAATCCGCCAATTCTTCCTCCTCTGGAGTAAGGAACAACAACACCTTCCGAAAACAATCAATGTAGACTCGGTTGAACTCCAACCAGTTCATACCCAGAATAACATCCAAGTTACCAAGTGGCATACAAATCAGATCTACCCCAAAGTCTCTACCGAAAATAGTCAGTGGACACTTCAAACACACCAAAGAAGTAGTCACTGAACCAATAGAGGGAGTTTCAATAGTCATTCGTCACTCAAGAGTAGACGGCACCAATCCTACCCTCTTCACACAATCAACAGAAATGAATGAGTGGGTTGCACCCGTGTCAATCATAGTAGTCAAAGGAATATTATTGATAAAACAAGTACCTTTGATGGAACCCTCTTCACTGGCAGATTGAGTTCCTACCACAACAAACACTTTACCGCTGGCCTGAGACGCCTGAGACTTCTTCGGCTTCTCGCAATGCATACTGATATGACCTTTCTCACCACAGTTATAACAGGTAGGCATAGTGGCCCTGCAATCTGCTATCACATGGCCTGGCTTACCACACTTAAAACACTTATTCACCTCATTAGGACACTCATTAGCACGATGACCCGCGCCACTGCACCGAAAACATTTCAAATCAACAGATGTCTTCCCTTCTCTGGACTTCTTATCAGTAAAGGCCTTATGTTTTCCCTTATCAGCAGGAACACTGTAAGGAGTACCACCAAATCTCTGCTTACCTTTACGGTCATTGACAGCCTTATAATGTGCAATCCTGGCCCGGTTATCACTATCATAAATCCTGCTTCTGCTTACCAGCTCCGAATAATTCCTGATCTTCTGACAAGCGATCCCTAGCTTGACTTCCGAACGCAGCCCATTCTCAAACTTCAAACACTTGAAAGTCATTGCCTCTTCAGTATTGTAATGAGGACAATACTGCACCAGCTCTTCAAACCTAGCAGCATACTCTGCTACAGTTAGATTACCCTAATTCAGCTCCAGAAACTCTATCTCCTTAGCACTTCGTATATCTTCCGAAAAATACTTTTCCAGAAAACCAGTTCGAACCACATCCCAAGTAATTGCAGTTCCAGAAGTCTCCAATCTTTAGCGACTGTTATCCCACCAAGCCTCAGCTTCACCTTCTAGCATGTGAGTACCAAACTTCACTTTTTTCTCATCACTACAACCCGTCGTTCTGAAAATTTTCTCAATTGCCTTCAGTCACTTCTGTGCAGCTTCAGGGTCCAAAATTCCTCCTTCAAACGTCGGTGGCTTGTTACTCCGAAACTGTGCCAAATCTCAGAATTACGCACCCGCAGCTTGGTTCTGATTAGCAACCACCTGCGTCATTGCTTGCATAGCAGCAGCCAAAGCATCATCATTCCTTCCTGCCATACTGCTTAACAATAACAACACCAGGTTAAAAGGTATACAATCTCTATCCTAAGGACAGACTCAACTACTACACTGGCCGGACGGACCGACCTGCTCTGATACCAATTGTAACACCCCACTTCCGAAAATTCAAATAAAATACAATTATTTCAAAATAACATCAGAGCTTTCCCCCAAAAGTGGGATATCACATCAAATAGTTCAACATAACTCTTCATCATATGATTTTCAAAATAAAGCAGCGGAAAATTATTGTTATCCATCATTCACCGCCATCCGCCAAAATACACAAAAGTATTCATTAACAAGGTTCACCACAATGATATATTACAAGAATGAAACAAAATTAACATAACACAAATAAAACACCCAAGTCCTGTGCTACATATCAGAGCATCCTAAGACTCAACTCGCACACCACTATCCAAGCTAGCTAAGTACCTGGATTATATGTACTTCCGAAGAAGCACAAACCATAACAACAACAAAGGGGTGAGAAAACATGATCAAAATTATCGGTAATAAGATACATGAATAAAAGTCAGTAAATATACAAATCATCACCCCACCAACATCAATCACGACCTACTGTCCAATCATCAACACAACATACAAAAATAAAAATATGCTACTCAACACCATGCATGCGGTACCGACTCATTGGTTCATTCAATCGAACCCCGGATAAATCACATACACCTCTCCTTGGCAATGATCTATCCCCACCATTCTCCACAAAGGAGTACGGATGATTGCATACACTCCTCCTGATCAACGATTCATCCCACCAAAACACCATGATACGCACGACACCAAATACACAACAAATAACTAAAGCACACTGCGTGCACACGATCCTACTGATCACATCACCATACACAACCAATAGTTCAAGCACACTAGGTGCACACGATCCTCCTGATCACATCACCATACATCATATGCATTGTGTATTATACACCAATCAATCATGTTAATCAAATTAAAGTCAATACTACATAATTTCACCTCTTTAACATCAGGTATACACTCTTCACCACTAAACACCATATATATACTCATCACAACCAAAAGGGGTCCTACGAAACGGCAGAACAAACCATACACTATAAAAATCACAATTGTTGTCATGCTCACTGGCTCATTCGCTTAGCGAAGCCCTAGCAAAAGCTCGTTGGTTGCTCGCCTAGCAAACCCCCTAGCAAAGACAGACAGTGGCTATTGGAAGTGTTCGCTGTTAGAACACAGATTGGTTCTTAATAATATCTCTATGTTTTGATGATAACTATTATGAAATTTTGTAATTAAGAATTATATACTCTAAAAATTGCTTAAGAGTTTTTACTGCAGATATTAAAGTAATTATCACTCTAGAAGCAAATCAGAACTGAACATAAGAAATATGCTAGAATCTGAAGCGTCAGATGCATCCATTAGAAGATTCTGAACGCTGCCATCAGAAGATCCTGAGCGTAGCCTCCAAAAGGATCTGAAGCAGAAGCTCCAGAAGAATCTGAAGCAAGTCAGAAGCATCTGAACCAAAGAAGAATTCTGTATGAAGAGTTTTCAAGCATAGTTACTACAGAAGATTCTGAGAGTACTAAAGCTGCCAGTACTGAGGATCTGACTCAAATATGCTCTGAACTTATACACGCTAAAAGGACACCTGCTGCAAAGACTCTGATTCAGCAAACTCTGATCAACATCAGAAGGCTCTGATCAAATTAGACTCTGATGATTCTTGGTGAAAATTGATGAAGAAGAATTCAAAGATTATGTCCGTTGGAATATCCAAACGACTCTTTCCTTTTTTATGCTAGACACAAGAACACAGACAAAAAGGATTTCTCTGTGCTTTCTTCTTCTAGGAAAGGTCACTTGATGTGAAGACAAAAAGGCTCAGACCTTTTGGTACACTCTTCTCAACGTGAAATACTCTTGGATCAATGTGCCTATAAAAGCAAGTCTCCAACCATCTTCTTCAGTTGACGTCTTACCTGAAAAGAATTCAATATCCAAAGCTCTCATACAATTCACATTCGTTCTAGAATTAATTTCTTTGTTCTTAATATTAAGTGAAAAATCACAGTTGTGATAAAGCTTTATTAGAAGCATTTTAAACACTTGTATTTGTTATTACATTTGATTGTAAGAAAACCTTAAGAAGATCCAATTAGGATCAGTAGTTCTTGAGAAGACTTTGAACATTTGTTCTTAGTGCTTACTATTGTAATCAATTGATTAAATAGTGGATTAAGTCCTTGATTGAGAAAGGCAAATCACTCTAGGAAGGGTGGACTGGAGTAGTTGAGTTCAACGAACCAGGATAAAAATACTTGAGTTTTTATTTCTAAGTTTTTGTCTTCATACTTATTCAACCCCCTTCTAAGTATTTTCTCACCTTCAGTTGGCATCAGAACTCCGGTTTTGTGTGTGCTACCACTTCACAGTGACAGTAAAGATCTAGTGAGAAAAACTTTGATATATATTTGGTTGTTACTATGGCTGATAATACAATGTCTAACATTAACAACAAATATGAAGAAAGGGGAAGAATCAACACAAAACCCCCTATGTTTGATGGGGAGAAAGACAGGATTGAATGTTTTTTCCTTGGATATGATGCTGATTTATGGGATTTGGTCATAGATGGATATGTTCATCCTATTGATGGGAATGGAAAGATAGTAGATAGAAAATCTATGACAGAAGCCCAAAAGAAGGAATTTAGAAATCACCACAAGGCCAGAACAATATTGTTAAATGCAATATCTCACATTGAGTATGAAAAGATCACAAATAGAGAAACTGCATTTGACATGTTTGAGTCCTTAAAGACAACTCATGAGGGAAACTCTCAAGTCAAGGAAACAAAGGCTTTGGCTCTAATTCAGAAGTATGAAGCCTTCAAGATGGAAGACTCTGAATCTGTTGAAGCTATGTTCTCCAGATTTCAAATACTTACAGCTGGACTAAAGGTTCTGGATAAAGGATACTCTATTGCTGATCATGTGAAAAAGATCATCAGAAGCTTACCTACCAGATGGAGACCTATGGTGACTGCGCTGAAAATGGCTAAAGATCTGAACAAGATCTCCTTGGAGGAACTAATCAGTTCACTAAGGAGTCGTGAAATTGAACTTGAGGAAGATGAACCTCAAAAGAAAGGTAAATCAATTGCTTTAAAATCTAATAAATCTGCTAAAGCATTGCAGGTAATAGAGGAAAGTTCTGAAGAATCCTCATCTGAAGATGAAGATGAACTATCCATGCTGTCCAGAAGAATAAACAAACTCTGGAAGCATAAACGAAAGAAGTTCAGAAACTTCAAGAAGCCTGACCAAAGAAAAGAGTCTTCTGGACACAGGAGATCTGGCAAAAAGGAGGTTGTCTGTTATGAATGTAAAGAACCTGGACATTACAAAAATGAATGTCCAAAGGTGCTGAAAGAAAAGCCTAAAAGAAAATTTGATAAGAAGAAAAAGGTTCTAATGGCCACCTGGGATGATTCAGATACATCTGAATCTGAATCTGAGTCAGAAGAGGAATGTGCCAATGTAGCTTTGATGGCAGACATAGAAGATCAGGAGGAAGGAACTTCAGGATCTGAATCTGACTCTGACGCTGAAGAGGTAATGGCTAAACTCACTAAAGAAGAACTTATCAAAGTGTTATCAGAAGTTTTGAAGAGTTATAACAATATTAAGCTCAAATACAAGAAGCGTCAAAGCAATCTTGTATCTGAGAATAATATTCTCAAATCAGAAGTAGCTGAGCTAAATGAAAAGAACTTAAAATTGAAAAATGATTCTGAATTAGCTCAACAAAACTCTGATTCTGAAACTGAATCTGAATGCAAAAATATTTTGGAAAAATATGATTACAGCTTTCAAAAGTTTCTTGCTAAAAGTATAGACAAAAGCAAAATGGCTTCTATGATCTATGGAGTTAGCAGAAATAACAGAAAAGGAATTGGATATAAATCTTCCTCTGGAAAGGATTTAAATCCAAAACCTGTTGATAAAATTATCATCAAGAAAACTCCTTTATATTCCCACTTTAAATTTGGTCACTTGAATGATATTGAACAAACACATTCTGAAAAGAATATTCATGTGTTTAAATCTAAGGCTAGTCAGAATAAACCTTATGTTGAAAAACAGAAGTTTAGACAAACCTTCAGAACAACTAACCCTAAAGGACCCAAGAAGATCTGGGTACCTAAAAGTAAAATAATTTCTGTTGCAGATGTTCTTAGCAGCAAGGTCAGGACGCCAATCGTGGTACCTGGACTCTGGGTGCTCGCGACACATGACAGGAGAAAGGTCTATGTTCCAAAGTCTGAAGCTTAGATCTGGAGGTGATGTGAAATTTGGAGGGAATCAAAAGGGCAAGATCATTGGATCTGGCACTATTGGAAATGGTAAACTTCCCTCTATTACTAATGTTTTGCTTGTAGAAGGATTAAAGCATAACTTATTGTCCATAAGTCAATTAAGTGACAATGGTTATGATATTACCTTTAATCAAAAATGTTGTAAAGCTATTAGTCAAAAGGATGGCTCTATCCTATTTAGTGGAAAGAGGAAAAACAACATTTATAAAATAAATCTTTCAGAACTTAAGGTTCAGAATGTTAAATGCCTCTTGTCTGTTAATGAGGAGCAATGGGTCTGGCACAGAAGATTGGGGCATATTAATATGAGACGTATATCTCAGATTAATAAACTTAATCTTGTCAGAGGACTTCCTAATCTGAAGTTCACCTCAGATGCTCTTTGTGAAGCATGCCAAAAAGGGAAGTTTTCAAAATCATCTTTTAAATCAAAAAATGTTGTTTCTACTTCCAGACCACTAGAATTACTTCATATTGATCTGTTTGGACCAGTGAAAACTGCATCCATCAGAGGCAAGAAGTATCGATTAGTCATTGTTGATGACTATAGTAGATGGACATGGGTAAATTTCTTAAAACACAAGGATGAGTCACATTCTGTGTTCTTTAACTTCTGTAAACAAGTCCAGAATGAAAAAGATTTCAAAATTATAAAAGTCAGAAGTGATCATGGTGGTGAATTTGAAAATAAATATTTTGAAAAATATTTTAATGAAAATGGCATTGCTCATGATTTTTCCTGTCCTAGAACTCCACAACAAAATGGAGTTGTAGAGAGGAAAAACAGAACTCTGCAAGAAATGGCCAGAACCATGATCAATGAGACTAATCTGGCAAAACACTTTTGGGCAGAAGCAATCAACACAGCCTGTTACATTCAGAACAGAGTGTCTGTAAGACCTCTTCTGGAGAAGAATCCATATGAACTGTGAAGAACAGAAAGCCCAACATTTCATATTTTCATCCTTTTGGATGTATTTGCTATATGTTAAATACTAAAGAAAATCTGAACAAGTTTGATTCCAAAGCACAAAAGTGTTTCATGCTTGGATATTCCGAACGCTCTAAAGGCTACAGAGTATACAATACTGAGACACAGATTGTGGAAGAATCTATTCATGTTAGATTTGATGATAAGCTTGGCATTAAAAAGCCAAAGTAGTCTGAAAACTCTGCAGATAGAGAAGTAGTCTTCACAGACTCTGAAAGCTCAGAGGCAGACAAAGCTCAAGTGAAGGAATCAGAAGCAACGCCAGATGCAATTCCTTTAACTTCTCAGATGAACAATTTAAACATTTCTGAAGAATCAACTGTTAGAGGATCATCTTCCAGAATCAAAGCTTCTCATCCAGAGAATGTTATTATTGGAAAGAAGGATGACCCTATCATAACAAGATCCTTTCTTAGATCATCTGAAGCATCATTATTTGGACTGGTGTCAGTAATTGAACCAACTTCTGTAGATGAAGCTCTGCAAGACAATGATTGGATTATTTCCATGCAAGAAGAGTTAAATCAATTCACCAGAAATGATGTGTGGGATTTAGTTCAAAGACCAAAAGGATTCAATATAATTGGAACTAAATGGATTTTCAGAAATAAGCTTAATGAGAAAGGAGAAGTTGAAAGAAATAAGGCAAGGCTTGTTGCTCAAGGGTACAGTCAACAAGAAGGTATTGATTATACTGAAACTTATGCTCCAGTGGCAAGGTTAGAATCTATACGCCTTCTTATTTCATTTGCTGCACAAAATAACATCACTCTATATTAGATGGATGTTAAAAGTGCCTTTCTAAATGGTATTATAGAAGAAGAAGTTTATGTCTACCAGCCTCCTGGTTTTGAGAGTGAAAAATTTCCAGATCATGTTTTCAAACTAAAGAAATCTTTGTATGGTTTAAAACAAGCTCCCAGAGCTTGGTATGAGAGATTGAGCAATTTTCTTCTAGAGAAAAATTTCATCAGAGGCAAAGTGGACACAACACTCTTTTGTAAATCATTTAAGAAAGATCTTCTAATTTGTCAAATTTATGTGGATGATATCATATTTGGATCTACCAATACTTTGCTGGGAAAGGAGTTTGCTCAATGTATGCAGGCAGAATTTGAAATGAGCATGATGGGAGAATTGAGATTCTTTCTGGGAATTCAAGTCAACTAAACTCCAGAATGCACTTACATACATCAGACCAAATATGTTAAAGAACTTCTGAAGAAATTTAACATGACTGATAGTAAGCTAGAAAAGACTCCCATGCATCAAACTAGTTCACTAGGCAAGGAAGAGGTAAGTAAGAAAGTAGATCAGAAACTCTACAGAGGTATGATAGAATCTCTTCTTTACTTAACTGCTTCTAGACCTGACATATTGTTCAGTGTATGCTTGTGTGCTAGATTCCAATCAGATCCTAGAGAATCACACTTGACAGCTGTCAAGAGGATTCTAAGGTATCTGAAAGGTACTTCTAATGTGGGTTTGTGTTACAGAAAATATGATGATTTCAAATTAGTTGGATTCTGTGATGCTGACTATGCTGGAGACAGAGTGGAAAGAAAAAGTACTTCTGGAAGTTGTCAATTTCTAAGAAGAAATCTAATATCTTGGTACAGCAAGAAGCAACCCACAATTGCACTATCAACCATAGAGGCAGAATATATTGCTGCTGCTGGATGTAGCACGCAGATGCTCTGGATGAAAAGTCATCTAGAAGACTATCAGATATTTGAAAGTAACATTTCTATATTCTGTGATAATACTTCTGTTATATGTTTGTCTAAAAACCCCATTTTACATTCTAAGGCAAAACATATAGAAATTAAGCATCATTTCATCAAAGACTATGTTCAGAAGGAAATTATAAATTTAGCCTTTGTTGATACAGATCATCAATGGGCAGATATTTTCACAAAACCCCTTGTTGAAGATAGATTCAAATTTATTCTAAAAAATATAGGTATGGATTTTTGTCCAGAATAATATTTGTCACAAGCAAATTTTACAGATGCAAAAATGTTTAATGCTCTGAAGTATTTCTTCTGATTACTTATTCATTTCCTTAAATTACCTTTTGTGTGAAACTCTGAACTAACAATACTCAGAGGATCTGAACGTTGGTTAACGTTTCATTTCTCAAGAGAATTCAGAAGCACATGCAAGCAAACACGTGTCACTCTGAATCTGCAAAGGTGGCGTGTACACTACTGAAGAGACGTTTGAGGTGATGTTTGAATAGTGAAAATCTTGATTTTCCCCCAATTTGTCAGAATCAATTAATGCTTGAAATGATTTTTATTCTTTTTCATTAAATGATATGTGTGAATGTGCCATTATCTGACTGTTTGTATGCCTAAGTGTTTACTATAAATATCTCATTTCTCACCACTTTCACACTTTTCACATCTCAAAACGTTTATGCATTTCTGTCTTCTTTTCTCTCTTCACAAAAACCCTAAACGTTTGACAAACTCATCTTCAATGGCAACTTCATCATCCACTGCTGCATAGTTTCAATCAACCATGGTTGCAGTTACTTCTGCAAATATGGGTGTGACTCCATATACGACACCAAAGAGAACTTTGTTAACACCTGTTGACAAACTGGAAGTTCTCTGTGAATCAATGGTGGAATTTGATTCACTGGCTGAAAATGGATTTGAGTTTCGCTCCATAATTGATGCTCAAGGATGGGTAAAATACTTTGACAGACTTTTTGGACCAGTCTACCCTCTTCTAGTGAAAGAATTCTGGATCCATGCTGCTGTATACCCTAAGTTTATCTTGTCTTCTGTTCTGGGTAAAGAGATAATCATCACAAAAGATCTGATCAGGAAACTCATTGGATATGAGAAGACTGATGGAGTATCTCATCTTCCAGCTGGGCATGTAGATATGGAAGAAGTGTATGAGGAAGTTATGACTGCTGGACAGGCCTCTAATAAGTTCAAAGATCTGAAGCCTGACTACAAGATCTGGGCAAAGATTTTCATGGGATGCATTCATCACAGAAAATCTACAAACTCTCCAGATTACGTGAACAATGAACAACTCTACTTTATGTACTGCTTAAGTCAGAGCGCTAAGGTAGATCTTCCCTACATTCTGTTCATGCACTTATGGAATCATATAAATGCCTCCAGAGAATCTGTGAAAGAAAAAGGTCAGAAGATCAGAACATGGATTCCCTTTGGAAGGTTAATTTCAGATTTTCTGACAGAAAATGGACTGGTGACTGCTCTATATGCTGTTGGAGTCACAGATGAACTTGAATTCATTCTTGGAAAACCTCTGAATGCAAAGAGTCTTCAGAGACTAAAAATTGTAGAGGAACTCACATCTACACCCAAGAAGCTGAATATTTCTGAACTCAGTCAGAAGCGAATTCCAGTAGAAGACTACCCTCTGTTCTTTGCTGAAGAGCCAAGGGAAATAATAGTGAGATATATTGATGCTTGCAAGGTAGATGGAACGCCCATTCCTGCAGATATTCTGAAAAGAGCAAGGGAACCATTGCCTGATGGAGGAGATGAGATCACTAGAAAAAGAAGTCAATCAGAAGCAGAAGATGTGACTGTTCAGAAGAAGCCCAAAGTTGCTGACAAGCCTCAGAAGCTGATCAAGAGGAAAGCATCTGGAGACGCTCCTTCTGTTCCTGCAAAACGTATCAAGATTAAAGGTACCAAATCTTCTGTATCTTCTGTAAATAGTTCTGTTGTAAATGATTCAACATTTAAGTCTATCCCAAAACCACCTTCTACTCAAAAATAATATGTTCCTGCTCCACCTCATATTTCTGTTCCATCCCCACAAAAATCATCTAATCCTATTTCCATCTCACCTATAAAACCTTCTACTACACAATCATCTGCACCAAAACCAACAACAACAAAACCACAAAATCAGACTCCACAACCAGAAAAACCAACACAACAATCTGTATCACAACAACAACAATCAGAAAAACAACCTCAAACAGAACAACCTACAGAACAATCTGAACAACAACCACAACAACCAGAAAAACAATCTGAACCACAACAAGAAAAAGAATCTGAACATCAATAATAAAAACAATCTGAACCACAACCACAACAACAAGCAAAACAACCACAACCAGAAAATCCACCATCAAACACATCCGGCCCTATTGGATCTGCAAAAGTTATATCTGATCCTAATGAATCTGATCCACCTACATCTGAACCACCTACATCTGAACCACCATCAAAACCTTCTGAAAATCCATCAGAAACAACTAACCCATCTGAAACCCATATTCCTGAGACAGAGGTTCTAAACATTACATCTCTCAAAACTGTTTTTGAAGTGTCCTCTACCTCTTACACTCCAACCTCATCATCCAATTCATCCGAATCTGATATACACCCGGATTTTCTGGTATCCCCCTCTCACAGAAATTCTGAAGTAAACCAACCAGAACCCCCTGTTTCTTCTGAAGTTATTATTCCAAATCCTATTCCAACACCTAAACCATCTTCTGAAATTACCATTCCCAATCCTACCCCTGCACCCAAGCCAAGAACATCTGAGCATGTACCTTCTACTTCGTGCAAACTATCTTCTTCTAACAAACTTCCTTCTGGTTTCACCTTGAAAAATTTCTACACCAGAATTGAACCCTCTGACACTATCACTCCTCTCAAACCTAAACTTACCATCATTCTACCATCTGTGCTTCAAACATATATTAAAACAATGTCAGCAGTACCTTCATCAGATCCAAAACCATCCTCTGCTATATCTGCAAAATCTGATAAACCTGCTAAATCTGCTTCCAAACCTTACTCTGATAAACCATTTGATGTGGTTTCCTATCAAACTAAAGCAAAACCAAATCTGTTGAATGCTTTAACCAGATCAAAACCTGACAAATCATCTGAAATTCCATTCATACCCTACTACCCTCCTCCTCTGATCTCCTTTCATAAATCCATCTTTCCACCTACTCCCCAACCAAAGCCAATAACCTTGGAAACTCTGTTAAACCCAAGACCTAGACTGAATGTTGATCATTTATTTACAAGTTTTTTGCAAGAAATATAGATGTATTTAGGTTCTGTACAGAGGAAATGTTCATCAACAATGGATGCAAAGGAATCTGATGCCATTTGGAATGGCTTCATAAACAGATTTAACACTGTAGCATCAAATCTGAAGAACGTATGTTCTGATGATACGAAGCTCAGATTTGCTGAAGCTGCTATAAGTCTGTTCTGGACTGTTAAGAGATCTGGACCATTACTTCTTACAGATGCTCCTTCATCATCAGAAGAGAATACTGAATCTGCATCTGAAGACAACCCCCTGGCTATGACTCTGATAGAACATCCTTCTGGCTCTACTGCTCCTAGCTCCAAAGCCCCTATGGAAATTGACTCTGTTCAAGCTTTAGAAATTGTTCCACCTTCTTCATCTGAGATCAAGAAAGAATCTCTAGATCTTGAAGATAAGATTGTTGTTCTGGAAGCTGGTCAATCAGAAATTAAGTCATGGATGGCTAAACAAGATAAGAAGTCTGAAGACATGACTCAGTGGATGTCCAAACAGGATCAGAAGAATGAAACCATGGCTAAGTGGATGTCAAAACAAGAACAGTCTTCTTCTGAGATCACAGATCTGTTGAAGATGCTTTTGTCAAAACACTCTTAGTTTATTTATTTTTTTTCTTCTGATGTTTGCATCTAATGTTTGCATATGTATTTGAATATCTTCTGATGTGTGTACTTTTGCTCTGAATGAATGTTTCAAAGTTTTCTCCACATGATTTATCTCATTTATTGGTTCCTTTTCTTTGTCTTTTCAAAATTATTACTTTTTGCTTATGACAAAAAAGGGGGAGAAAATAGATCTGATCTGTTTAATTAAACTTCACCAGAATGAAACTTCAGACATATCAATTTTATCTAACATAAAATCTGAGTATTTCAGAACATTTGATAAGTACACTCTGTAAAAGAAACTCTGAGACTCTCAGATCATTTGACAATTATCAGACTCTGACTCTGAAATATGCAAGACACTCTGACTCTCAAATGTTAAAGAACAATCAAGCTCTATCTCTGAAAAACACTCAAGACAAAAGAGAAGTTTCTATTCCTTATTTATATTTAATTCAGGGGGAGATTCATCATCTCAGGGGGAGTTATAATTATTCTATTTTTCAATTAAACAAAATTTCTGATGTTTTTGTCATCATCAAAAAGGGGGAGATTGTTAGAACACAGATTGATTCTTAATAATATCTCTATGTTTTGATGATAACTATTATGAAATTTTGTAATTAAGAATTATATACTCTAAAATTTGCTTAAGAGTTTTTACTGCAGATATTAAAGTAATTATCACTCCAGAAGCAAATCAGAACTGAACATAAGAAATATGCTAGAATCTGAAGCGTCAGATGCATCCATTAGAAGATTCTGAACGCTGCCATCAGAAGATCCTGAGCGTAGCCTCCAGAAGGATCTGAAGCAGAAGCTCCAGAAGAATCTGAAGCAAGTTAGAAGCATCTGAACCAAAGAAGAATTCTGTATGAAGAGTTTTTAAGCATAGTTACTACAGAAGATTCTGAGAGTACTAAAGCTGCCAGTACTAAGAATCTGACTCAAATATGTTCTGAACTTATACATGCTAAAAGCACACCTGCTGCAAAGACTCTGATTCAGCAAACTCAGATCAACATCAGAAGGCTCTGATCAAATTAGACTTTGATGATTCTTGCTGAAAATTGATGAAGAAGAATTCAAAGATTATGTCCTTTGGAATATCCAAACGACTCTTTCCTTATTTATGCTAGACACAAGAACACAGACAAAAAGGATTTCTCTGTGCTTTCTTCTTCTAGGAAAGGTCACTTGATGTGAAGACAAAAAGGCTCAGACCTTTTGGTACACTCTTCTCAACGTGAAATACTCTTGGATCAATGTGCCTATAAAAGCAAGTCTCCAACCATCTTCTTCAGTTGACGTTTTACCTGAAAAGAATTCAATATCCAAAGCTCTCATACAATTCACATTCTTTCTAGAATTAATTTCTTTGTTCTTAATATTAAGTGAAAAATCACAGTTGTGATAAAGCTTTATTAGAAGCATTTTAAACACTTGTATTTGTTATTACATTTGATTGTAAGAAAACCTTAAGAAGATCCAATTAGGATCAGTAGTTCTTGAGAAGACTTTGAACAGTTGTTCTTAGTGCTTACTATTGTAATCAGTTGATTAAATAGTGGATTAAGTCCTTGATTGAGAAAGGCAAATCACTCTAGGAAGGGTGGACTGGAGTAGTTGAGTTCAACGAACCAGGATAAAAATACTTGAGTTTTTATTTCTAAGTTTTTATCTTCATACTTATTCAACCCCCCTTCTAAGTATTTTCTCACCTTCATTCGCTACCTAGCTCGCCTAGCGAGTCCCTAGCGAAAGCTCGCGACCTGCTCACCTAGCGAACCTGCTAGTGAGCATCTACGACACTCAAAACCCTCACTGTCCAAAATGCCACTTTGATTAATTCCAAGCCTATCATTCTTCATCCATCTTCTACCTATTATTACTACAACTATTACACACTACACTAATCATTTTCTCTTTAAACTTTCTCTCCAGAACCAATTTTCATATTCATCTTTACTCCTGCAGAAGTTACACAGAACTTCACCAAAACCACAACTCTGCTACGTTAGGTAGAAACTCACCAGAATCACAACAATATATGCACAAATTCATCAATAGCAGCAACAATCATAAACATAACAATATACTCATCTTGTTCATCCAATCCCTATGGGGTTAAGGAATCCACTCTATCCAATTCATGTAAAATACCAATCCCAATCAGTTCCTCCCCCCTTACCTCGATTAATTGCTTCGATTGATGAATAATCCCCAAGAATCTGACAGCCTTAGCCTTCTCCCTCTTCCTCCTTGTTCTTCCTCCTTAACCTTGCTCTAAAACTGTTTATCGTGTTCTTTCCTCTTCTACCCAAAAACCTTCTTATATCTCTAATTCCTTATTTTACTTATTCTAATAATAATAATAATAATAATAATAATAATAATAATAATAATAATAATAATAATAATATTACTATTAATTATTAAATTATCACCACCATTAATCATATTATATTAATATTAAACTCCATAGTTATTAAATAATCCCCATAACTTAAGGGTACCCACCAACACTCTCAGACACACCCCCACATAAGGACACACCAAAATAAAATAACACCAAAAAGACTAAATAATTAAAATGGGTGTTACACAACACACTCAAAAGTAGATTGGAGGTGCTAGAGAGAGAGAAGCTGGAGAGAGATAAGTTGGATAGAGAGAAGATAGAGAGGCAAAAAAACCGAAGAAGTGGCCGAGAAAGAACAACCTGAAAAAGTGACACAGAGCTTGCAACAACTTGAAGAAGTGGCAGAGAGGCAACAACCTGAACAAGTGTCAAAGTGCTTGCAACAGCCTGAAAAAGGGACACAGATGCAAGAGTTAAGTGATAAAGGTTCTTGCAACGCTGTATCATTTGGTAATACTCCTGAGGTAATTGGCTTCTTTAAATAATTTGTAGTACATGTTATACAAAACCCATACTTATACATCCATGTGACCTTGAAAGATTGATGGCAGCATTAGAATGCATGTATTCACAAGTTTTAGTGAGAGAAATTCAATCTATATTGATGAAATTAAATTGAAAAGAGTGCTTCAATAACAATACTATATAAATGTATTAGGCTGTACAAGCTCAACTAGTCAATTTCCTCATGGCAAAAGTACCTCAAAATCCTTAATTTATACTTAAAATCCCAATACGGGGTATAATGGAGTTGAGTTTCTCTTAATTGTTCAAGATATCTTACGTTATTATCCAAAAATGATAACTTGGAAACAAAATCTCAAAGGAAACAGTAAAGTAGTAATGTGGGACAGTGAGTAGGAAGAACACTGTAGAGGCCGCGAAGCTATCTGTGCTAGCTTCATGTTGCCGCATGGCGATGTTGTGAAAACTGCCATGCAATGAGAAATGAAAACAAAGAGAGGCCTCTGAGGAGTGGTTTTTCTCTGGTGTGAAAACTAGGAAGCTATCTGTGCTAGCTTCATGTTGCCGCAATGTGACACCTTGAAAATCGCAGTGCAATTTCCAAACATAGACTAAGAAATGAAAACAAAGTGAGGCCTTTGAGGAGGAGTGATATTAATGTTTTTAGTATAAAACATGCACAAAATGCATAAATTCAAAGCAGTTCATATATGTTTGTTTTGTAAATAATGATATTAATATTTTTATTCGTATCTCATTTGGTTTAGGGTCTCATTTGGTTGCTCGTGGCAAACTATATAACACCAAAGGTAACACAGTGCACGACATGATGTTACCACCTGGATATGTCAAGGTTAATATCAAAGTTGTTATTGTGCCAAATGCTCAATTGCCTATATCTATTGAAGGTGGTGATGTATCGATGGTTTGTCAGGCAATAGGAACAATTGTGCCATGACCAATAAAACTTCTTGAATTTGTTGCTGAATGTGAAAAGGTAAATTACTTATTATTAACTTGCTTGATCGTTATTTGTTTTATTATTTGATCACTAACCTTAATTAATAAAACTTTTTAGAATCCTGATCAATCCCAAAAAAAAGTTAAGAATACCCAATGAAGTGTTGATTCTGTTTCGTCACCTAACAAAAGGAACAAGAAATTCAAAATTGAAGAGTCTAATAGAGTTGGCGGTTCAACCAGTCTTGTAAATTTACCTTTCCTTGATATGTATGTGAAAAAGATGATGAGGGTTGGATCGTTAATTCAAATAAAAATGGAGGAAAGTATATTTGGTGAGGAGTTTTTAGAGCATCTACGTGTAGAGAGTATAAAAGAGATTCTTGACCACAATTGGTTAAGTGCCTCTATTATCATTGTATTTTCCAGGTACCTCTATTATTACAAATTTTCTCTAATCTGACAAATATATTAATATTTACATTGTTGACAAATATATTAATACCAATTATTGTTGTTCATTTCTAGGTATTTGTATGACAAGTTTATTAGTCCAAATGAATTAATAAATAAGTTCTCCTTCATATCCCCACATGTATCACGGGAGGATAATTTAGGAAATGCTATAGAAAAAATACTTCTGAAAGATGAGGAGTACTTCAAGGATAAGATGATTCTTGCACCTTGCAATCTAGGGTGAGATTTCTATTCAAAATGTTATTAAATTTACGAGAAAGGCCAATCCTTGTTTGCTATAGTAACTGTAAAAATTGAAGTAGTTAGTATAACAAATAAGATGAGTACATGAACACAGTTAGTATAATAAATCATAGTTCCCCTCAAAATAATACTTCAATAATCAAAAACAAAAACTGACTAGTTCAAATTACACTAGAAACAAAACCAGCTTAACAATTAACAAGCATTGCTAATGTTAATAATTACTTTGCCAGGTGAAGGTTCATGTCCATTCCAGAAAACATAAGTTTGAATCACATCCAATCCTCCTTCTTTAGCCTTTTGGATAAGATCTGGCCACATCTGAAACAACTAAAAAAAATCAAAATTTTAATAATCAAAACAAAAATATTTTATCTTTTTGTCATAAAGGTAGAAACTTGAAAAAACCCAAATGATAAAAATGGAAAATAAGAACAACCCAGAAAGACATTTGATGAAAATACCTGAGAAGTACTTCTGGGGTAATGAATGGAGCAAGAAAGTAGTATCCTTGTTTGTCCATTAATGGTGATAGCTTTATAATCATATGAAACAGAAGCTTCATGTTGAGCAATAAGTGAAGTTGCAAGTATCAGCAACAGTAACACATTGAGCTTGAAGCCCATAATGAATAATGAACCTTGAATATGCTATTTGTTTTTTTCAACACTTTATTCAAAGCTTCAATGTATATATATATATATATATATATATATATATATATATATATATATATATATATATATATATATATATATATATATATATATATATATATATATATATATATATATATATATAGAGAGAGAGAGAGAGAGAGAGAGAGAGAGAGAAAGAGAGAGAGAGAGAGAGAGAGAGAAGAGAGAGAAACTAGTTATTTTTGTGTGTGTTACTTTTGGGGAATTAACAAATTAACTTCTCAATGTGATGTGCTTTTTGTTTTATAGGAAACATTGGGTATTACTTGTCATCAATCTCGATGCTGAGGTGATATATTACATGGATCCGTTGAATGGTGAGCCAACTAAACATCAAAATTTAAAAACCAAGTTTGAGAAGTATATACTCTTTGAAGAGAGAGTGTTATTAATGATATGTACTATAATAGCACTTTTATGGAAAAGTGATATCTAATATGTGTCTTATAATAGCGCTTTGTTTGAAAGTGCTATCAAAATCAAAGCAAATTACTGGTACTACAATAGCGCTTTGTTTGAAAGTGCTATCTAATATGTGTCTTATAATAGCCCTTTTAGACAAATGCTATTAAATACCGGTACTATAATAGCGCTTTTGGAAAAACGCTATTAATTACCAGTACTATAATAGCGCTTTTAAAGCGGTATCAATAGAACCAAAGGTAATCTTGTTGTGAATTACAACAAAATTCAATATCAATGTGAGGCAAAGAACAAAAGCAACCAAAATAAATGATGTACAACAATAATAATTTGTACACATATAATATAATAGAATAAGGTAAGAAAAAACCGAAGGTTTGTTTATCCAGTTCGATCAAACGATCTACTCTAGGGGAGAGAGTAGCTCTCCAATAGACTATACTCAGAATTTTTTTACAAGAGATTATAGATGAGTTACAAGATTTGCCTTCAGGTTCCTAAGAAAAACCTTCAAGGCGCCCAAGAACAACTCTTTTTTCTACCCAAGTGTTCCCTACCTCTCTAACTCTCAATATATGAATCACTCACACTCAAGGTCTAATACAAGGTTTTCATTGTGCATAGCTGAAATCCTATGCTATACCTTTAAACCCTTGATCTTCCTTGTTGGTGTAAACTCTAAGACAGTCACACACCACCATATAAGAGATTCATATTTATAATAGCAAATACCCAACAAACAAAGCCCAAAATCACATGGATCCATAGACTGGATGGAAAAAAACCCAAAAACTGGAAAACACTATTCACCATACGAACAACACTATTCACCGACCAATTTTTTTCCTTCTCAACTTTTCATCCGATTTTCGCGGTAAATACAATCTGCAAAATATGTTTTCTTTCTCTTCATAAACAATGGTTTTAAGGCACATTTAAAACAATCTCCACCTTGACTTTAAACTGTGTTGATACCAATTTAACAATCAATAACATTGTTGCTCTCTATCAAGTCAAATCTTTAATTAATAACTTTGATTAAACTGAAGCAACCCTTGAATTTTAATTTCGCAACTTGCATCCACTTGTTCACAATTATCCTTTTCTGCCTAGGTAATTTAACAAGCCTACAAGTATGATTTTTCAACCACCCTTGACTCCACCTATTTCCAAATACCTCTCTGAAGGTTTTTCTTATTTTATTTTGCAGTCCTTCAGTCACATTAAAAACATAATATCCAAGGCTATCATAATCGTTCCTTTGAGATGCTACAATAACTCTCCTTACTTTATCATGAGGCAAATGATAATTAGAAATCTCTTTAACCGTTCCCTCACTACAGCTAGCATCCATAGTAGGAAACTCCACCTCAAACTGAGTTTTTTCCGTTATAGTTTCTCCTAGGTTTCTCCCTTGGTTTTCGCTATTCTTCTTCTGAAGAAATTCTCTACCAACCAAGTAAGTTGTTTTAACCTCGACTATTTCCCAAAAACTCAATAACAACTCAGCGGTAATATGCATTTTTATCCCTTAATTTCTGCAAATTTCATTGTACTCCTCTGAAACTTTCTCAAGGCATTCATAACGCCTTAAACTCAAATACCATAGCACTTCCTTGTCATGAAAGCCTCCACTAGTTACCGATGAATGAATAATAATATTTGAACCTTCTAAAATATATAGATCACATATTTTAGACCATTTAGCAATAATCGATCATCACGCAAAATTTTTTAACGCTCCACGTTCAAATCTAGTACAATAGCCTAGATCATCAAACATACTTATAGATAACAAATTTTGCTTGAGTTTTGGAGCATACCTCACATTGTGAATAAGAATTTCACGATCATTAAACATTTTAAATCTGACCGTACTAATACTATGAACCTTGCATGCCTTATCATTACAAAGGCGAACTACTCCACCTTGCACCATCTTCAAATTTTCAAAGTATTCTATTCTTGAACACATGTGATAAGAGCAACATGAGTCAATGATTGAACTATCTTCAGTTTCCAAACTCGAAACTACTAGTGCTTCGGCATCCTCATAGCTTTCCTCACCCAATGCAACTACAGCTTGAACAGAATCTTCATTGACCTTTCTTTCAGAACAATCCTTTTTAAAGTGACCGATTTTATGATAATTAAAATATTTTACCTTTGACTTGTTAGACCTCTTTGATTTGGACATCCTTTTACGCTCACCTCATCCTCTTGACACATTTAAGCCTTCACCACTATCTCCAATCTTCAAATCTTTCGACTTTGAAAATTCTTTGGATTTCACTGTCGTCTGGACTTCATCCAAAGTAATAGTACATTCTTTACCATAAAGAAGGGCATCACTAAAGTGCTAAAAGGTTAATGAACTCAACAGAAGCAAAGTCTCGTCCTCATTATCAATATTCACTTTTAATATTCTCAAGATCATCGATAATCTTATGAAATTCTATGAGTTGCTCAACTATGGATTTATTCTCCACCATTCAGAATGAATAGAGTTGTTGTTTCAGATGCAACCTGTGAGCCAAAGACTTTGTCATATACAATGATTCAAGTTTTGTCCACATAGCAATTGCAGTTTGCTCCCTGGCGACTTCTCTTAGAACTATATCCCCGAGGCACAAGATAATGACACTCCTTACCTTATTCATCATCTTGGTCTTCTGTACTTGTGTAAGCCTTGCAGGCATCAATGTTTCACTCTTCAAAGCATCGATACACTTGTCTTGAATTAAAATTGTTTGCATCTTAATTTTCCACCACCTAAAGTCGTTGTTATCGGAAAATTTCTCGATCTGCCATCTACTAACCATGATGCTCACTTGTTGTGAATTACGAAAAAATCCAATATCAATTTGTGAAGCAAAGAACAATAGCAACCAAAATAAATGGTCTACAGCAATAATTATTGTACATAGACAATATAACAGATAATATAGAATAAGGTAAGAAAAAACCGAAAGTTTGTTTACCCAGTTCGATCGATCTACTCTGAGGAGAGAGCAACTCTATAATTCACTATACTCAAAAATCTTTTACAAGGGATTAAAGATGAGTTACAAGAAAATAACATTCTTCTTCAAGTTCTCAAGAATAACTCTAAAGGCGTCCAAGAACAACCTTATTTTCAAGAATAACTCTAAAGTCGTCCAAGAACAACCTTATTTTCTACCCAAGTGTTTCTCTACCTCTCCGACTCTAAGTATATGAATCACTCAAACCCAAGGTGTAATCCATACCTTTAAAGCCCTGATCTTCCTTGTTGTTGGTGTAAACTCTAAGATTGTCGCACACTAAACTTACATACGAGAGATACATATTTATAATAGCAAATACCCAACAAACAAAACCCAAAATCACATGGATCCATGGACCAAATCGAAAAAAAGACCGACAACTCGAAAACACTATTCACCGTACCGATTTTTTTTCTCAACTTTTCGTTCCACTTTCTAAAACTTCGATTTTTACAGAAATGTAATCTCCAAAATATTTTTTTTTCTCTTCATCAACAAGGCATATTTACAACAAATATAAAATATAAATATATGTATTCTTATTTTATGCCACTTAAATACATAAAGTTAAGAATCAAATGCGGAAAACACACACTTTCAATATATACAACTAAACTACAGCCATTACAATACATCAACAATTCAAACGATTAAACAAAGTGGGAGAACCTTAGCTTTAATATGAACTAGATTGTGGGTTTGATACTCTCCACCTAAAATTTACTATTTTATTTTTAAAAATTTTCATATCTTTTGTGTTTTTTTTTCAAAATTTTCATTCCTTTTATTTAAATACTTAAAAAAGTTTATACCTTTTATTAATTTTATTTTTAAAAACTTTCATACTTTTTACTATATATTATATTCATAAATACGTTTATATTTTTAATTTTCAAAAACAGAAGAAGAAATCTCAAGTAAAACTATTTTATTTTTCAAAATTAAAATTGAAATTAAAATAAAAAAATATTTCAATTCACCAAAAAAATGTTTAGTAAAATAGAATAAATAGGATTAAAAATATAATTATAATTTTATAAGTATTTTTCAAAAACATTTGCAATAATTATGAAATCTTAGAAAAATATGTGTTAAAGAAGACTAATAGGTATTAAAATTATCTTTAAAAAAATAAATTTAAATTTAAAAATAAAATTTGAATAAAAAATAATTTTATTAAAATTTAAACAAAGTCTATTATTATTTTTTGGAAACATTTAAATCTATTAATTTTATTTTACCTACAATTGTTTTATTTTAAAATAAAAAATTTTATATTTTATATTTTATATTTAAAATATTTTACACAGAAAATCTGTATATTTTCTCTAACACTTTGAATGCAGTTTTGTTCATGTTAAAAATAAATTTGTTGCCGAATACAATATCATAGGAAAATTTTATCTATTGCAAGTAGCAAGAAAAACAAAAGGAATATATGTGGGATTTACCTATTAGGCAGAAAAATATATTTTATTTATTAAAATCGTAGCAAAACCCATAAATATATTTTTAGTAGTGTGAGTTGTCGAAATTGATGAGGTTTATGTTTTAATTTTGGAATAGAAAAAGTCTCTTTGTGGGAATGCATTAGTTGTTAGAAGTTGGAAAAATCAGGGGTTTGAAGAGATTAGGGATTCTAAAAGTTGAAGTTAGGTGGTAGAATTGGAGTAAATAGTTTAAATAAGTTAATCGAAAATTGTTGTTGAGATATTTGAAAGTAATTTAATTAAGGAGTTGGTTGCTCTAAAAATTATGAATTAATGTATGAGTGTTGTTATGGTGGTTGCATATATCGATACGAATGAGAAGGGTTAGTGTATGATAGTTGTGAAAATTGAGAACTAAAGCATGATTGTTGTTGTTGAGTGAGTTGTATTGTGTGAGTTTGTTGGGGGTGGAACTTGAGGGCTAAATATGTTTGTTTTTGAGTCGATTGCATATATAGTCACATCTTAAATATGACATGTATGTGCTAAGTAGATGAATTCAACAAAAGTATAAGTTGTAGTGTTGTTAGTTGAAGCTTGGAAAAACGTCATAAGCATGAGAATGCCAAAGGGACACACATGATAGGTGAGACGGGAATAGTAGTGACGAGTTTCAATTTGGTGAGACATGTCATGGTTGTACATTGCATAGGTACAGATATGCTGACTCATCTGGTTTAAACTTTTGAAACTCTAAACCTCTTGCCAACCACGTATTGTTGTCCTATTTTCATTGTCTCGTTAGGAGTTGGATCTGAACTCGGTTAAAAAATTAATTTAAATTAAATGAATCGAAATTAGAATCGTAAACTAAATCATTTTTTTATAAATATTTCAAACACTCTCAAATGTTTTAGAGTTAAAACGCAGGAATATTCATGATAATTTAGCATATACACGAGTTTGCACAAGACTGATGAAAACTCAAATATAGAGAAGAGTATCTGTAATTTTAATGAAGAGAATGTATGTTTTTGTTATGTTTTTTTTAAATCGGGAATGAAATATTTATATGTCATATTGGTGTTGTTTCAAAAGGTTGCGACCCTTGTTGAAACAACTTTCTTTTACAAGAGTTACAAACTTTTATCAAAGTTACGTATTTTTACTAAAAGTTACATTGTTTCGCCTACAACAACATTCTTCAAGAGTTGCATACTTTCATTCTGCAAACACTTCACGAAGTGTTACTTATTTCTGAATTCAAACCTGCTGCAACACTTCACAAGTGTTGCATATTTCCAAATTCAAAATTAATCTTCACGCATATTTTCTTGTCATTTTGGGACACACTCAAGATTATTAATTCTTAATAATTTACAACAATTTCTCACTTGTTCTAATAATGACAAAACCAAATCCAGAGAAGGAGAGAAAAAGAATGTTAATACAATTAAGTATATTTCGATTTGAACTTAACCTTAGTAAGGATAACGCAAAGTTTAATCGAAATTTTAGGTAGCTATGGTTTGAACCATTATCTTTTGTGATTATACCACTGTTACATTACACACATTCTTTAGTGGTTATTTGCCTACATCTATCACCTAACACTATTTATGGCCATGTGCTTTTTCTGTTTTCGTGAATTTTTCATGAGAGAAACTCCAACTCTCACTTTGAGATAGCACCATCTCAAAATTTATATAGGTGAAGTTCATATTGTATCCTTTTTCATGAGACACATATCCTCGGTATTGAACTTCATTAAGAGTTTAAATAAAAACGTAACCCTCATTTTAAAGGTCAATATTATAACGATATGTTTGACGAACATTCGAATCAACGAATTTTTGTTAATCATTGAATCTTGAGGTTAATATTATGTTAACGTAAGATTGGATTTTCGCCGTTGTCAGAACTCTTACTCAAGGAGTTTCAACCCTATACCTCTCGAGGTTGTCTTTACTAAGTCTCTGGTCAGTGGCTTAGTAAATGGATCAGGCAAATAATAGCTCGATCGTATATACGTGAATAAAATGATTGCATCCTTAATTAATTTTCTCACGAAGGAATGTCTAATTCCTACTTGCCTAGACTTTCTGTTTGACACTTTTTGTATACTCTAGATAAAGTGGCTTGACTACTGTAATGTATCAACACCTTTGAAACATTGTCTTTAGAAAATGGAACTTCCAACAGAAAGTCCCTCAACCATTCAACTTCTTCACCAGCAGAAGCAAGATTCTCGAACTCTGATTCTATGATTGAGAGAATGATCCACATTTGTTTCTTGCTCTTCTAAGAAATTGCACCCCCGACTAGTGTAAATATCCACCCAAATGCAGATTGGTGATATTCAACACTTGGTATCCAAATCACATTAGTATATCCTTCTAATATAGCAGAAAGTCTACCATAATGGAGACTAAGAATTTTGGTTTTCATAAGATAGCCAAAAATCCTAATGATGACCTTCCATTGCCCACCATTTGAATTTCAAGTAAAATCTACTCATTTTACTAATAGCAAATACTATGTCAGGTCTAGTACATTGCATACACTTGCATATTCCAGTTGAACCACAACTCTTCCATCATTATTTTGAAGTTTGACACTAGGATAAAATGGATTACTCAATTTCTTGAAATGTAATTGTTTGAACTTGTCAAGTACTTCTTCAACATTTTGTGTGTTTGACTATGTTTATAACCCCCACTATTTTGCTTTACTTTGATCTCCAAAAGTGTGTCAACTAGTCCAATATCATTCATCTTGAATGTGAAAGTTAGAAACCTATTAGTTTCTAAAAAATACATTCATCTTGTTGCTAATGATCAATCATATAATCAACATAGAGACAAATGAATATCGCAATATTCTCATACAAATTTGTGTACAAACACTTGTAACAAGAATCATATGAAGAATATTTTTTAGATAATCATGTATGATGATGCAAGAAAGTTTTATATGAAGTGAAAGATGAAATTCTTAGCAATTTAAAGTAATATAGTATGAATTCCAATGAGTACCTTAGTTATGTTCACTTGTCTCAAATCTTCACTTGAATTTATATGTTCAACCTTCTTGATTAACTTCATCATTGATGTGCATGACACTTTGACTGTTTTTTATATCTTTGTCGTCATCAAAATTAAACTAGATATAAGATGTATTTCTCACAATATACCCCTTTTGATGATGACAAAATATTGTTTCCTCATAAGTTATGTGTTTCCTCATTAATTGGTGAGTCTTTCAATGACAAAGTCATAATTTTTTTGATGTCATTATTTTGGTTCTTGTTTTAATACATACAAGAATTTGAAAATTTTACACGCCTTTTGTTCATTACCAAGAAACATATAACCTTTTGATTTCTTCATATAAATTTTCTCATCGACTCTTGGTGAAACAACTTCCTTTTACCAAGAGTTACAAGCTTTTGCCAAAAGCTACGTACTTTTACTAAAAGTTACATTGTTTCGCCTACAAGAACACTCTTCAAGAGTTGCATACTTTCATTCTACAACACTTCAAATAGTGTTGCCTATTTCCAAATTCAAACCTGCTACAACACTTCACGAGTGTTGCCTATTTACGAATTCAAAATTAATCTTCACTTGCATATTTTCTTGTCATTTTAAAACACATTCAAGATTATTAATTTTCAATAATTTAAAACAAACCCTTTGCTGGTGTTGGGCTCGGTAACTCGTTGGTGGATGCCATTGTTGTTTTCTTTGTGAATAATATTAGACTGGTCCCAACAACAAAAAGCAACGAGTGACATTGAGAAACAAGACTACACCTAAAATATTAGATGAGATGAAGAGTTGGAGACCAGTGAAGATGTCCAAGAACAATAATATCCCCCCGGACGACTAACCTAACACCAAGAGACTGTGATGCGGAGAAAGTCGACGTCAAGGGGATACCACATAGGTGAATAAAGAGGCATCTAAGTTGTTTTCGTCACGTACTTTTACCAGTTATATAAAATCTTACAATATAATTCGTTAACTTTCAAGCAAATAAATGATTTCTTTACCAAAATTATTTTCTTTATCATCATATCAAAGATAACTCCGCTCTCGACGTACGTAAAGTCTATATCAAAGAAGACAAAGGAGTGTTGTCGTAAATAACATGCATGCATGACTAAAGCAATCAACCCCTATTTATAAGAAATAACTCGATAAAGAGCACCAAAAAATCAAAAGCATGGATGGTGATTCGTGCTTGTAATATGTCATATCATATCAAATGATTTATTACTTGTCAGATGGGGCAAAATGAGTTCCTAAATGTTCTATTCCTTGTTAATTTTGACAAATTGAATAATTAGTAAACTCATATGAGATTAATTCTTGCTTAATTTTCTTGATCTTTACTAAATAATACCGCCTCCGTCCCAAATTATATTACGTTTTTGACATTTCACACATATTAAGAAACGTAATTAATTTTGTAGGAAAAAGAGAAATTATGCATAACTTTACAATATTGTCCTTCATTTATGGCATATGAAAGAGAAATTTAAAGAATTAGAAGAAGAAAAAGTAATAAATTCTAGAGAGTATATTAAAAAAATGTCATTAATCTTGTATTGAAATTGTAAAGTGACTTATAATCTGGAACAAAATTTTTTGACAAAGTGACTTATAATTTGGGACAGAGGGAGTAAAAGAAAGGACATTTTGGTAACAATGATAAATGGTCATTTTCCACTAGGGCAAAACCCCATCCTAAATATTTTCTTCTCACTCTCTCTTACCATTCATTATATCATTTTTTTAGTAAGAGAAGAGAAAGAAGAGACGAAGAGAAGAGAAAGAATAGAAAGGAGAAAAACTTGAAAGAAGAGGATCAAGGTTTGGATCAACAAGAACTTCATATCAACTTTCATCATCATATTTTTGAATTAAGGTGGCTTCATAGATAGCTTTAACTTTTAGGGGAAACTTTCATGAAAATAGGAATTAGGGTTGTTAAGAAACTTGTTATAAGTATGAAAGTGATGTTGATACATAATATTCTTCTTGCTTGTATGTTAATAGTGTTCATCCATGATGTTTGGTGTTGATTAGTGTAATGTAATGTTGTATGGTTGATTGTTTCTCTCCCTGTTTCATTTTCCCAATTGTGTTGTTATGTCAACCTTGCTATGCGAAGGAATTTGCTAGATAAGCGAGAGATATTTTATTTTCCTGAAATGATGTTTTGTCATGGTCGCTAAGCGAGGGGGATTACTTGCTAAGCAAGGGGTTGCTTGGAGCTCGCTTTGTCGCTGCTAAGTGAGGCAGCAAATTTTAGGATGTTGGGACATTTTGTTTTGTCTCGCTTGAATCTGGATTGGGCTTGCTAAGCTAGAGATCGCTTGAATGCAGCTTTGGATTTTGCCAAGCGAGGGTTATGATATTTTTTAATATTGTTTGTTTCCCTATTTCCACCGTAAAACAGAATCCGTAACTCATATTAATGCGTGATCGGATGTGTTGGAGATTTAGTTCTATGCTCCGCCGTTTAGTGAAGAAAAAGCATATATGAATGCCAAATATTACATGATTGATGATGTTATACTATCCTGTATGCTTTATAACTTATATTATGACATGTTTGTATTGAATAAAAGTAATTGATCTAATACTATTATGATGAGTGAGATTAAACCTAGGATCATAGCTAGGTGAATAATATTAACTAGATGACTAGATTATGATTCATAACTTAGGTTGCGATACTCGAACTTGATAAGTACCTCAGTGGTACCCATGAACGAGTGATTGTTTAAGATGAATCATTCCATCTACGAGAATTTTAGATGGCAAGAATGGTGATTAATGTAAGGTTTGAGATAATGGGTCTTGTATGGAAACAAGTTGTGATATTGTGATTGATGGAAATAATCACGTTATGATTGATAAGAATAATTTTGTATTTGGGAATGACATTTATTCGTGTTGTCTCGGGTCTAAATCGTATATGAAGTAGTGATTGCGATAGACGAATCATTAAGATGAATATTGTGACCCGTTACTTAACCCATGTAAGAGGTGCTTGCTGGGGAAAGTATTTTGAATGATAGATATCGTGACCCGTGGCTTGACCCATGTAAGAGGGCTTGTCGAGTAAAGTATTTTTCTATTATTATAGGAAGTTCCTGACCCGTGTCTTGACATAAGGGAGAGGTGCTTGTTGGGGAAAGATTTTCCTTAATGAGCGGACCTCCATGGTCTCTGTCCCATTTTCCAAGATGTAGGATAGGTTGGGAATGTTTGACATGACAAAGAGTTGTGACCCGTATTCATAGTCACAGAAATGGGATCGACTAGGGAAAGTTTATCTGCGATTGAATTCCGAATAGTGATTCATTAACTTATGTGAACTTGTGTTCTTATGATTCCATACGAGATGAAAACCCTTCAGATACTTAAGCTTCTATCTATTGTGTAAGTGTACACAGGTATTATAAAGTTAATAGGCTTAAGTTAAGATATTGTTTAGTAGTCCCTTTAGATTCGAGTTAGCCCATAAGATAGAAGAACCCACTGAGATTATTATCTCACCCTAATATACTTATGAATTTTTCAGGTAACTCAAGGCAAAATAAAGACAAAGGTAAAGTCATGCGAATATGTTTCAATTTTGATGTTTCAAGATAGTTTCCACTGTACATATCTTAGTATTTTGTTAGGAACTTATGTATACAATGTGCCATTTGATGTATTTTGAGCATATTAGACATGTATATAAATGATGTTGTTAAGAAATTATGTTGTATCAGTACCAATTAATATTGTGTATGATATGATTCTAGATTTATATATGCAAGGTGTTACAAAGCTCACCCCCATCTTCATAGCTAGTCTCTACAGTGCGGGAGGT